>VWZL01002125.1:589487-673589 GCA_013396915.1 Stercorarius parasiticus | reverse complement strand
TTTGTGGGGGTTTTTTTGTATTTTTTTTTTCTTTACAAAAGTGCTCAAATACAATGCTTGCTAGAGTTTGGTCTTTCATATTTTTCTTTCTGCTAGTAGTGGGTAAAGTGGAAGAAGAAAAAAAGTTGAGGTCACATTGACAGGCCATACCAATACTCCTATTTGAAACCCCAAAGAAAGAATTCCTTTGATACACATGTATTGACAATGGTAGAAGGCATGATGGAAACCAGGGTCAATGTAAATGGCATCTTATCAAGAGTCTCAAAAAGTACTTTGTGCTGTTTACAGAATTTTCTTTGTTCTTGGGAAGAAAATCTAGTGTCACTCTCAAATATATCCTGTGGGCTCAGTCTTGCCAGCCTTACATGAACCCTCCCACTGAAAGCAATGGTTTGACTTTAGTCCTCTGTTGACACAATTGAATGACCAGGACTTGGCCCAAAAAATATACAAAAAAGATGCATGAACACTGTCAATGTTAACTACTGCTAGTGTACTGCTACATCTCTGCAATGATAACACAATAACCAGCAACACAGTGGGTTTTAAAAGACAACGAGAAATAGATTTTTACTTTGTGGGCTGGTCTGTTATTGGAAATATGGAAAGATAAAGGGCCTTGACTACCTACATGTTTTGGGTTATCATTTATTACCATCCATACTTCATTAGAAACTGGAAATGCATATTTTTCAAAATTGTCTGATACATGTATTAAAATGTTTGAAAAGAATAACAGAGACATGAACAAACTGAACTAAATACAAATGAAGGCTAACTTAAAGAAATGCTATTCAAAATAGGCATCAAATATAAGGCACTCTAAATGTAAAATAAAAATAAAACCCAGCATCCCAAAACAATGCTGTATGCCACAAAACGTTTGATTTCACAGAGCAATGTGTGTTTGGCTTTGCCCTGTTACATACAGTAAATGTAAATTATATAGCGCACACTATAGACAGTATACTATAGAATACAATTTTAAAACATCTTCATACCTAGTATATTACAACATTCTCCCCTCCTAAAGGGATATGCACTGACCTTTCCCACATGCACACCTCCTATATTTAATAATATGATTTCTTATTGCACTATAGTGTTACAAATATTGAACTTCACTGGAAGCCTAAATCACATACTCTGTGCGTGTGTGCTTGTGTGTGTGTGCGTGTGTGTGTTCAAGTGTCAATGTGGATAGAAACATTATTTGGGATAGAGAAGACGTTTAAATATCAATGATGTGCATTCCTCACTTCCCTTTGAAACAGAAGTTTATGGACCTTGGAAATGCAGAGATGATCAAATAGTAGTTTAATGTAATTGTAGTATGCTGAAAAACTTTCCCAATGCTTCGATAAATCCAGATATGGAAGAATTGATATGTTTGTGTGTGTGTGAATATCTACCTATCTGTACCTCTGTAACTATACAGAGATTAGACAAGGGCAGACAGTAATACATACATATACTTATATACATAGAGAGAGCGAGGGTGTGGTTGTGCATGTGCATATATGTGCATGCGTGTGTGTGTTAGCAGCATCTTTATACTTTGCGCCTCCCTGTTGATTCCAAAAGAAACCAAAAAGCCCCATTTTGATTTAACTGATTACAATGAATATTTTCTTAAAGAAAAATAAAACAAACAAAACTGTAAAAGTAATATCTAACAAGACTGTGGTACTGTAGATAAATATAGTACTGCACAAAAATGTGCAAATTTTCAAATTATTTAACATTTCTACAGCATGATATTACAGATAACAATTCTACAGCTTAAAAAAAAATCTACAGTTTTTAAACAAAAAGATTAACAGTTATGCAACCTTTTCTTTAATTCACCTCAATGAATGATAAACTCTTGTTAAAAAAAGGAAAAAGTTTACACAGTTAAAAATGAAGCACAGGTCAGCAGTATCTTTACAATACTAAAAAACTAAATCGAGGACTTCCTTTTTAATCATTCCCACATTTTCCCTAAAGTGTTATGATGAGCAGTACGATGGGAAGGGGTGATGTTGAAGTCAAGAGTCCGCTTTATTTGAGAAGCCAGGACCCAATATTTTAACAAACATCTTGCACTGAACTGCAGTTCTCTCAAAATTCTTCTTTGCAAAAGCATGAAATCCTGAACAAGATGATCATTCTCTCTGATCATTTTCCTCTTCCCTTTAACTTCAACCAATGTCGAACCCTTGAGGTATCTGTAAATGAGATCCTTCAGACGCCTCAGTGGTCAGGATTCTTTTATTATGGTTAGGTTATTAAACTGTGAATTCTTGGTCCACATGGAATAGTTTGTTGTTGTTGTTGTTGTTGTTGTTGTTGTTGTTTTTGTTTTAAATATCCCCATTATTTTTGTTCATTTGTTTTTTATTTTATATATCCCCAATAATTGCTCCTTAGCGAAGAGTTAAGAAGTACTTCTAAAGCACATTGTATGGCTCAGAAGCGGCTCTCTGGATCTTAAAGGGCCTGCAATAAAAATCCACAACGGGTTTTTATGTTGCATAGTGATCAAAGCTGCCCAGATATTCCAGTGCGGCTCGATAGCAGAATTGGTATTGATCCTGGAGAAAGAAAGATAGAAAACAAAAGCATCAAAAAGCCAGCTTGTTGGTTGCTTTCTATTTTCTTTCAACTAAGAGTGAATACTTTTTGGCTACAGATAAATATACCAGAGAGGCATCTGCAGTTCGGCAATATTCTTTTACTGACATAACAGAAATCCAGTCTGAGATAAAACACATGAAAATAGACACCCATTTAATGCAATAACATTTTCCACAGAATGCAGCTTCTTTTTTTGTGCAGAGACTATATACCCACCTATTGACCGTTTGTTATTCTGGATTAATAAAACATCAGCATAAAGCTTTCTTCTTACTGAAGCATGCTAAGATGCTTTCCCCCCATGTATTTGAAAATAAGCAGTAAAATATCCAATTAACTCTACAGCAAATACAACAAACTAAGTATCAAAATCCATTACAGCCTTAATATTGAATGCTGTATGTAAAACGACCAGGGTAGAAATCATGTTAAGGAAGCAAAGGGAATCCCAGCCTTTCAGTACTACAGGCTTTGATGAAGATGTGAAGATATCTCAGCCTGTGGCAAGAAAAGGGCCTAAGAGGGAAATATGCAGCTAAAGCACCTTATGAACACTAAAGAGGTTTGCATTTCAACCTACTCCTGGAAGCAGAGAAAAGTTCAGTGTGGTGAGACATTTGCTTATACCTCTGGTCACGCCAATATTTGGCATTACATGTCATCTTCACCCCCACACAGCAGTCCTTTTGCACATTTATACTAAAATAGGCACATCTGTGTACCCATTTGCAACTGCCACCTAGGGTTTAAAATTTAAAAAAGAAAAAGAAAAAAAAAGAGAGAAATTGCTCCTGAAAGCCCTCTAAAATATCAAGGTCTGCTTATTTATCTGATAGTGCTATGTGGTAACCCCACATGGGTTACACTTGTTAAGATCTCAATAAAATTTGTTTTGGAGACCAGGAAACTCATGAGATATTTGCCTCAATGTAGTAGTGTGATTATTAACAGTTCTTTTCTGCTTCCTGTTGGAACAGTGGGAGAATGCAGTAGACACATGCGTAAATTTTAAGTGCATGTGTGGTCTACATGGAGTTGAAGTGCTTTCTTGAATAAGGATTAGATTTCCTGGCAGTTTATACTACTAAATGAGAGATTTGTTTTCCACAGGATCCTGAAAGAAATGAGTACACAATACTTCGACTTTCAGCAGGGGGGATGAAGGGTAGCATATAGAAATAAGTCAAAGTAGGAGGAGGGAGAATATATTGCATAGATGAACTCTGTATTTGTCAGGTAGGTTCCAGGAAGTATAGTTTTTCTATATACTGTAGTTATTTCTTGGAACCAAAATGACAGAAAGCAGTCATTTTTCATTTTGCTTATCCAGAAGAATGATGGTAATGGAAAAGAAATGGAATTAACTCTTCAGTTTGGTCACAGTGATTTACTTGGCTAACTGACAAGATTAAAAATAAGTATCTTTATTTTTCATATAAGTTTTTATAAAGTTGTCTTAAAAATAAGACTATCCAGCTTTTATTGAGCAAGTTTAATTTTCTTGTGCTAAATGGCAAACTCTGGGGAACCATTTCAGAGTTCACAGACTTAAACTTAAAGGCCAGTGTCAATCAAATTATACAAAATAAATGTATGACCTAAAATGTTTCCCTTCTCTTGCCCTTTTGCTTGGTTCTCCTACCCTCTTGGCTCTGGTGTAGTTCAAGTCTCCTGTTCAGAAATTTAAGTAGAAATTAAGCACAACTGAAAGTATTCTTTATGACATGACACAGTTCCAAGCATCCAGGCCCAGGAAATCAGTTGATATTGCTTATCCCTTTCCTTATTTCTCTATGGCACTCTAGATAACACAGAAAATATTTACACTATAGTTTTCCTGAATGCTGAATTTACCATTATGATTTTCAGGCCAAACAGCCACTTGCTTGGTGACACAAAGTCAAGAAAACTGTATAAATAATACAGTCTCAGTCTGAAGCCATGAACAACACTTTGCTCCTGGAACAAAAAAATCAGTGGATTCACCTGCAGAAAGAACCTCCTTCTTTATTGCCAGACATTTCTGACAGGAAACAAAGTTTCAATTAAAAATGGGTAATGCTTCTTGGAAAATGGTTTTCCTCAACTACCATAATTTAGGATCCACTACTGAAATAATTTTTTTATTCCCCAGCCTGCAGTATCTACTGCTGTATCAGGAAATAGTCCTTGCAGTACCTTTATGGCAGAGCTTACACTGTAGTCATATAGTCATTATATGACTTAAGATATAAATGTAATCACATTTTACACAGTCTCTTTCTGTGCATTTTTTGGCTGTGGAAATACCTCTTCTTTTCCATCACCGTTGTACAAGGATACTGTTTTGCTCACCTCTGTCTGTACCATGGCTGGCCGCTGTGTCCTTAACATTTTGACAGTCTGGAAGATATCTACAACACCTTCATATCTCATTCTTTCTAACACAATGCTCAGAGTTATGAATACTCCAGTCCTTCCAACACCCGCACTGTTGCAATAAAAGAAAAAAAAAGTAAGACAGGAAAAAAGGAATGTTAATTGACAGTTAATGCTGAAAGAATTGGCTGACAAATTATCTGTGGTTACAACACACCATATGTGTACAGACTTCTATATGGGGAAAGGCTCACTAAACAAAATTCCACAGGAAACTATTGCATTCAGAAGAATAAAGTTCAAGCAAACTTCATATGCTACTAAGTACTTCCTGATTCTCCAGTCTTCATTGTAAAGTGTCTTGGTTTGTTCATCCAGATATACAGTAATCAGTGCATGGTGAAGGAAAATGAGAATTTTTGTTGCCAATGATCTACGCTGGAATTGACAAGAGAAAAAGGTGCCAAACTCTATTTTACTGCTTACTTTACTTTAGCTTATTTATGTATATGCCCTGTTTCGCACATGTTCAGTGTGTTAGTTTACCTTCTACTTTGAGTTAGTCAGTGGATTTTCGATTAATATTGAAATTGTTCATACACACTACATTTTAAGTAACGAATACACAAAAACCTTAAGACACAACTTTTATTCAAGTCTGTCAGTCTGGATGTTTAGCTTTACTCATATATGTGCACCATGTCTCTCTACATAAGTCTGAAATGTCATCTTTGAATATATAGCTTGGTTGCTGTCGGTTCTGTCTTGGGTTTCTGCTATTAGCTAAAACTCCCAAGAAGTCATAGAAATTCCTGTAATCAATAGAGCCAATAGTTGTCAGTTATTAAACTTAAGCAATCACTTATTTATGAAGATGACTCTTGGACAAAGAGGGGTAACTACAAAGAAAAAAATGATTTTCCAAGTCTGAACTTGTATGGATGGAGATGAAGCATGCCGTCATCTCACTGTGGATGTCAGTAATTTCACCAGGCTTTGTCTAGTCAGATAAGACTTGGGAAGATGGAGATTTATGATGTCTATTCACCAGACAAAAGAGTGGAAGAAAATGAACAGCAGGGAAAAACTGAAGAACTTTGAATATTAATATGGACTGTGACAGAGATCCAGTGAATTCACAAAGACTAGTGCGGAAATCAAATGTCCAAATTATATGATGGTATTGTAGTGTTTGGTCTAGATCAGTGCACTTCTAGGGCTATTAAATATATGTGATTTGATTTAGCATTTTTTTTTATAACCTGTGTTTCTTTGGAGAGCTGAAGCAAAAGGAAATTGAGAAACAACTTGACAAAACATCACGATCTCAGTGCTGGTTTACCTACATGCGATGAGGACTGTAAGGTCTCCTTTCCATGATGAGGCAATGAGAAGGCTAAAGTTTAAGAACCATGCTGAAAAAATACTCAAAAAATAGCATTGGAACCTGCTTGGACTTTATAGAACTGACAACAGTGTGATCTAAACCAAGCAGCCCAGAAAGTGACCAGCAGAGTGAAGGCAGATAACCATTTTCCATTCTCCTTGCTCCTGCTCCTGATCAACTGTTTAAATATATCTGACAAAAAAGGTATGATTTTCTAAATACATGTGAGGACTTCTAGCCTCACACATTAACCAAATCTGTATTACTTAAAAAAAAAGCCTACTCAGAACTCTTCAATTTAGCAAAAGGAGGGAATTAATTTCTTGTATTGTGTTGTTAGGAAATGAAAAAGTATCTGGAGAAGCTACTTAAGAGGAAGACAGACTAATATGGAAAGATCTCAATGCTTGCAAATCCTAACTAGCCATCAAGTGTAATATTTTGGTAAAGTCTACAGGAAACTGACCCTGTTCCCTTGAAAGTGGCAAGCATATTTTAACATTGTATCAATTAATATTAGAAGATGCTTAGGATTTCTAAAGAGTGATGAAAGTCCACATCAGTACTAGTAGCATTTTAATCTTCAGCTCATGCCACGACATTTAACGAAGCAATGCTACAGGTTTTAAAGAATTCTGAATTTAGGAAATTGTGAGGGCACTACTTCATAATGTAGTATGATTCACTGAAGTTTAAACAGCTAGAAACCAAAGCTAGAATGCTTTAATGAGTCATGAGGAAGTACTGATATTTTTGTAAGAAAGAAGAGTTTATTGTTAAATATTCATCTTGAATGCATTCTGGGTAAGTGTGGTCTTCCTTACTGTCCAGATAAAAGGTAGAATAACAAGACTATAAATATCTAAAACTTGTTGAGGTGAAAATTTTTCTTCAAGGTGAACAGTCCTTTGCTCTTTTAACTATTTTTTAATTAACTTACTGATTGAGTTAGAAGTTTTTAAATTTTAACATGCTGACCTATTTGTAAAAAAAACAGGGAAGGAGAATGTTTTAAAATTGTGGGTGGCAGGGGTTTACTGTGTAAGAGGAAAAGCAAACCTGTGAAAAATGTGTAGAGTGGGAAGGAAACCACAAAGATGTGTTTTCCTTCCACGAGGGGAGTTTGTCAGTTGAAGAATTTCTTTGTACAAGAGAAATCCTTAAAAACTCATCATGGTACAAACTGGAGGCATTATTACAGTAATTCCACAAAGACTAGGAAAGTGCAGGTACCCAGGATCTTGTACTTCCTGAAAGAAACAAATCAACTTGCAAGGGAAATTTCCTATTCTTGTAAATTGACTGACATTGATAATGATGATTAGCATTACCAATGTCTAAATTGTCATTACAATGATGATAAGACCTTTAAAGACTTAACCATGATGAATTATACTGGATTTGACTTCGCTTCTACCAAAGTCAGTGGTAGAAATCTCTATAATTTCACCATGAAAGATCACACCCATTTCGGGGGATGCATAACCTACTGCAAGCAGTATTTCAGTGCAGTCACAAGTGGACAAGTTTGCATGGTACAAAGAACTTAGAAGAAAAACTTCACTTTGCTTTCTTATGTATGTCTGCATAAAGGCATAAATATTGCTTATGACTCCTCTGCTCTCAAAACTCATTAATGTCAGGAAGAATAAGGCTTGTTTTTGTCATGGTTGTACTTCATTTTCCCTTGCCAAACGAATCCCAAACACTGCTCTGCAGTGCTGTTCTCCTTAGCAGGCCATAAAAATTTTTAGGCACACAAAAAAAGTAGGATTCAAGTAATCCAACACGTTTATTTTGTCAGTCTTTCAGATTAGGGGAGCATAAAGAACTCTGTCAAAACACACTAGTATTTTAACAACTTCTGGTTGCTCCTGGCTTTGGAAGGACAAGAATCTCTTGCACTCTCTACCTTTATATGCTCTAGTAAACTTGTTCATTTTGTCTTCATGCTAGTATTGAGGCATTACGTGGCTTGCAGGAAGGACTTGGAACCTGTATCAGTATTTTGCATCTCTGTTATATAAATAATAACATTTAATCTACCAAAAATAATTTAATGTTGCAAAAATGAGTATCTAAAATCCTAATGGAATTTATAGGAAACAATTTATTAAATAAGAGATAGAAGATAAGGATATTATTTTTGGCCATCTGCTACAGACTCTAGAATACTGCAAAGAAAATAAATAAAAAATGCAAGAATACTAAAAAAGCCCACCATGGATTATTCCTACACACCCTGCAAGCTGTTTTCATCTGCATATCAATTGTAAAAGAATTGAGGGAAGTCATCACATCAAAAAATAGGCATAACATTCTGAAGTTAGAACTCACCAATCCAAACCTCAATGATTTTTTGACTGGCAAAATTTCTAAACATCACTTTCTACTCTGTTCCCTTTCTTGAGATAGCTACCATTTTTATTTGTGTCATCTTGATTAATACTAATGTACTACTGAGGTGTAACTAGCTTGTTTACAGCAAATAATTCCCATCAAAGTAAGAGCCTCACTTTTAATTACCAGTGGAAAAAATATATCAGATATAGCAGCCTGTTATAAGGCTCTTCCTCCTGCTTTCTATGTGTAGTATTGACCAGATTGCACTAGAGACATTTTTAAGTGAAACAAAAATCATGTGCCTCCATGTGTTTCAGAAGAAACTTTTCTGTGTAAGTGGGATATCACAGAACAGTTTCTGTTTTATAAGCAGACCTATGTGTTCCCTTTTAAATCTTCTATTTGATTATATTTTCTGATAGTTCACCTATGAAATTCAATTTACATATACACCTTCATTGCAATCAGCAATCAACTTCAGAAAAAAACAAATCTGCACATGAGTTGTTTTGAGGCTTTGCTTACTTACCTGCAATGAACAGATATTGGTCCATCCTGACCAAACTGCTCTTTTGTTTTATGCACTTGGCCTATGAAGTCAATAAATCCTTCTCCAGACTTTGGCACTCCTTGTTCTGGCCAGTCAGTGAACTGGAACTGCCTCACTGTTCGGGACTGGCCGTCCTTTAACAAAAGACAAAAATAATGTATCCCAAAAGCGTGTTCCAGTGGCTGGAAGTCAGTCAGCCAACAACCAGAAAGACAATCACAAAACAAGGACATTGAGAAGAGGTGGGCTAAGATCATGTTTATGAAGACTCTTTCAATCGCAGTACTGGCTGTTGCATTTGGACGTTGGTCTAGAAGTGCAGTTTCATTAACAACATTGCATAGATTCCCCTCTGCACGGGATACAAGAGTTGTCTGACATTCTGCCTGTGTAGAAGGCATATATGAGGCTAAAGTCATAACAATCTCACCAGGTTATACAATTTTTTGATAAGTTATGTTTTGAATCCTGCGGACTGTAAATTCCTTTAACTATAGAACAGGTAGAATACGGCCATCCAATCTGACTTTCCATTTCATAGATATGCTCATCTACTGCATAGCAGGAATATCTTCACTGATAAGAATCGTTTAGTCATTGCCCTCTTTGCAGATGATATCTTTCTATGGTGCTTTCTATGAGGTGGACATTTGCCTGGAAGAAGATGGGTCAAGACAAGCCAGTTGTTTAACAAACCATTAACTTCTCTTCAATCATCATAATTTCATTCACTAATAGCTTGGACTCAGTCAAAAATTGAGAAGAAAGGCTTCCTCTCTGAAAACAAGGTGGCTGAAGTTGTTTCTTCCCTTTGGTTAGGAATACTAACAGGATTGTTTAAAACTGCAGAACAGTGCAGCATGGTTATTTTTAGAAGGAAGCCACTGAAAATACTAAATGCCAACTTCTGCTGATGCCTATTTAATGTATAAATGGTCAGGACACATAAATAGAAAAAATACAAATGGATGAAGTAAATTTATTCTGAATTTTCAAACATTGTTCTTGATGATTTTGATGCTGTCAATCTGCACAGCTGAAATGTTTAAAAACATGGGCATAAAAGCATGGATACATGAGCTACTGATGTGAACTAGTGCCTCTGGACATGTTGTTTCCTAAGCACCCACTGTGCCTTGTCTTCAAAATGGTCTACTACATAAAACTCATGAAAAATAGAAATGATTATAGGAGATCACCCAAAAAGCAACTAGTTAAGCTGGAGGGCAAGAAAAATCTTTTTTTTCTTTTTTTTTTTGTCCCTCTACCACAAGCACTCATCTATTACAGACCTTTGAAATTAAATGAAAGTGATTTTAAAAATAACCAAAGGAAAAGCCAATACTTTGCTTTTATGTTTCCTCTAGTACTGTGGGGTTTTGCCTCCCATGTCTCAGATGAGTAAGGAAAACAGAAGATAGGGGGGTGTGCCAGCCACTGCTCCGTGAGAGGACACACATACATTTCTTTGACTTACTAGCTATCATATTCCCACTAGACAACTGTGACGATTTTGTAGTCTATTTTTGTGGAATGTTTTTACCTACTTGTAAAAAAAAAATCTATTCGAAAACATTTACCCTATTTTATTTCTTGTGGGCATCAACACAAAGAACTAAATAATTCCTACCAAAATGGCATTTTGTTAATGCAGACTTCTCTCATAATGTCTCTGTGATCCCATTTTCCCTCTAGAAGATATAATGAAATTGCATCCTTCAGACAGCCTTAGGCAGATGGAATTAATTAATCAAGAAGAGAAAATAATAGGTTGATTCCCTCCAAAATAACCTCTCATTCTTCTAAACTAAAGAAAGAAAACCTTAAGTCTGACTCACTTGCAACATGTTGGTTAAGGAGGTGGAAGCTCTTCAGCAACTTCTGACCCTGATAGGAATTATGCTAGAATAACAGTAATTTTTTAGGGGTAGATAAGGTAAGAAGGATGATGCTTTACTTGAATCTAGGCTGTCATTGGAAAGACCACAAATTTCTATGTGCAAAATAGATTTGATGGTAAATATTTGGTTTTCAAGTGTGTCTAAAGCAACTGTATTGGTGTATTTCATGACTGTAATAACTCAATAATCCAGGGCAAATCTGTGAAAACTGTTCTTATTTAGTTTTAATGGCAGTAACTTCTGTTGTTTAATGCTATTTAATGAGCATAGAAGTAAAATTAGTCTGATGTTAGACTAGCATTCAAACATATTGGGAACTGATCTGCAATTTCTTACACAGTTCCCTCTGCTACTGACATTATAAGTAGTGCTGCTTTCTTTTAAGCAGGTGCTTGCCAATAGCAGTCCAAATACAAATGCCAAATTTTATTAAAATCTTTACTTTCAAATATTGTGACAGTTTGCACAGTTAGTTATCAAAATATGGACTTTCAGATCCCTACGTGGAGCAGAGAACTTTTAATGCATCATCTTATTGATTGGCTGACCGTTTGTATTTCTTGCTCCTCACAGGGAATATTCAATTTTCTTTTGATAAGGCTGTAGAATTTATAATACACTCTTACAGTCATCAGTAATAGTTTAGCCTTAAATGACACTGCCCCATCATACTGACCTCTGGAGTTTACAGAGAAGTGAGTATAAAGCAGTCAGAAGTAGTAGATTGAAAGACTTACAGAGGTCAATTTCACCTTACAACAATTCACAGCTCAGTTTCATAAATAACAGAGAGTTCTACACCAGACACTTGCTACTGACACCTATAAAGGCAGTGTGCTTCTTTTCTTGTCTCTGGGGAATAATTGGCCGGCTTGGGTCTACCAGGGCACGGATGGTATTCTAACATTACAGATGGTTTTGGAGATAAGAGGCAGAGAGGCTGGTTACAACCACTGCATCATTTACTCTTTGACTACAACAATTTAGTTAGATGATCTGAATTACTGGGTGGGACAGCCATAAAAGCCTAACTACAGGAAAACTATAATGTACATTTTGCTAAGTAGTACCCATCACTTAGGTGGGTAGGAAGGAGCTATAGTTTCCTAGCACATCTAGAAAATTTAAGATGGCCCTGTGAGTTTGCCAGTGCATTTTTCAAGAAAATTTGGACCACCAAGGTAAAGAGGTTTTCAAAATTGGAGAAGCAATGATGTGTGATGGTAAAATGTCACAACAGGAATGCCAAGGTGCACATATGCTTGTCACTTTTTGAAACAGATGAATTAGTGTCAGGTCTAATAAAACTACTTTTGCAAATTAAGTTATTCGACCCTTTCAGACTTTTTACTTGTTGTTAGCTATAAGTCAAGAGAACTTTCATAAATATCCTAGTTCATTATAAACTCTTGACAAAACTTTTTGGAAATACATACTGTTTGCAGACACTTCACTTCAACTACATCTGTGGCTTTTTCGTCATCCTTGTTATTTTGTGATCTGAGCTTGGTGAACTATGTCACATAAGACCTCTTCCAGCTTGAGATGGAAGAGATCTTTAATAGATGATCTAGGAAAACTACCAGCACAGTTGTGATGAAATTGGCTTTGACAGTCTATGCTTACAATTGTGGCTAAAGACTGAATTTAGGAGACTCTTATTCTCCACTTCTGTTAAGCACAAATAGGTTAAAGAAGCTATGAGTCATGTGTTCCTTACTAGATTTCAAATAGAATGAAAATCAGATCCAGTGTGTCTATAGTTTCTTTTCAAAAACACACACCTAAGTCTCATTTGCGAAATTACAATGTTCCTGTGCTGACTTGGGTCAGTGACAATACTGTCCATCTAATTACCAGTAGTACCTGATTTTAATTGAAGCTAACATTAAAAGAAGCAGTCTGTCTAACTATGAGAAAGTCTAATATTTTGTATGCTGACTGGCAACTCTGAGTAATCACTCATGTTATTCCTGGACAGTACATCCTGCTATTTTGCCTGAACAAACAGTATTCTACAGTGCTTACAGAAATGGAGGCTGTCAGTAATTTTTCTTGCCATGCAGACTAAAGTGCTAGAAATCAAAAGTCTGAGAAATGCCACATATATATTTAAAGTTTATGTACATTTGATATTATATCACTGCTCAATTTTGGACTCAGGAATTCAAATAAGAAATGCAGTATGAAAATGAGGATGCTAGGGTCACAGCTGCATGTATCTACTCTGCAGATATACAAGAGTGCTGAAAATATGCTGTGCCCAAAATCAAATTACAATGTGCAAAGCTTGTCAAGCTTTTCTTATGAATGCTATTTGCTGTGCAGTTTTTAAATCTCAATGTATTAACCTTCATACTCACTCAGCCTAGAGGGTGGTGGAAAAAACATAGTTACAGCTGTAAGTGACAAAAATTGCCCCCAAAAATGCTCAGGGGGAAATGAGGAAAAAAGGGAGAATGGTCCTCAAATCATCAAATGTATTGTGGTACAAACGGTTATTCAGAACTTTACAAAGTTGTGCTGCTCAGATGTTAGATCTGCATTAAGTCAATTGTTCTTACACACAGATCCCATTCGTTTAATAATAACTCTATCTGTTTTTTGTTTGTTACTTGCAGAAAGTACACTCCTAGGTTTTTTCTAATAATAATAAAAATTAAAAAAAAAAAAAGAGAAAAAGAAAGAAACTGACATTTTCTTTTAAACTTATGGGAACTAGTGTAATGCTATGTTAACTTACCCTTGCATCTGTAACCTTGAATTCCCTCAGAATATACTGTGGCATGTTGTATTCTGCCATTGGATCTACCACAAAATACTGATATCTGGCTGAGCGCTCTGCAGGCCAGTACTGGTGGCATTTTTCCTACAAAATAACAAAGCAAAATACATTTCCTGCTACTCAAGACCACTACCATAAAACCATTTTTACTCAGATAAGTGTAATACTCATGGAAAGTGCCATTAGTGACAGGAAAATGAACTGTTTGTCTTGGTGTGAACATGAAGTTCCATACCTAGAATAAAAAATGATCTTCAATATTGCATTGCAAAGAGGTTCTCTCTGGTCGTTGTATGTCTGAACTCGTTTATATTTCTGCTCAGTTCTATTGTTTATCAGTAACAAGAGATACCGCAAGCTTAATTTTCAATACAGAATGGAATTTAAAACTTGAGGCCACCTTCACTTTTCTTTCTTCTTCCCTGTTAAAGCAAGTCCCCCTGGCCTCAGTGAAGACTCTATTTCTGCATCCACTGGCCATATCCTGAATCATCTTGGTTCCCTAGATACATGGCCTGACTCAGATTTCACTTATCACATACCAGCTTTATTTTGATACAATCCTGTCCAAATAGTAAACTGCTTTGTTCTTTCCATTACAGAAAGCAGCACTTGAATGAGTTTAGGATTGTAAACTGGATGCTGGAACTTTAAAATTCAGCACTATGAACACACAGAAGACATTCAGATCTCAAAATTACCACACTTTCTTTTAACATTGTTAAAAGAGGCGCTGCAAAAGTGAAGTTTCCAAGTAAGAAATCTTTGGTTTTTAATAGACAGCAACATTCTCTCTGCATATTTTGGAACACCAACATGCAAACTCAGTTGCTGAATCTCAATAATCACAACAAAATGCCATGACTAGCTTGTCTATTGCAACACACCTACAGGCTGGAAGACCTTACACATGGTGATTAACTATGCCACCAATATTTCAAAAGGAGAAGGAACCTAAATACTCACCTTTACCTTTAGACATCCCCATAACAATTAAATATTTTAATAAAAAATGATTATAACAAACATTTCACCAAAGGAATGTTACAGCGGTACTTACTCTGCCCATTTCTCGTAGCTTAGTGAGCATGACCACAATTGTAGAATTGTGCTCCCAGAGCATTCTCCAGAAGTCTTCAGTTGTTTCTGCTAAAGGACCCTGTGTAGCTATGTAAGCTTTTTGTTGTCTACGTTGAAAAAAAAAGTAAATTAAGAAAAATATTTTAATCAAAAAAATGAATTGATACAAATGTCTCTGTTTATATGTAAACATTATCTAGAGGAAAAAAGTTATATACTGTTAATAATAAGCACATTAAAACCTTATTATGATTATTTAATCAAACTATGGCTTTTTATTTTTAGAACTTTGAGAGGGAAATTACTCTGTTAATATTATGATGTATGACTTTATCATTATTATTTTAATTTTAATGCAACTCTAATAGATTGATGTCGTGTGCTGTAAAAAGCACTTTAGAAACACTTAGCTGTGCTGGTTCATTTTGTAGAAATAACTGTCTAACAACCTATTAAGTTTAGGAATTATAGCATCCAGCATTTTCATTATTAGCTCCTTTTCAACAGTCTGATGCCTCCAGCAAAAGCAAGTCAGGAAGAAAATTCAGGAATGGAGTGCACTGCATTTCCAGGCCTAAATATCCTACTAACGGAAGCTACCACCAAGCTGTTAAAAGCTTCTGGATCGGCAGCTTTATAAGATGATGTCCAGTTCATGTTGTTTTTGCTTCTTTCAGTCAACAGAAACACCCTTCTGGGTGACAGAGGAGACAGAGGTTGTTTCCAATTATGAGCAGAGGCTCAGAAAATTATCTCTGTGGATATGGATACTCAGGTACAGCTAAACTGCCTTAGGGAAACTATACCACTTGTCCTTCATGCCTTTTTCTACCAGCTGCTTAATTCAGCTGAGGGCATATTGCCCCATGTTGTCATGAAGATGCTGGTGGGCTACATAACTGTTTATGTATAAAATGCTTTTGGCAGCTAGGTCTAGTCTTAATCAGTATTCCAAGATCATAGGTTATCACCTTGACACAGAGTGTATCTCCTGTATGTTATTTCTATGTATCTTTTTAAGAAGAATAGTTGTGAATCATGAATGTGCTTAAAATCTCAGTAACTTTCATCATGTAAAACATACTGGGAGTTCTCAATGGTTTAAAGGTAGGTAAAAATAAAACATTTAAGACTTTATGTCATTTACAGAATTTTCCTGTATTGATTATCGTAGCTGAAAATCTAAACCTTTTATTAATATTTAAAAAAACCACACAATTGAATGTGCCATGCACACGTAATAAACAATCCTAAATTTCAATACTAAATTTTGTTATTTTTAATATAATTTAAATAATTTTGTAAACTTTTAAAACAGTCTACATGAGACCATATTAACATTAGTACCTGTATCCATCAATGAAACTGGCATTAATATAATCAGAGCCTTCTACTCCTCGGATTGGCTGCAAGCATACCCTTGTAGACTCATATGGCATAATATTGACAAGGCGATTTTTGAATTTATTACATGGAAGATTGGCACTGATGAATCTTGAAGTGTGAGCCTTAGAGCTAGCAAGACGCTGTTGAAAATAAATTAAAAGGATTAAGCGCAGGCATAACAAAACCAAATGACACTATCAGATTTTATGATCTCTGCTCATTATCCATTAACGAATAATTTCAATTTCAGACGCTTACTTTTCGAAATTCTATTGCATTACCTAAATATTTGTAAAGCTTCCTTTAATATATTATAAAAGTTTAATGTCTGCTCTATTAATGTATATGGACAAATTTGAGTATTAAACAGTTACACAAATACACATTTCAAGCTATTGAAACAATAAAGGAACAACAAGTTTAAACCACCCTCAGTGAATGGTTCTTGTCTGGTCACCAACTGAAGACAGAATTGTACATTTTTCAAAGGATCATCTTCCTAATTTAAAATTTTTGCCTGCTACTGTCTTATCTTCTGATTACCAGAAACAATCGCTGGAGGACAGAACAGCATTAAGTGTTACAACATTTGCTTTTTGTTCCCCGCAACATAAAACCCAAGTACCTTAAATTCCAGTTCCATTCCTGTGACATTCTCGCCTGTTTCTATCTGTGTCAGCTTCTGGATATATGCATACAGGTTTCTGGCTGGCACTTCGGTATTTCCACATGTCACTGCTTCCAGCAGTGCATCATGGATAAAGATGTATTGGTCCTCAGTTTGAACCATGTAATTCCTCTGTGCTCTCATTAGAGTTACGTGGCCATAAATATCTACAGTCTTCTCATGCTTTATTCTCTCTAACATGGCATCTATCACAATGAAACAGCCAGTCCTGCCGACTCCAGCACTAAAAGAAATGAACACAGGAGGGAAAACATGAAGGACTATTTCATGCATTGTACTTACTTTTATGGAATTCAAGTTTTAAAGTTTCATAACACTGATTTGAACAGCACATTTTTCTGAATTTGAACATCAGTTTTTATGAAAGAGATCCGTGCCCTGAAATAAGTAAACTACTTCAACACCTATTAAAAGCAATTGAGAACGTGGAATGTTTTTATACAAGATCTTTGCATCTTTTAGTTTCAGAATTGACTATAATAGGAATAAAACATATTGTAACATGTTCTAGAAATATATGTTCTTAAAAATGGAAATTACCGGAGATGATGAATCCTCTAAGAAGTCAAGCTTTACTTGTAGCATGATTTCTAACTCATTAAATGCTGTTGTTGCTATTCTGTTTACAGAGGTGAATTTATTGGCAAACAATAATGTTACAGAAAATAAGCCTTACATATTTCTATCATGCTTTGAAGGTAAACTTTCTATTCCTCCCACAACTCTGTCAATGGGGGTCCTATTAATACAGTTTTTCTGTCCTTTGCTTTTTCATTTTGCCTGGCCATACTGTTATTCTTTGCAATGCAGAACCATGCCTAGTTAGATGTTAGATGCCTAGTTAGCTGCAGGCTGGGAAAATCCCCTGCTGCGCACTTCAATGTCTGTCTTGCATCTCCAGGAAAATGTAAGAAAGATCTGGAATGGCCAGGTCCTGGACCAGGATGCTCAGTTATCACATTATTTCAAAGGACAGATGATAAAAGTACTAAAATATGCTTAAAGACAAAGCTTGAAATCACAGCATTGAATAATGTTCAGACTGGGTGAGTAATATTTTTTAGGCAAAGGTAAAGTTAGTGCTTCCTCACAGGTTCTCAGTGAAGTCAGTTGTTGGTTTTAGGCAGGAGCTGAAGTGAAGTCACATCAACCCTGTTGCAGCCAAAGAAACTACTAGTTCTCAGTACTGCACAGTAAGGGATTCCTCAGGAACAACTCTGAGCTACAGAGTTGCTTTCCCCTCATTGCTGTGACTTGAGGGTAGAAGAAGACATAGGTCAGCTACTGTGAGCCTGGCACAGGAATGAACCTTGATCATGAAATATTCAGTTGGATCTAAGAGAATTAGACCTGTCTCAATAATAAACCTACTTAACAGCAGTTTATTTTTATGATACCTGTTGTCGAAATGTGCCAGACTTTCAAGGATTTTCAGTCATTCCCTCCCTGTCTTGAAGGTGGTGTCTGTTACATGCATGGACTACCTTTAATAGCTCCTGAGGACAATGTTATGCAATCAGGAGAGGAAAAAGACTTACAGTTCTCACCTTGATGTGATTACCATTAGTCACACATGATCCTTTATTACAGATTCGACATAACTGAACAGGAATGATGTAGAAGGAATATGACAAAGACTACAGAATATAGAAGACCATAAAATATACTGAAGGTCTGAATACACAACTTGTATGACAAATGAAGCCCTGTTTCCTAAAATCTCTACAGGAATTCTTTTATGGAGATGTTTGAACATCAGCTATACTCAATCAAATCTTCAGATGGATGATTGTCTTTTTACAGCCATGTATATGACTGTACTTGAAGTTTTTTTCAACTATTTGCATACATGTAGCTGTATAAAGCACAAGTGTAAAATATAATGGTGTTCTTGTATCATTTTTATATCCAGGATGACAACATGTCTGTGACAATGAATGATAGTTTCTGACCTTCTAAATGCTTAACTGTTTTCAGTTAGTGACATAGGATGCAGTAGGTAGTGTAGTAAGCAACAAACAGTTTATAAACCCTCAAGACCCTGACATTATCTAAGTTAAGGATATTTAAGAACATCACAAACTGCCATTTTTTGAAGAGACATAGAAAGAAAAAAAAAAATTACAACCCAGCTTCTAGAGGACAGTTATATAAAAACGAAGATCTTCTCACAGTTCCTATATTTTCATGAGATATTAAATATCATAAGTCCATCCTGAAATCAATAATTAAGGGTAAGCTTTTATTTCTTGCACAACATTTCAGGAATCTTTGCCAGTTACCAGCAACCTGCATTTACTTATAACCAAATCAGAAAGAAGTACAGCGCAGAAAGATGTTTTAATCTCACATGAGGTAAGTTTTGTTTCTAAGATTCAAGCAGCTGAGGATTTCTGCTAGCGGACCAAATGCATCAATCTCAACTTTCTTAGATGCTACTCTGACAAAAATTAATCAATATTCTGAGCTTAAGAAAATTTACCAACCAATGATATTGATTAATGGGAGTTGTAGAGAAAGAAAATATACAGACAAATGAAATGATGGCTATCCTAGCTAAATGGAAGTTCATTTACCTTGTATAACATAAGCTCCTTAGTAACCGTAACGTTGGTAATAGTGATGGAGAAAAACTCAAAAAATTGTCTCACTATTGCTTTTTTTTTGATTGCAAAGAAACCTTACGACCTCATGAAGTTCAACAAGGCCAAGTGCAAAGTCCTGCACTTGAGTCAGGACAATCGTCATTATCAATACAGGCTGGGGATGATGTCATAGAGAGCAGCCCTGCAGAAAAGGACTTGGGGGTACTCATGGATGAAAATCTGGACGTGAGCCAAAAATATGCACTCGCAGCCCAGAAGACAAATTGCATCCTGGGTTGCATCAAAAGAACCGTGGCCAGCAGATCCAGAGAGGGGATTCTCCCCCTCTACTCTGCTCTCGTGAGACCCCACCTAGAGTACTGTGTCCACCTCTGGAGCCCTCAGCACAAGAAGGACAGGGACCTGTTGGATTGGGTCCAGAGGAGGGCCACAAGGATGATCAGAGGGCTGGAGCACCTCTCCTATGAAGACAGGCTGAGAGAGCTGACATTGTTCAGCCTGGAGAAGAGAAGGCTCTGGGGACACCTTATAGCGGCCTTCCAGTACCTGAAGGGGGCCTATAAGAAAGCTGAGGAGGGGCTGTTTGCAACGGCATGTAGCGAGAGGACGAGGGACAATGGTTTTAAACTAGAGCAGGGTAGGTTTAGATTAGACACTGGGAAGAAGTTCTTTACAATGAGGGTGGTGAGGCACTGGAACAGGTTGCCCAGAGAGGTGGTGGAGGCCCCATCCCTGGAGACATTCAAGGCCAGGCTTGATGAGGCTCTGAGCAATCTGTTATAGTTGAAGATGTCCCTGCTTACTGCAGGGAGGTTGGACTAGGTGAGCTTTAAAGTTCCCTTCCAACCCAACACATTCTATGATCCTATGAAATCACTATAAGTAGCACATATTTATATGTCAGACTGGTTTATAAAAAGCTTGAAAACATTCCTTAAACAATGCCTCTTCACATTCAGTTTTTGTCAGCCTAACAAGTGCTGACCAAGTGACTAATAAGAAGGTTTGACACTGCAGATGTTCTCAGAAGCTTAGAATATGGTTCTCTTTCCTATCATGTATTAATAAATTAATGTTCCAGCACCGGGTTTATAACTGGATGCGCCATTTTCCAGATCAAACATTAAAAGGTTCACTGATACCTACATACCACAACTGCAAAATTCCAACCGGGTTAAAAGCTTGCACTTTCAGCTGTAATGAGCAGTTTTCATTTCCTCTCTTCACATCTTGTATTATCATTTATATACTTACTTTTCCCATGAGCAAACTCAAAGAGGAATAGTTATTAGCATACTGTACCACAGAAGATATTTGCTAGTTTACAGGTTTATGCAGAGGTTGTGAAGGTCATGACACCTTTGCACCAATGCAATGCACCACGTTTTCATGATAAGGATAGAAGGGCTAAATTTATTCAGGCATTTGGTTCCACTGGGCTCCTGAGACACTCCTCTCTGGATCATTTTATCCAGCAAGATATTTTACTACCTTAAGGTGTCCAGGACATTCCAACTCTGCCAATTATAAATGGGACGTGTTTCTACCAGGCTACCCATTTTGGTTTCCAGGTAAAAATGAAACCAATGCTATGAATATTTTAACTTCCTTCCTCTTTGCCCCTACATAGCTTCTATCTCCAAAATCCAATAGCTTCCTATACAAGAACAAGAAACTATCCTGTCTTTATCCCCTGTTTCTCCTTCTCTTCTGCGCTCGTACAGACTTCTTAATATGGTACTGATACACTGCTGGGAAGCCATGCAATTTGAATGCTCACTAATATGCCACTGAAACATAAAAAAAAAATTCCTATGTACTTTCTTCTAAAGATCATAATTTGGCTAATGAGAATAATCTCACAAATTAATTCTACACTTGTTATTGACTTTCTTGCCCTTTTGGTTTTCATCTTTTAGTATTACTGTCAAACGCAGAATTTAAAAAAATATTCTATCACTTCAGCTAGTGAAAAATACTGTTACGTTTACAAGCTGAAAACCTATGCAATGTCTTAAATAGGCATGCCTACTAGGAAACTGTTATTGCTTCAAATATTATCATTTATCCTATTATAACATTTGTTTTCAATTTCTAAAAACATGCCTGACTCAGTCTCATGAGCTGAAACATGTTTAATGTCCTGTGATGCAATACAGCTGCAATTCACAAAAAGAAAAATTAAGAGGCAAAAGAGGGCCATTTTAGATTAAAATCGCTGTATGGATGTGTTAAAGGTTGGCTTTTGTGATTAATTTGTAGCTGTTTAAATGATGACCCTTTACTGATACTTCAGTGATTTGGCAAAGGAAAGCAGTGTAATTGCCAGTATTCACAGATCATTTAATTGGAAGCAAAGACAGTAAAATATGGACCAAAAATCATTTAGGACATTTTTGACTTATATCAGGGGAAAATTTTATTGAATATTACAGTTCCAGATTGAATGAAGCTTGCATTTATGAACTGAAAGTACATAAAATTGCTTGTGATATGGCAAACATATAAAAATGCCTGTATTTTACTGAGGAACTTTATATGATTAATAAGATTCCAATCCTACAGGGATCCTGTAGTAGTCCCGACAAAGATAATATTTAGTTTATTTTCTTCTTTTCCTGTTAGGAAATTAGAACACAGTTGAAAATCACCCCTCCATCCAAGAAGAAGCAAAGAGACCCTTATGAAATCATTTAACATCCTTTTGAAGGGATACATCTGACTGAAACAGCATAAAGACCTTGTGCAAAGAGGTAAACTTAAATTTCATTTTAGAAGAGATACTGGACTGCTTCAAGAATTCTGGTACCAGCCTATAAGAGACCTTTGAGAATTGATCTGCAAGTGCACAATGAGTTTCTTTTCTTCTCCCTGTGGTTCTGGTCAGGTACCAGTAATCAAGTATGGTATATGACATATTTTTAGGTATAATGCTTCACCAAACGAAAGACTTTAGCCTTTGCGTATTCTTTATCTCCATGGTATGCATGGATGCAACCATATTTGTCATTGAGGTCATATAAAGCTTCTTAAAATGACCAAGAGTAAAAAAATCAGAAAACAGGAGAAGATTTCACTGCAAGTAGACAAAGCTCAGTCTAGAGCTCCCCAGAGTTTTCACAGATAGCTGGCAAAAGCATGGAAGGCTCATAAATCAAAAGTCAGCCTTAGATCTTTCTTCCTTTATTGAGCTTTATGAAGATTTTCCTTTCAGTCTGTACGTTCTTAGAATTCTACCATTACCATAAATTCTTCAAAAATAACTGCCCCAGATTTAAGCCAATTTTTTTGTAATATGCGATTGCAGAAGTGTAATAATGTTCAGGAAGAAAATCTGTTCTTAATCTAATCCTAAATTCAGCTCTGGAGAGGTCAAGCACGTGAAACTGTTTTACCAGATTGTATCATGAACACAAACACACAAACTCTCAAATATTAAAACATACAGAATCAAAACTCCACAAAATTTCCTTAACAAATCGCACGTACAGGGAATAATTGTTTATTAACATAATTTTAAAAGCTGAGTTTTCCATGCAGGATAAAAATGTAGCATTAATAATATTCAACTAAACAAAAGAAAAACATTTTAAGAGACACTTCTAACAAGTACATTCCATTGCAGCAGTTCAAATGCTTTCACTAGACTTTAAATCCAGGTCTGTCATGAGCCAACACTGTACAGAAATGCAGAAGGACTCCTATACAGCTTCAAAGCAATACAGGAATGTAGTTGTGGAAGTGCACAATGTAAAGAGCAGCTCCACTAACTGATAGCTCACAAGTATTAGAAATAATTTAAGTGTTATCAGTGGAGGAAGATGTACCATGTTGCATGATGAAAGTGAAAGATATATAAGTAGTACAGTAAAGTAATGCAGTGAAGGAAAGTAAGATCTGAAACCACAAATATTACAGCCACAGGTAATTTCTGAGCATACTTTTAAAACGTGAAAGCCATTTACCTGGAGTTACATTTTTGCACTGCAATTAGATTTAGGAGGTTTCTGTAGGATTGGAAGGATTTTGTGTGATATCTTTATTCACTCTCACACTCATTCATTCATTTACCACCCTGAGAATCCCCAATTTAGTGAAAGTTTCTGTAAATTTTCCCATGAATGCCATTATGAGACCGTTTTGCAGGCCAAAGGGCTGCCCTTGCATTCGCCCCCATGACAAGCAGTGTGTCCCTTCTCAAGAATGGTAGAGATATCATAAGGTTGAAGAAACAACCCTATGTTGTCAAAGAGGATGGCAATGTATTAAGGGGAGGCTAACGAAACTGGATAACTCAGAAGACTCCAGAGAAAAGGAGATATGAAAGAAGGGCATAAAACTATGCATTATGGGGAGAACGTGAAAAGAAAATGACTATTCCTTTTTTGCTTGTAACACAAGAAATAGGATCATGAAATGAAATGATGAGATAGAGAATTTGAAACAAACAGGAAGCAGTTTTTCATGTAGTACATAATTAAATTGTAAAACTCATTGTTGCAGAATACCATGGATGCCAAAAAGAAATTCATGGATGAAAGGATCCATTAGGGGTTATTAACCAACAAATTATAGACACAACTTGTCCTACAGAAATCCTTTTATGAGACTTTGCTGGATAGGCATTCTAAGAAAACAACATTCTAGACGTCCTGGGAGAGAAGCTTAAACGCGCTGCCTAGAATTCGTCTCATGATCCCACATACTTAAAGAAAGTACAAGTATTCCACACCCCCCATCTGTTAATCAGATCATCTAGACCTCTTCCTTTCAATCAACACTTCTGCCTTTGAGTACCTGACACTTTTAGGAACTATGCCATTGAAAAGGGACAGTACTATTTCTGATCCTTGCTTTTTCTTCCTTAACAGGGACAGAATATCACAGCGTACTTCTGCTTGTTTCTTTCCCGAAATCATTAATTATTGGTGAAAAAAAGATCTCTTGTTGTTCTGCTTGTGAGATGGGATATAGCAGAAATTACATATTATGACAACTGAAAAGTTCATCGACCCTTTTTCATACCACTTCTTTTTCTTATCTGTTTCCCTTCAGAGTTGATTGTTGATTTTATATAGCAGTACATGCCATAATCCTGCTTTTCATAGAGGATTTTTATATATACACCTTACTATAAATCACTATATCACCTGATTTCTTCAATTACTCAGATATATAAAGAAAAAAAATTAGAATTAAATATTTGTCTGTACTGTTTTATCTGTGAACAAGGATTTACTGTGATTTTTTTTTTCAAAATTAATCCAGTTCTCAAGATATCCTCTTTCTTATTTTCCTGCTTCCCTAAATACAACCTTATATATTCAGTGTACTGCTTTCTGGATTTACCATCAAAGACTAACTATCCTAAATATATCTTCTCTGTGAGATTTGTTGAGATTCAGTGTATATTTGTACTTTGGACTGTACAATGCACTCACAAAGCATTCTTGTCATTATGCATTTCAATAAACAAAGAAAGATCTAAAATTTACTAAAATATAATTTAGTGAAATACAGTTTAGAAAGAGAATGTATTTTGAGGCTAATTTTAAAAACACATCTTACTGTGACTCGTTACCTTCAATTAAAAATAGATCTATGCATGAACAGCTGTAGTAAATACAGAAAATGATACTTCTGAGTAATCTATGAGAGGAAGTACACTGCAATCCTATCATCAATAAATAGAAGTGAAGATTACAGTACAGCAAAGAAGTCAATGACCAGAAACTATGTTGCTTACTGCTAACAACTATTCCTTGCTTTCTTTGCATTTCAACCTGTTTTGCATTCGGTGGAACATTTTGAGGAGTTTTGTAATTTTGCATATTTCTGTGCTTTGATTACACTTTCATGTGGAACATGTAGAAGAGCTATTACCCTATCTGTGTCGGAAACAGGAAGGTGAACTGATGCTATATGAAAATGAATTAAAGAAGGTGGGAAGAAATGTTCTGCATTTCTGGATTGGGAAATGGGAAGAATGGGAAGAATGTTCTGCAGTACTGAATAATAGGATGACCTTGAAAGTACTTGCTGAACACTAAGGTGCTTTCTAGTTTCAGAGTCCTTCTGGACCCCTCCCTGATTCTAGGTGTTTGTACATCTGTTGCGGTCAGCACTTGTTTCTTTTTCTTAACACTGACTGTCCCCAGGATCCCTGTTTTCTAGTCAGAACACTACCACTTGCCGTTTGTTATGCTTGGGTTTTAGACTGACAGAACGGTGGTGATGTCCTAGATTATCATCTGGACACAGTATTTCATCTGGCAAGCACAATGCAAAAAAGAAAACAGTACCAGCTCTCCTCAGTCCTCATTGGCTTTTTTTTTGCACCAATCACAGTTCAAAGCCCTAAATGAAATTAAGTGGACTCTATACAAATGTTTTTTTTTTTTCTTTTGTTTTTTTTCCCTGCTTTGAAAACTTGGAAATTACCAGAAATTAGTCCTCAAGCTTGAAGCTGGTGGGACTTTAGTAGCAGTGTTTTGGATCTCCACCTCAAGATGTCTTTTCCTTTTCCGTGAAGAACTGATGTATCTAGAGAATACATTCAGAGGATGAGACAAACATGATCTTGCCATCTTAGATTTGGTTTGAACTGAAATGGTTACAATACAGTAATAATGCAGTGAGATGTTACACAGCAGAAAACAGAGAATAAAAAACTATCAGGCTTCTCTGATGAGCTCATATCAAGGCTCTTGCTAGGCCTCTGTTTTCTTAGACCTAGTAGTGAAAAGAATAAACACCCTTTTCAATATCTCTGACAATACTCCACCGACAGCTGAAGAGCTTGGTTACTGGTACTATTTCTGATGTTTCTTTCCTTTATCCTCAGCAGCTTTTATACAAGCATAAATTCCATGCAATGTAGGAGAAAATCAGGTTGTGAGAGGTTAATACCACTAAGCATTTCACATTTTTTAATCACAATTTGTCATTTAGAGGTTGGACACTAATCTCTCTTTTTTGCAGGAGTTTTGAACCTTAGGAGCAAATACTGTGGACAAGCTATTATGAAAATCATGGGGGTTTTGGTGTAGAAGTTTGAAAGTAGCTGTAAAATGAGCTTGTATTGTATTATGATAATTTTTCAAAAATTAAAACTATTTTTAAAATTCAGGTGACAGAAAAAAAAATAGGCACCACAATGCAGGATTCACTTGGAATAGCAGTCATTTACAAAATCTGATAACAAGTGATGAGACCCTGAAATAAGTCTATAAAAGTATGAAAAATGAAGAAAGATTAATATTCAGGGCAGAATACTGACTGGAAAGCCTCCACAAAAAGATAACAGGACTATTTTTAAAGCTGCATTTTACTTCTAGAGACACAGGGAGATAATTTAAAGAGGCTTTCATGCTGATTACTTTAGATAAAAATACAGCCTGTTCGAAGTTAGCCAAATATGCTGGGTAGCCAAGTTGATCCAATGTGTTCCAGTATACTGTGTGTCCATGGATATTCCGGAATTTACTGTAGGTACAGCTGGGAAATCTCAGAGATACCCCTTTCCAGAATTCAGCTATTGGGTTATAAAAATATTTTCACATTTCCTGCAGATGGCTGGATTCTTTTCTTCACTCATAATTTTAATTCAGAATTCATTACAGACAGCTGCTGGCTCTGATAGAACCTAATTGCTCTTTTACTAGACTCAGCTGCAAGCAGTCAGATTTCCTTTTCCTTTGTAGAGTATATTATATATAAACATGGGCGGGGAAAAAAATAACCAATTAACTAAATACATATGGATAAAATGACTCACTAAGAGCGCTGATCAAATAATGTTTCAAACTACAGCTTAGGTCAAAGGAAATTACAGGCCTTGTAGGACATGATAATATATATATGGAAATAATTATCAGCACCAATATATTTGTAACTTGAGATAACACATGGAAAAGGCATTGCTTCTGTTAAAAAAATCTTACAGAAAATTATTACTTTTTAATAAGGGGCAGGTTATTTCACTGAGTGAAAAGTCATCAGTCTCCAGGAGACCTGCTCAATTGGCACCATTTGTTGGCCGAACCCAAGTCTGGCCTCAGTGCCTCCACTGACATAATTCTGGAACTATTTTTGCTGCCTTACCTCTTATTAAAAAAAAAGAAAAAAAAAAGCCTGGGGAATAGTTACTGTTACTAAGGCTACAAAAAAAGGGTATGTCACTAACGAGTGAGCAAAGACAGCCAGCAAAAAGACTAAGGATGTGAAGATCCTTTGCCATCTCCCTCCATATGACAAGTACTGAACCAAGTTAGGATATTTTGCTGTCCTAGTTTGGTACAATGGATGAACATGAGGGAAAGTTGTAGACATGTAAAACAAGCAACAGTGTTAAAGAATGTTTTTTTCTACTCCCTTTACCCAAAAACATTTAGTGAAATGAAGAGGCACACGTTTAAAATAACAGTAATTAGATATCTTCCAACATGATGTGTGAAACTGCTTGTCAGAGAATAATACTTAGATGAGGAAAAAAGTGAAAGACTGTCTGGTTTTGTTGCTTGTACAATCATGAATATGAACAATAAGGTATCCATCAGTTTCTTTAGGTAGCTAAAGGAATAACTGGGGAAAAGAACCGAAATCCTCATGAAGTACGCCTAAACTAGTCACTAACTGCTTGCCACTGGGGAGGAAACTTAGCTGAAATATTGTTGACATCAAAGTTTTATACCTTCCCCTGAAAGTTCTGACATTTGCCATTGTCAGAGATGGGATGCTGGCCTAGAGAGACCACTGATTCTATCTAGTAATAGCATTCACCACATTCTTTTACAGATTTATGACTTCTACCAGAAACGAAATCTTGCCCTATGCAGTCACAGCAGCTTTTTAGGATTTCAAAAGATAATCCAGCCATGAGTCACAGCAGTTGGGGTATAATCCCCTGAGCCATAGGCGAAGTGCCAACCAAAGATGACTTTACACGTGTACGACTGATTTAATCAAAAAGACCACAAGTAGGCATTTTCCATTATTTGAACCTTCATGAAGAAATACTGCTATTATTTGTTACTTTTTTGCTTTTGAATTTCAATAATGACTCCAATGATACTTACTGAGTTTTTGTACTTATAAACAATGGAAGTGTATACTATACACACAGCAACTTCAATTCAGGTTTTAGGAAAGGCTGATTTGCTGTGCAGAACAGGTTTCTAAATTAAAACAAAACTTGAAAGTGGATCAGTTTGCTGGTGTTTGACACCTCAAGGAGGATTTCTGGATAGCGTAGCATAATATTTTCCTATTAAAACTGAAAATATCAAGGTACCCTAGCCAATCTCTAAGGACCCTGCACACTGCCACATTATCTACTGTATGGTAATCCTTGTCATGTTCATACTTCCAGGTTTTCATACGCGAGCACCTAAACTTAAGGAAACAAATCAGAGATCTAAGCTAATAAGACCCAGACTGACCATAAGTTGAAGAGTGTTCAGGTGGGGAAGGTAACTGGCATTACTGGAATCAAGATGATCCTAACTAATGACATTCAAATTCGAAACAGAGAAAAAAAATTCCAGCATTACCCCTCCATCACTGGCTCTATCAGCATGCAGATGGAGACTCTGCTTTTTGTCTGTATAATTGCATGAACATAGCAGAGTAATTAGGTGAAAACTCTTGTATGTTCTGCATAAAATAGCCAGAGTCTTAAACTTCAATGGCCAGATTCAACTGAAGCTTTTGGAATCTAAATTTTCACAACCTTTTAAGTTTTTATGGTGAGAATATGAAGGCAACTCCCAACTCCTGTCCCTCTGTGATGCCACTCATTACACACGTGATTATCAAGTAGTGTCTTGCTATACTGATGACCCCTCAATCAGTGTGCTGAGGGGTCATCAACCTCTCAAACATCAGGCTTTGTTTCAATAAGCATTTATCAACCTTCTTTCTAGACTCTTTCTCATTTTCCAATAGATTCTACAATTCCAAGTAAGACAGAACAACTATCCAAACATTTCTAAATGAAGAAAATCCAGTTCCAGTTCCTTAAACAGAGATCAAGCTCCTAAAATATCAAACTCTGCAAGCCTTGGTGTATTTTGTATAAGGTACATGTAGAAATGAAATAACTCCCAAGACGAAAGGTATATGTAGAATTGAAGCGACTCTCAGTCAGTTACTCTAACTGTATAGCCAGAGTAACTGAGACCATCAATACAAATGGAAAACAACAAAAAACCACAGACAGTTACTCATTGCTGTATTTTTGTATTAAGAGGAACTAAACATCCTAAGCAGGGTCACCAAATATGCATTGTTTTAAGACGAGAATCTAACAACAGCCTTATCCCTCTCCCTTTGCTTTTTATTAGTGAAGGAAGACTTTGAGAAAAAAGTTGTCCTAATGAGATACACGGTGACCTACAACTCACAGCTGGAAAGGAAACAGTAATAGTGTTTTCATATATGGATTATACCCAGCACAGTCTAATATATAGTAGCAACCAGTAGCCGCTGGGTAAAGCAGAGGAAGTTTAGAATATTTGTGGTATTAAAATGCTTGTCATACTAAAATGCCTTTACTACCTTTTCCTCTCCAGAGCTTTCAGCTATCCAGGGAACTCGGGAGAGATCCTGAGTTGTTCTTAGGGTCGGGAGAGGGAAGGCATGAGGAACCTTTTAGTATTTTTCAATCTCCTTTGAGAGACTTCTGAATATGTACTGGGGGGATTTTTTTCCCTCACCGTGAAAAAGGATAGGAAGTCATCTGCAACCTACTCACTGCCAGGATTAGAAAATGAGCCCTTGTGAGGCATGTGGCAAAAGCTTAAGGAAGGTTCAAAAGATATAGAGGTGAAGTAAAACAATCCACTGGAAAATCATTGCCTTAGAGAGAGAGTGAGAGAGAGAGAGAGATATATTTAATTTATTTTTTATTCTGAAACATTGAACAAAAATTAGGTAAGTATTCTACTTTAAGAAATACAAGATCACATTGTGTTCTGTTATTTTTTGAAAATTAACTTGTTTTTACTGTGCTAACTGTTTATGTTAGTATCCTCAGACACGGATTTACTTAATACAGTCACATTCTTCCAAACATCCAAATTTTTCTCTTTGCAAGAGCAGCATTAACAGTATCTGCCAAAACTTCACAAAGTATCTTAAAGATGTGCCCCTTGGTGCCGGTATTAAGAGAAATTCAAACATAAGGGACTGCACTTACATGCTAAGCTTTCATGTAGTGTTACTGAACAAACTACTAAAGTTTCTGTGATGTTTTGAAAACATAGCGGCATAAAGCTCCAAACACCCTTCGGTGCCATTTTATTGTGATCTGATTAGCACCTGTTTGCCTGCACTAATCCAACTTCAAACAAAAACCTGTATTTTCCACACTATCATTAGACCACACATTACAGCTCACCAATGCAGAATCCTAGGGTTTAAGCCTGCATTTTTTCCTTAAAGAAACCCTTTTTTCTAAATCAGCTCTGCAAATTAGGGCAACTCATGCAGAGACACCAGTTGGATTGTGATATTACTCAACTTCTGGGCAAAGGGACTGAGAGGATACAGCCTTAAAATATAACAGTCTACAAATGAGAAAGCATCTACCTGCATCAAGTATTTCAACAACCATGGAAAAATCTTCAGACAAGTTATTCTAAATAAGCCAAGTCAAGATTTGAACACACATTATGAAAAGTATCTACAAACAGGATGGGACTGCTAAATTTCTTTTGTGCTATTATTTTTTTTTTTTGCATTTAGTTTAACCTTTGATTTAGCCGTTTTTCTCTACCAGATCTCACACTGAAAATAATGATACGGCTGCCTCTGGGAGAATGCAACTTATGCAAGGATCACAGAACATTGCAGTTTATAACAAATATAGAAAAATATAAAATAAAAATGTCTAAGTTTAACTTTGCCTTGATTTGGGCTTTGCTAACCTCTTTTTCCTGCTGGATATAGACGGAAAAGTATAGAAAAGACTATAGATAGTGTACATTTTTTTAACTGGAAAAAGAGTGCAATGGCATTATGTATTTGCATTATTACCGCTGCACCTTTTTCATACAGGTAGTCCTACTAGAACATTTGATTACATAAATTAAAACAATCTGCATTTAGATTAGGCCTTGATGTTACCTTTGGTGCTTCACAATCCTTTCAGCAATGATCTGTTTTCTCCTTAAAAATAACATACCTTTAATTATATTCTAATTACCTTTTCAGCTTAAAAATCTGCCAACTTTTCTGCACAAGAGCTCTGACTGGTAGAATGTACATATGACACTTCTCAACTTGTTTTTGACTTCTATATTAGATTAAAATCCAATATTGCACAGGCAACGAAACTGTTATCAAAAGTAGATGTGTAAAGGACACGCAAAGATATCTGTTGTATGGACATTGGTAACAAATAATGACTAATGTTATCATAAATTCTGATCACATAATTCTGTATTTGTCTTTGCTTTTATCAGACAAAATTTGTTATGAAGGCTTCTGCTTGCATTTGTTTGATATGCATTTATCAGAACGTCTTATAAAGTCTCGTAATTTTTCATGGTAAGACTTACATCATATTCGCAGTTAATTTCACCTGTTAAGACTGCATTTTTTTTCTGATCACCGCTATGTGAATAGAACGCATTCAAATGTTTATAGGGTGGGATCTTCAGTTGCCACTTGTTTTCAACTCAGACTTTTTCCCACTAAGCACAATGTAAGTTATTAAATAAATTCTTCATACACTCAACAACCATTTCCTAGGAACAGGATATTAAACTAGCTTATCAGCTACTGAAGCTTTGATACAAACCGGTCTGGGGCCACAATCGTGAACAGGATCTCCAACTACTTTGATTCTCTGTAGGATATATAGCCATACCCCAAAACCACCAAGCAAATTGGAAAAACCTCTTAATCTCTTAACATGAAGTGGACCGAAAGATAACTGTTGGTCAATATTAAGGCAAATGTGGAGAATGCAGCAAGGAAAAGCTTAGGCTAAACACTTCACTTACAATACCTACTTATAAATACAGAATAAATAGGGGGTTACTCTCCACAGATCAAAATGCAGATAGCTGGGTTCTATTATTTATTCCTCACCCAGGCATGCTCCTGTTGCTTTTACTGGGTGTTGACCTGAATCAAAGTGAAAAGGAGCTGAGCTTTTGGGCAGTAAGCAACTCTGAGCTAATTACACAGAAATACTATACACAAATAGCTTCTCCCTGTACTTAGTTGACTCCTAGCTTTTATTTTCATTTTTTTATGGGTTAAAACCTTTGCAGAAAAATGCTTCCACAGCTTCTTCATACCTACTGTTTCTTTTTACCAAATATGTTCTGAAAGGTAAACCCCCTTGTATTTCTACTTCTATAACATGTCTTTATTATAATTTCCTGAGCTCTAACAGTTTTTTAGGTACTGGAAGAAAGATAAAAGAAGGTATCAGTGCTATCTCAGATGTCTTCCACTCCCCACTATGTATCGCATGTTCCCACTGAGGAGTAAACTCAGTTTACTTTTTCAGTGGGATAACTTGGAAAAGCACTGTCTGCCATAGGCAAAGGATGCATGACATGGTCTTATACTATATTGTTTTGCTCTAGTGGAGAAAGTCTGAAATACTATTTAATATCTGAATGATGGTAGTACATGAGCTTTAATGAAAAGGGACTGACGGAGTCCTGAACACAAAATGGGAGACAGTGACAGATAAGATACAGAACAAGGAAAAGAGGACTTTTTAAAAGGCTGCAGAGGCATACTAGGGGCCAGCAAATGAAGAAATGAAAAGCAAGAAGTTTGTCAAGAACAGATGAAATATCTCAGTGGAAAAAAGTGACTACTAGAAGGCAGTGAAAGGTGATGCATGACAAAAATTTTAAATGCAGTCACATAAATTTGTAAATTTGCTAGAAATATGGTTTCATTAGTTCTGCTCATAGAAAAATTGTTGGAAGTGGGATTGCTAAAATAATAGAATATTTGAGAGTCTGCTTTGTAGAAGATAGGTTGTATGAAATGCCTAAAATCTTAATGTCTCAAGAAGCTATACATAAGACAAAGAGCTTCAATAAATTCACTACCAGCATATGCACATTGTAGAGTATATGTAAATAAATTAATGGGAAATTGGGAAAAAAAGTCTCTTAACAGGCATCAAATCATACTACCTGACCTGACCATCACTTTCACTGAAATTTGCATGCATAATCAAGGACAATGAGAAAATAATGACCTTGCAGTTCATCAGTACACTGAGTGATAACTGGCTTTGTATGTTATGTCATCTTTTCCAATGACTTGCTGTATGACTCAACAATTAATTTAATTTGTCTATTTTCGCATTGAGAGAATTTAGGTAATTATACTAACTTAACAGCCTTCCCAGAGTGGGAGGATTCATTTCTTCTATTAATTTTGGTTTTGATTTAGAGTATAACATATTCACTGCTGATCACCTTTGGAGGTATGCTCTATATGGATCAAGCTGATGAAATCATAGCTGAGGTATTCTATAATTCTAGCTAATATTCAAAATGGTTTAAGATCCTGTAAATACAGGTACAAAAAGATTTGTCTCCATTCAGGAAATACTCAGCAAACTGTATAAATAAATTTGTGTTATTATTTATATTTATTCCACATTCCTAACCCTGGTGTTCCAATAAACTTTAAATGCCTATCTTCCATGTTCTCTGATGTTTTCTAAACAGTCTGTCCCTTTCAACATTGAAGCCCTGCTTATTTTGTTTTCCTGTTGACTGTATTTTCTTGTCTCATTTACAAGAGCCTCTTTTAATCACCTTAAAAATGTTCAAATAACCAGCTTCCTTGGCTGGCTTATGAATATGTATGAAGCCAGAACTAGAGGGGGTACTATGCTGTAATCTTTGCTATTACTATGCTGTAATCTTTGTAATTCGTATTCCTCAGTTCTTGGATGACAAAAGCAAGACTGGTTTTCAAATACGCTAAGCATTTGTAGCTTCAGTGAACAGGGGGTAGTAGGTCTCAGCCTTATTAACTGAAGGTATCCCAAAATGAAGTTCATAAAAATCAGTGATCTCAGGAATTCGCTTTGAAAGGAGCAGCACAGTAAGCTATGTAAGCTATAACAACATACCCCTGGAATGAGGTGGACACAACTTACAGCTTCTATCAGAATTAGCACATGTTCTGTGACAGCACATGAATTGGCACATGTTCTGATGATGTTCTTATCAGTGTGATTTTAAGGCTTTCTAAAAGATCTTGTCACAGATTTCTAAAGAGTTTTCATCTCTTCCTCTTCATTTTCCTTACTCCAGAACTTTGGAGGAGCTGATGTTTTTCTCTTGAGAATGTATTATTTCATACATTATAATGCCTAAAGTGGTTTGCTACCTTGCAAGCAGCATGGAGGACTCATTTTCCTGGAACTGAGCTCAACCTGTTCCCCAGGTTGCATCCTTTGCCGTTCCAGCTCCTCACAGTCCTAAACTGAGGGTTTAACCTTGAATGCAGATTAAGGTTTTTATCTCCTTTCAATAAAAGTTGCCATTAATCTTTCTTAATTTTCATCTTCTTTGCTTTCATATACAATATAAATAATGATTTCAAAAGCCGTTTCACTGCTCAAAAACCACTTTCTTCAATATTCATGTTCTTAAATAAACGCTATCCTCTTTGTTTTTCATGCTACCTTCTGAATGCCATAGATACATTTTTATTCTCCCTGCAGACGTCCTCCCTGTAGACCTTTAGATATTCTAAAAATACCCTTGCACAGACCAAAGAAAATAATTCCGTCCCATCCAACTTGGCAAAGCCATACTCAGATCCACAATTTGCATTGCAACCACCTTTTTCTTTGACAGACTCAGAAGCCTCTTTGAACGAAGATAAACTTTTTGTCTGCAAGAAAACAGAAAGCAGTAATCTTGATGTAAGATGCTTTGGAAGAAATTCTGAGCTTACCTGCAATGAACAACCATAGGTCCAGCATCAGGTGGGTTGCAGGTCTTGACTCGTCGCAGGAAAGCTAAGAATGGTGTTGGGTGTTCTGGGACACCATGGTCAGGCCAGGCAGTGAACTGGAATTGCCGCACTTCCCTTTTCTCACTTGAACCATTCTATGAAATTAAAAAAAATTATGACAAAACTTCCACTTAATGTGATATTGGCACTTTTCAGTGAAACAACTGCAGAAGCATATATACCAATGAAGTGTATTTAAATCACATTTAGAAGATAAAAAGAAAAGGAAAGGATAAAAGTTGCCTACAATTAAATTTGAAAGTATATTGTAAATATATGTAAGTATATATACCTTGTAAAGTGCAAATGTACGAACACAGTATGTTGCCAATTCAACAGTGTCTAGAAGGGTAACTTGGATTAGTCCGTAAGTTTCTGTGCCTCTACTTGGCCAGTACTGATCACATTTCACCTGTAGTGAAAAATATGTTATTGTTTAATACATTTAAAACTGAAATTTATTACATATCTGAGTGTATATCACTGTATATTTTTAAAGTATGTGGTGTTAGAATGTTCATCAACTGCTAAGCATGCAACACAAGAAAATTTTTTTGTCATCCACAAGAATTGCTCTTCCGGTAGTAGCTCTTACAATGTCTTCTTCCATAATGGGTATTTGCAAATCCAGCGGGGCAGATGATTAAGAAATACTAATAACTATCGACATACTAAAGAAAAAGCAATTTATAGTAGCTAAAAGTATGGCCTATATCTTCAGTAACTCACCTTTCACAATCCAGATTTTAGTAACAGTACTAATCCAGTAAAGGCAGACTGACAATTTTTTGAATATTTGCCATATTTCACCTTTTTGACATTATTCGCCAGAATAAATAAGTTGCTTGGGTATTAATATTTAATATGTATAGAAATATCTCAGCAAAGACCTGAATTTTTTAAGAAATAAATTTAGTACACATATAAACAAAATTTTCTTCTTAGATCAGTGTTACAAAGCATATAATGAAATTGTGTTCACAGTTGGTTTGATAGAGAGTTCATCCACCAAATTTTGAAAGACACAGGACATTTCATTCAGAGAAATCTCCATTACAAAACACCATAGTTTAGAATATTAATGAGCTGAAATAATTCCATATAAAATGACGCATAAGAAAACCATATGTTTACCATCATTGCTGAGGCTTAATAATTTGTTTCAGTTAAAAATGGTATTTAAGATAAAAGCTACGGTGAAAAAAGAAATGCTGAACCCTAAAGCAATCAGAAAACATGGTGCAAAGTAGTATAGGGGCTAGTTGAAAATATTTTGCTTTCAGTGACTGATAGATGAAACTGAGAGAGTCTCCATTCTATTTATAACAATACATTCTTATCAATTAGCCTTGCATACAGCACAGAAGTGTATTCTGATTCCAATAATAATACACTGTGTTTGTTTAATAGTATCTTCATTAATCACTCTAAGCCAGACTCAAATCAAATCCAGTGAGAATTTCTTACAAACTGTAAGAAACCACAAAAGCAGAATATTGCACAGTATTTCTGATAAACACGTGAATTATCAAGCTAAGCAAAGAGAAAAACTGTGATTCCCCCAAAACGAAAAATCAAGAAATGTATCTTTTAAACTCATGTGTTCTCCAAGTTTCTCACTCTGCACAATATTACTGAAAAAGACTTAGTCTGCTTTCAAACTCCCCAGTCCCAAATATTTTTGCTTGCAGATCATTTTATTTTGAGGCTCATAGGTTACAGACCACTAATGGTTCACAAATCACAGTCTGGGAACAAGTAATCTAGATAAAGAGGAGAAAAAATTCTAAACGCTGAAGCAGGTGAGCAACATTCATTAGAGGCAAAAAAACCCTGAAACAATTTTTTACAGGAACTGATAGCTTAATTTATAGATAAGGAATTGTAACAAAGTAACTAAAAATGTTTATTGATACTGCGGTCTTAAAAATGAGATTAATAGTGTATAATATTATATTAAGAGGAATTAAGTAATTACTTCCTTGAGTCATTTACTGAAATACTCAAAGAGTAAGTATTGCAGGTACTTCATGAATATTGGTGATTTACTTGCAACATTCCAAATACTACAAGAAGCCACTGTTGTCTTCTGCAAATCAGACAGAAAGGTATATTTTCAATTGAGTTATTTCAATATAATTATGTAAATCTGATTTCACTTTATCATTAATATAGACTTGTGCCTATATTGCTTATTTGTATTTTAGACAAACAAGTTGTGGTTTATTATTTATTATTTATTAATTCCCATAGAATGACATGTATTTTTTCATGGAAAACGTTGATACATAATAGCTGTTGTTTGTAATCTTAGCAATTCCAGGTTTAATGTAAACCTCTGACAAAACCTGTTTGGTTTGAATGATTTTTTAAAACAATGAATAAAAATGGTAGAATACTTTATGTACTTTTAATAAAATGAATACAAGAAATAAATGTCCGGCTATGCCTTTGCATGCCTAAACATGTAGTTCTCCTCTTTACTCTGCAGTTCCCACGTACAAATTGCGTGCTCATAGAAGCTGTGCCAGCTTCCAGAAAGCATGCCTGAAAAATTAACCAGCTTTCTCACAAGAAAGGCTTTATAAAAACAATTTCCAAATGTAATAGAGAGAAATAAATGTTCAACACAAAAATTAAATGGAAATTCAGAACATAGTAGGTTACCAGCATCTTTGTAAACAACAGAAAATACTTGTTTTATTTTGATTTTGTATAGTAATATACAGTATATGTTATAGTACATGTTAAGCATACACTCAGATTTAGAAGCCTGTAGAACTGCTCCTTTTCAGTTAGGCTGGGAGAAAAGAAATGTACTTGCTCTTTTAGGTGCAGATTTTAGTTTGAGGGGTTTTTTAATTTAATTTATTATTTTATCTAACATAAACTCCAATCATTTTCTGTTTTTTCAAAAATACTTTCTGTGGGAGCTAGCTGATGCAGAGGACTGCTGCCAGAAGCAGCAGACACTAACAGTTGAAAAATAAATACAATTTTTAGACCAGTATGTATATTATTTGAAAGCAGAAACTGATGAAAATATGTACCAAATTTTTAGAAAGAAAACCTGATTTTGGCTTGATGTGGATTTGACTTTCTGGAAGAGCACATGAAACATAAGCTCATGGAACTACATCTTTTATTCCTTTTGCCTCTAGATTTTTCTTAGAACAAGAGGTCTCCTTCAGAGATGTGCCCTTACCTGCCTCTTACACCTTTTTGCTCTGTGATCATAAACCTTACAGTCCCAATACTCCTAACAATTTAGAGTCCAATTTATCTTTGTGAGAGATCAGAACAATTTTCTATCAGACTTCACCAGCAGCAGAGAAGCAAATAATATAAGTTAATTGTTAAGACAGTACTTTCTGAGACAGAGTTCTTGTTAAATATTTTACCCTATATTAAGATCCCAGTCTTCAGCACTTAAAGTTGAGTTTATTTTTCAAAGGCTACATATTAACTTTTTTTTCAGAAAAAAATTCTCAAACCCCTCGAGTCATCGAAAATTTAACACTAAATGTCAACAAGTCAATTTTAAAATTATTTGCCGAATATGTTATTGCTTTAGCTCTTTGGTCTGTGTTTAATTTCCCTGTAGTAAAGGCAATTTCTTCTTCACTTGTGCATGTTGTTTGGAAAACAGACAACTTTAATGTGGTAAGGTACAGTGATAATAACATATGCCCTCCTTCAGAAATAAAATTAGAGATTTATTTATTTTCAGAGTTAGTTCGAAATATATCTTTCATGAATTTCATAGTCCTCACCTTCCTCTTACCAACCCATCTCCCAGTTCCAAGGGTTGATCTTTTTCTCTGCAGACTATATTCACCTGCACACCCAATGAGAGCTTCTCTGTGCCCCTAACTGTACATGGTTACAGAAAACCGCTTTCACCAATAATTCTCTAAATTCTCTATTCTACTAAATATATTATGAATCTTTTAAGTACCATAGTAGTAGACATAGCTAGAAGACATAACTAATATGATAGGCACATTCTCTTAACCTGCCCCCACACATACGCACATTTTCTTTCTCTATACTTCTTCCACTCAGACCATGAGAATCATTGCTCTTCATGGAAGTATGAGCATTCACTGAAAGTAAAGCTGTAAGAAAATATAAATGCTTTCTTTTCCATTAAAAATGAGAAGCTTAAGGCCGTTTCAGACTTGAGGGGTTTAAGTAGCTACAGAGTTCCTAAGAATATTCGTGGATATTCACACTTCAAGAAGTCACAGACACTAGAGAAGGCACTGCCATGCATCAACAGGGCTGAAGGAAGCGTATTTCCATATGAACACGTGAATACAAAGATTCCTGACATTCAAGGATAAAGAAATAATTTTCCAGTACAAAGTTCCATCACTGAGGCTGAAAAGCCCCTTCAGGTGATTCTTAACACATGAGGCAGCTGTTACAGGTCATCTGAGATTATAAGGACAAAACGCAGATCAGGAAAGAGAGCACAAATTGGTAATAGGCAGATTCATATAGTACATTCCTTGCTATAATAAAAGCATATGAATTATGCTGAATGTGGAATTCACATTCTTGACCTGGTATTCCTAGTAATTCCTAGTATTCTTCTTGATCTGGTATTCCTAGTAATAATAGTTTTTTTCAGACAAAACTTTCTAACATTTTCAGATGGTCTTCCTTTAAAAATAAAGTCTTTCTACAATAAAGTTGAATGATAATAATAATTATGCAATAAAAAGGGTGGTGCCTGTTGTTCGTGACGGAAACTGCCTCAAACCCAGTCAGGCTAGCTTAGTGCCTTAGACAGTACAGCTTATGTTCTGTCTCAAGCATTTGTTACTCTGAAGCCATTTTTCTTTTTGCAACAATGCCTTGCCACCCAAAGATGAGGCTGATTTGAGTCTAAAGACCATCGGCACTAGCACAAGACTAGTACATGAGATGATTGTAATGCAAAGATACTTAAAAAAAAACCAAACCCAAACACAAAAACAACAACGAAAAAGCCCCAGAATACAGAAACACATTTTTTAGGCCTTATTTGAAAAAAATTTGGTCAAGTGTCTCTAATTCACTTTGTTTTAACTCTAAATGACACATTAAAAATATAAACTATCCACAAATAAGCCTGAAAAAAAAACAGTATAAAGTTTTAGATTTTGCTTTCAAAGAGGCACTGAAATGAATAGGATCCTAAATTCTGAAAGAACTCAGCACCCAGTCCCAGGTAGACAGATCCTTCTAAGTCTCACCAAATATATTCCCAAAACAATTAATCACTTCTGGAAATTTTGGTTCTTTGAATCGATTTTATACTACAGAAAAAACCTTTTTTATTCACAGGTCTCTAATAAAGATTTAGAGTAGACACATCCCTGTGAGTACACAAAGGCAAAGATGTTGATGTTTAGTCTTGAGAACAGGGGGCTCAGGGGAGACCTTATTGTTTTCTACAACTACTTCAAAGGAGGTTGTAGTGAGGTGGGCGTTGGTCTCTTTGTCCAGGTAACAAGTTATAGGATGAGAGGAAATGGCCCCAAGTTGTGCTAGGGGAAGTTTAGATTGGATATGAAGAAATATTTCTTCAGTCAAGTCCTGGAACAGTATGTCCAAGGAAGTGGTTGAGTCACTGTCCCTGGAAGTATTTAAAAGATGAGTAGATGTGGTGCTTAGGGACATGGTTTAGGGGTGGACTTGGCAGTGTTAGGGTAACAGATGGACTTGATGATCTTAAAGGTCTTTTCCAACCTAAATGATTCTTTGATTCTATGATTGTTGATGCTCATCTGAACCAAGTACTTGGAGTTTAAAAACTATGTAAAAAAATAAGCACTTATGCAGTACAATATAATTCTGTTTAAGTTCTTAATTACAGTAGCCTTGGAAAAGAACTTCCAAACAGGATTTGGAGACATAAACTAACATAACTGAACTTCATGCTAACCAATTAATAACAAACTTTAGTCCTCTAGTAAGTCTGCAAATCAACCCTCATTACATCTACTTTTTAAAATTTCTGAGATATGATTAGTAGGCTAACAGTTAATCCTGAAATATAACTGATAATTAAAAAGATAACCCCCAAACTGTTTCCATTCTGATCCTTATGACAGAGTGTGGTATGGTCATGAAAACAAAAGGAAACAGATATTAAAAGGAATCTTGGGCATATTTGAAATGTGTTCTGTATCTCGTCTTTCATCTTCATCTATATACGCCAAGAACCGTTCAAAACTATATTGCTAGCATCAATGTGAGATGCCCTTTTTGAACTCTTCCTATCAGTAGGGAAGGCAGGGTCTTAGTGAATTCATTTTGAAGGATGTCTGTCAAACAGTTAAGTACAGCAAGATTTTCCAAAAAGGTATTGAAAAGGTTTATGTGAATGGAACTGATGGGAAAAGTGCCTGGGCTGACTACTTTTTTCTTCATCCTCTTCCTGTACTCAAGGCTGATCACCATGTGTAGCCTGAATAATCCTTTCACTGAATGAGACATTGCATTACAGTATGAAGAACATATTGAAAAATTCAGCTTCCTATCAAGTGCTCTAATGAAGATTTTCTATTCTCCATACAAGAGAGCTATCTCTTCTAGCTGATATGAATATTATGTAAGAAATCAGTGAAACAAAATAATCTAAAGTGTGAAACATCAGAGCAACAAAATTCTGTTATTCTTATGGTTTTGGTTCACTTGAAAGTCAGAAGTGAATCGATGAAACAGCATGAAAATGAGAAACAGTAAATTGGAGAATTTTTTGGGTTTTTTGGGAGAATTTGCGAGAATTAAGAGGTTTCTGTTTGGATTTTGATTTTTGAATGGAACTTTGAGCCATGGTGCACTTTCTATTGCTAGTTTAAGACACGGATAAAATTCTTAATGTCATAACTGTATTTCATACAGTTCCTGTGATATAAACCAGAAAGACCACCTAGATAAAACTTCTATTACCAACACGTGCCTTTCAGTAGCCAGCTGTATCCATTATCTTCCTTAGAAAATAGGAAAAGCTTTGTAAACGATGGAAAATGTAAATCACAATATTCTCTTTCAGAGACACCAGAGAACCTAAATTTTCCAGACCTATTTCTCAAGACTCAAATCTTGAGGTTTTGAGTCTTTCACCAGAATCTGCTAAATAAGGAAATGTGAGGTTAACTATTTTTACTAAACAATACTAAATTCATTCACTGACCTCTTCAAGCCTGAAATTCCTTCAAAAACCTAGAATAGAATAGAATAGTTTGGGTTGTAAGGGACCTTTAAAGGTCATCTAGTTCAAGCCTCTTGCAATGAGCAGGGACATCTTCAACTACATCAGGTTGCCCAGAGTCCCATCCAGACTGACCTTGAATGTTTCCAGGGATGGGGCATCTACCACTTCTCTGGGCAACCTGTTCTCCCTGCGGAGAAGGGAGACAGTTTCTCCCTGTTGTCCCTCTCTCCCAAAGAACTACCTGCACCAAAGTAAAAGGTTGCAGTGCTAAACCAAACATGAACTAATCATTACATTTCAAAAACAGATATGCAAAATTAAAAATTTTGCAAAGACAACTTCCAAGTCAAAATTTCAATGGCCATTCTCTATATGTGGCATATTCTCTCTATCTGTATTAAGAGAACACTTATACGAAGTAGTAAAGCATGTCTTATCTCAAGCACAAAGCAAATGAACTAAGGAAAAAAAGTCAAATTACAGAGTTACAGTGCAGTTTTGACTAAACCACTTGCTATACACTTGCTTCAGGGAAATGGTATTCTTGAGAAAATTATCAGTCTAGCAGCTAAGAGAAACCACTTCATTTATGGACATAGGATAATAACACAAAAATATGGATAGTTGCCTTGAAAAACATTTGTGGTAGTAGCAGATATTGCCATATCATTTCAGGTAAGACTCTGGGGTAAAAACAGTTCTTAGAAGCTTACAGTGGAAGAGACTGCAGAGTTTGCTCCATTTATGACATTATATTTTGGAAGTTCTTTAACAGTTTAACATAAATCACCTTTGGTGCAAAGTTTATTTCTTTCTCCTAGAGCACCACAGGAAGGGAAAATGGCTGATTGACATGAAATTTTTAACAGCCTTTCACATGCTGGAAGACTATTATGTTTTCCTTCACTCTCTTATACATAAAACAAATCCAATTCTTTCTGACTTTCCCCATACATCATTTCTCCAACCTCTGATCATTTTTGTTCTCTTCTAGATTGTCTGAAATTTACCAACATCTTTTCATATGGGGCATTCATTCTGTACTTCCTCAACTCCAAATGTGTATAAGCCAAAATAACCAGACATGGCATGCCAAAACTACTTTCAGCCTACATAGCTGCATTACAGCATTTCTCTTCACATAGAATTAACCCTGCTTATAGTACGGCATTTCCACAGCTATTTTACTGGGTGATATAATAGTCCAAGTTTCAGCTGCACCACCTCGGCACAGCACTTCCACCTGGAATGTACCTAGAAAAAGAAACTTTAAGCTTTATTGGGAGAAAAAAGAACCAAACTTTAAGCTTTATTTTTTGTATACTACATTAATACACATCTAGTATTAGATTCTGACATGAATTAAGCACCTATGACTGACTGCATTTCAGTGAGAGTTGAGCATTTCCTTGCCCTTGCACCTTTGAAAATCCTGCCATAATGAACAGCTGTATGGTTGAGTTTTACAATTCTGGTGACTCCAGCCCGTACAATGGTGTAGGCATTCTTGGACTGTGGCCATCATATTCTGTTACAGTGAAAAAAACCCAGTACAAACCTACACATTTTTATTTTTATTTTTGTAAATCTGGTGAACACATGGTCTACTTGACTTTGGATTTTTATTTATTTTTTTTGCCAGTTCTCTCATTCATTATTCTTCTGACTCATATTTTAGCATGCTGAGAGTACTGAAGAATTGAAATAAAATTCTGATATTACATTATTGATACAGAAGTTATTGGTTTGCCATTAAAATTAGGGAACAAACAATGCCAAAACTTCACATTTAATTCTTCTTTATTAGAACAAGACAATTCAGTTTGAAAGAATGCCATCAGCAACACTTCTTATCTCCTGAAATGTCTGCTGGGAGATATGTTAATTCACCTCTTACTAGATAAAGACATGCATATTTTTCTAGTTGCTGCAAAATGCAGCTAAAATTTTATATTTATGTTTTCCTACGTTTAAATACATATTTCACAATTAAAAAAACAACAAACAAAACATTCCTGTGCTGCCCAATACAATAAACCAGTGCAGCTTTTATGCATAAATCTATTACATTTTGTCTAAATACAGTAGAATAGAGGTGCACTTGGGAGCACATTGATATAATCTGTAATGAATAGTTAAGTGCATGTATTGATGACTTCTCTACTCATATTAGTGAAAATGACTTGTCCCTTAGTTTTGATCCAGTATTTTGACAGGCATTAGCTCCAGTATTACCTGTCAAAACATACTTAGGAGGAAAGATCTGAAATTTGCTGCTGAAGCCCTGCACAACAAATGTAAAACTACACTAATCACAATCACGTAAAACTCTGCTGCACAGCCTATATTTCTCTGAAAGATCTTCATGCATTTCATAGACAAGAAAACAATGTTCTTAGTTTTCTTTGCTTATAACTTACTGCCATGCACATATTATTGCTTTGTCTTAGCTATGAGGTCAGCTGCATTAGACATCAGTGCCTACTTTGCCAGCAAGAAATGATGATTAGTTAAAAAAGCAATTTGTGCTTTTGGAATAGAAGAATTTAGGGTTCTTCCCAGAACCGCCTTTATGTTTTACATGCCTATAGCACGATTTAGAAATCTTTTTGTGGACAGGTTTGTTTCAAAGCTATTCTTACTAGAGTCCTAAGGTAGAATTATGCTTTCCACTGTGCTTATTCAAATGTTTTTTGGTTTTTTGTACTACTTGAATCTGAAAAAAAAGCTTCCCTAATTTAATTTAGTATGTCCCACTCCTTCAAAAAAAAAACCAACCTAAAGCAAAAAGAAAACACCCCAAAACTCCAAACCCCCAAACCCACCAAACAAAACAAAACCCCCAAAAGTATTTTACTCCAATTCCACCTTCAACACACACATCTTCATCTATTGTCACCCAATCTTCATTTTTCTAGCAGATGGGATAGTCTACAAATCTACTGAGTTGAAAGACTCAGATGGAGGGTTCTGATTTGGAGAGATTTGTACCTGTTGCATGACACTTGGAACAACAGAAGTACATATTTAGCACTGCAGTAACCTCAGGAAAAGTGTGTCTGGCTTTTCTTGGGACTGTGCCAGCTCTCCTGACTCTCAGGTATTAGTGACCAGTTGAGAGAAGCTAAGTCCAGGGATTTTTAACTATCCTTAGATGTGCTTGTGGAACTGATACAGGACCCATGCAAATAGTCCTACCCATTTCAATACTGGTGAATGAAATCTGAGACAGGATACAAGACTTTTCTACTGCGTTTCTTTCTACCTCCCCCTTTCTAATGAGGACTCAGGATTCAAGATGTTAAACTTTGACAAACCAAGATGATTATTCTATGCTTATATTTTTATATATTCTTGGCTTATAATACTGATGATGATATCCACTTCCTGACAGTCAAATGAGCATCTGGATCAGGCTAACAGAATGCCACAAATGTAGTTTCCTCATGTATTCACTTAGTCATTAGCAAATTTGAATGAAGCTGATAGTATCAGTATGAAAACTAAGGCCTTCATCATCAGTATAGAAGTTCATAATCTGGCTCACATTTGAATAATTGCTAGGGTCGCCATATTGTCATTTAGCTTTGACCTGATTGATTGGAGTTTTTTGACAGAAGATTTTGATCGTAAGCACTCTGGTCCCAACATACAAAATATTGCCAATGAGGTTAAGGAGGAATGTAAGTATTTTCTATCAGTTCCAAAACAACATAGTACATGTATTCAAAATAAGGAGCTATATAGCAAAGAAGGAAAGGATTGAATTATCTTTCAAGTGAATGGTTCACAACAGTATCCTACCCTGAAAAAGGAGGCAGGACTAAACATTTCTTGTTTCAGGCAATATTATCGTTTGCTATAAAGTGTGATTCTCTGTCTTCATCTGATTATTCACATAATTCACTAGAGCAAATGAGTTCTCAGAACATTCACTTAATTCAGAGGATCTAAAAAAATAATAAAAGGAAAATATGCACTCCTAGGGGCAGAGGGGAGACAGAGGAATGGGGAAGAAAGATATCACACATTAATGCTTTACATGCTTTAAAGCCTTCCTTAGTGTAACACACAACTTCTTTTCCTAACCTCTAATTTGCAACCTTCAATATTGTTCTTTTATTTCATTTAGATTAAACTTATGTATGTGAGAAATATGCTACCAACTTTGTTCCATGCACTGCCGGTGTGTATAATCCTTTTTTGATATAAATTATGTGCACGGTAGCTGAACGATGGGACTGACTTTCTCTAGTCTAGTTTAGGTCAAGTGATATTAAGGTGATGACATTTCATACAAAACCAACAAAGTGTGAAAGGTTATAAGTGAAACGGCTTCTCTTTTCCTGCAGCTTCCTTTTAGGCAAACAAATGAATAATGAATTCACTGTAACATCTTCATTTGATGTACTCAGCTGTAAAATATGTACATTCTCAAAGCTGAAGTTACTCAGACATCTAACACATGCTAATGAACCAACTTTGTTTCTGCAGATGCAATTAAAATCCCCATCTTTATCTATGCAGTCCAGGTTAAAAAGGCTGATAACAAGCTGCTGGACTACATAATGAAAAAAGCAAGCTAAACAGAAATGACGACATGGAGATGGAAAGTAGATGAAGTCCCAGAGAGAAATAATTTTGCCTTGCAGCAGGAATAATGATCAGGCTGCCAAGACACAAAAGTAATCAAAAAGGAATCAAAGGGAAAAGAAACAAAATTAGTGAAGATCTGAATCTCTAATGGTATGTAACAGTGTTTATATTTAATGTTTGAAATTTCACTTGGTCTCCTGCTATAAGGACATGTTATATAAAAATGATAGCATGAGAAAAAATAACAATAAAATGTTATCATCATATTCTTTTCCCACATAGGGATTCCCGCTGCTGCCTCACCATCAATACCATTAATTACATTACCTGTAGCTACTGTCTTAAAAGAGGTAACTGGTATGCCATATTCTCAAAGTTGCAGACTCTCTAAGATTGAAGCTGGATTAAGTACTGGATAGCTGGTCCCTAACGCTCTGCATTGAGTGCATAAAACTCACTTGGCTGACGAACACAGAATGAGCTAAATTATGCACAAAAAGCACGCTAACATAAGCATTGAATGCATAGACAATCCATTGACTAGATTGTCTGGTCTCTCATTACACTCAGGGAATGTATCGCTGCTGAATGCTAATCACTTCTGGAGGTGATTACTATTCTGATCAGTGTTTTTTTAGGGTGCAGTCAGCAAAGGCTAGAGTTAGCTTAAAACTCTGCTAAGCAATTATTGGAGAGAACGAGTAGAATTTCATTTAGTTACATCAAAACATCTTTCTAGACAGTGGCTGTCTGTGGCCTGCAGTATTAAGATAAACTCTCAAGTATTTAAGTACACCTTCTGCAATGGGCTGCTTATTAGGATCAGATTTTTTTCTTAGCACTGATGCTATTTATCAGAAACCTTATTACATAAGAAGTAATTAGTGAAGAAATGGGCAAAATTTCATTTGCTTAATTCCAAACAACTGTCAGTGCCTAGACTAGACAAGACCTGTAGACTCAAGATAAAATGAAAATTTCTGATAAAATTACCCTCTGCCATTGGGTATGCACAGGCAATGCTGTTAATGTAGGTTGAATTTACATGCAAAAAGTGATTCTATAACTAGAATGCTCCACAATGCTCAAACTGCAAAAAATCTACTCTATTTTTAAAAAGTGATGAAACAGTAAAAGAATAAAAAAAAATAAATATATATATATATGTACCTCAGCAAGCCTGCAGAAAGTAATGACTCTTGCCAAGTGGTTCAACAAGTTATGTAATCATTGTAATTATATGTATCCAAGCATGTGAAAAAAACATCAATGCCAACATAGTACAGCATTAGGCTTTATGGTGCGTTCACCCCTGTTCCAAGCTTACACATGCAAAAACATTTTCATTTTGAAATGGAGCTCATGCATGAGTTACTGAAATATCATTTATTATCCAGTTACCTCCATAAGATACTTTTAACTGATTTAAAAGCTTTTCTGGATGATAAATCTCCTGTCCTCTTCCCTAGTCTCTCTTTCTAGTTCTCCCTAGTTCTCCCTTTCTGAACTGTTCCTGGTCCTCTGTATTGATGGTATTTTTTAACATATGTTGCACAGCACCTTAGGTACCTTAGCTTTTTGTATTGCTAAGGGCCTTACACCTGCAATCCTGCAGCCTGCCTCCCACTTGCAGCTTCCTACCTTTTCACACAAGCTCCCAGGACAGCGTACACCAGAACACCTGTGGCAGTATTTTTCCCGTGACACTCTTATTTGTTATTCATCTCCTAGACTTATACTTGCAGATCGTGATACTGTTGTTACGGCAGGTTCCCAAGGGAAGCAATTGCCACTGATGTTAGAATTACCCCTTCTTTCTCCCCTTTCCTAATTTCTACATTTTGTTGTAACTTCTGGTTTACACTAGAGGACTTATTAATGGGTTTGCAGAAAGTTCAGCAATGAACCAGCCGTGTAGCACCTTCCCAGTCAACAGGTGCTCCCAGCAACAATAACAGCACCATAAGCAGGAACAACCTATGAGGAAAATGTCTTGATATAAAATACTGAGTTACTGTGGGAAAAGTATGATTGGGGAACGACCCGCTCTAGTGGAGAGGGTGCTGAGGACTGGATACTCGTCTTTCTGATTGGTCAGAAAAACCCTTCGGAGAAGGATACCAGACATCACTGCCTGGTATGCCTGCAAAGAGAGAAGTGTGAAAACACGCGGCAGCATTTCTGTGCTGTCCTATTGTACAAGGGCTAAAAAAACCCTGTGACACAGCTGCATCGGTGAATCTTAGCTTGCTGCATGCCCAGTAGTACATGGGTACTTGCAAGTGAGTGTATGCCATTTGTGGAGCCGAGGGGTATTACGGCCTTTCTGGGAATAACCATTTCTTTGAAACAAAGGATTCAGTCTAAAAAGGAAATATAAAAGAAGCCTGAAAATCTGTAGCAGATGGAGAAACCCTTCGGAGAAGGGTTTTTCCCTTTTCTTTTTCTCACTATCTTTTTCTTCTTTTATTTTTTCTTCCTTTCACTCCCCACTCCCCCTCCCAAACCATCCTCCATTAGAATCAATGAACACCATCAAATACAGACCTGCTAGTAAATCTTCATGCAACACACAGTGGTGTGTTGCTACTCTTTCCATCCCTTTCCTTAGTATATAAGAAAAAACTATCACTTTTGATTTCCCTTCACATACAGCACAATTTTTACTATAACACTTCTATTATTAGAATAATATCCTTATGTTTTAGTCCTTCACTTTCCTAATTCTACTTTGCCCTATAAAATGGAATTTGAAATATCACAGGTAATTTTGTATTCTATTACTGCATATGCTGTTGCGGAGCTTTTCTAGCACACAGCATGTGCTAAAAAAACCAGTCTTATGTTTCTTAGGCAAATCCAAATCCTCACTGATCTTAAATAATGTTTAATCTATACCACATAAAACTGAAAATTGAATGCTGTTGACATATATTAACTCCCTCATAACAGGATGATACAATCATATGCTTGATACGCTTGATATGCTTGAGGAAGTAATATTTTCAATCACCTCCTAATATTTCCAGTATGATTGAAAAAGCAAAAAAAAACAAACAACAAAACAACATTGTGGATCAAGAGATTTCAAGTTTTTCAGAATACAAAAAAACCTACAAAATAAGTGGTGTGACTTGGTATTTTCACAGTGGAATTAACATTTCCTCTATAAGTGATTTTCACAGAATGGACACTTTTAACTGGTGGCAGCCTAGAAAAAATCAGTTCCTGTGCATATACATCAGGCAGACAAACATATGTGAAAGAAGCAAAAATCTTACGTAAGCGATTACTCAGGTACATTATTATTAACATTTTATATGCTTTCCTTACCCTGGACCTCTCCTCTAGTTTTGTCATCATGACGACTGTTGCACCCCGTTGCTCCCACATCATTCTCCAGAAGTCACCGAAGGTTTCTGGCAATGCCCCTTGTGTTGCTATATAAGCATTCTGCTTTCTGTATCCATCTATGTAGTTAGCATTGATATAGTCACTGCCTGGTATGCCTGCAAAGAGAGAAGTGTGAAAACACGCGGCAGCATTTCTGTGCTGTCCTATTGTACAAGGGCTAAAAAAACCCTGTGACACAGCTGCATCGGTGAATCTTAGCTTGCTGCATGCCCAGTAGTACATGGGTACTTGCAAGTGAGTGTATGCCATTTGTGGAGCCGAGGGGTATTACGGCCTTTCTGGGAATAACCATTTCTTTGAAACAAAGGATTCAGTCTAAAAAGGAAATATAAAAGAAGCCTGAAAATCTGTAGCAGATGGAGAAACCTCGTAGTGGAAACAGCAGAATTTAAAAGTTGATCTGACACTGCCTGCAGTCACCCACCAGTATGGCAGCCTCTGCCTGGGCTGGACAGGGAAGCCTCTCCATCGGATACCCTGAGTACGTTCCATTTAACATTCTCACTGAGCTCATTGCATTTCTTCTAATTATAGAAAAAGGGTTAATGTTGTCAGACTATTAATATTACTGCTACATTCATTTTTCTCATTAAATGGGAAGCTAACTATGACCTTTATTTTAACAAAGCACGTTATGTAAGTCCATTTAAGAAACAGTGGAATCTGCTATATGGTGCATGCATGAAATAAAGACCTCTGTTAGTCTGAATAAAAATTAAATGCATGAAAAGAAGGGGGAATCCAAGACCTATGGGCACATTGGACCTACACTGTCAATTGCTCAAGGTTCACGTATTTTGGACAAGACCTACAGGTGGACGACTTTGGGCGTGTCTACCAGACGCATGTCCATGCTTTGATCCACATGGGAGCTAGCCAGCTCCTACCTGGAATGTATTTAACTGAGGGTGTGCAGTGCCACGTCTGTACTGAAAACTGGACCATAACATGCCACCTGCCAAAGCTGAGGAGGACTAGTGGCTGTAGTGAAGATCATGTTACTAGTCTGGGCTAATAAGGCAGCCATACTCACAGAAAGGGGTAAATATGGACATACAGGTCTCAGTCCCATCCCTCCTGTATTCAGCAGTGCAGTGTCCAGCTTTTAACTCTGACTATGTGCATGTTGGAAAACAAAGCATGGCAGGCACCAATTTCAATGTCACTGCTGTTTTTTTAACTGATGACTTGAGAAAGAAAAGATACTCATGTGAGATCCCAGTGCTGGGGTGATGGCAAAGCAGTATTTCCCATATTACTGCAGTGCTGAACATTTAATTGTTCCCCAGAAGAGTTAGCTGAAATACAGAACTGTGTATCTTAACAAAATGATACAAAAGGTTTGTTAAAGTAATTAACAGAAATTACTTCTTTGAGCAGCAATGAATAATTTATGCTTACACAGACAATCTGCCATGCCCAAGTCTACAACCTCAGGATATGGTGCAGGTTTCACAAACTGTTTCAAAAGACAGTCAAGGTGATCAAAGCTCCCTGGCTTATTCTAAAGCTGTGGCTATAAAGCAATAGAGTTTAATTTCTTTGGCTATGAAACACATTAAATTATCAAATATCTTTAATGAAAGGTTTCCCAAGCTTTCTGTCAAAAACTGAACTTCCAAATCTATCCTGATGTATTATCTTCTGCTGGTGATCCCAAACCAGTAATTATTGAGGCTGCACACTCCTGTCTTTCCTGATGATCAAGTGGCATACACCTGAAAATGTCTTCCAAAATAATTTAAATTTGAATGGAAAGTACAGGTATGACTTTAACACGTTTTTGTTTGTTTGTTTGTTTTTAGCTACAATTTGAAGAGTTTCTACACTCATTCTGGGTAAGCTTAGTGTTACATTCCACTACTTAGTAATGAATAAACCCACTGATTAACTGTGACACTAATTAAGAGCCAATATAATCTTGAAATGATTGAGATTATGGGTTACTGCAGCTGTAGTCTGCCATAAAATTTTGTCTTTATGCCCAAGAAAGCTTAATAGATTTTCTTGTTTTATATGTTCAAATTACATTTAATCACAAATTTAAATTTGATTTGACTTTCTGTATAATTAAAGGAAAAATCTGACAAAATATTTCACTCCTCAGGCAAGATGCATGGATGGACACAGGAAGACTGGCTGACTATGATCAGAACTGCTTGAAAGTCTCTTCTGGGAGAAAAATAAAACAACATTAAAAACCTTTGAAACCTGCATAGTCTATTGCTAAAAAGCATGGTTTCCCTCCATGAAAGGCAAAAATTGGAGTTCAAAAGTGAGTCAAAAGACTCACTCTTGTAGACTTGAAACTTTTTTACATGACACTTCTCATTGTGGATATTGGAATTAATGACTTAGAAAATGCAACTGCGAGGCACAATGCCATATTTTCCTCCTTTACCAAGATAATAAAATATTTTTGCACAAAACAGATGAGAAAGAAAAATGAAGCCAACAGGAGAAATCTACACCAACTGGGTATTATTACCAAAGGAACTGAGAAAGCTGGTAAGAAATGTTTTCTGCATAAATTAGAATTATATTATGATGCCTGGTATCATACTTTGAAGCATATGTTATAAATAAAAGCCTGAGGAAAAAATGAAAAAGAAAAACAACACTTTGTAAAGTGGTTAAATGATCTTCTGGGAAAGCTGTCCTCTGGAGCTGATACTGCACAAACTCAGCGTGAAAATTAAGCATGAGAAGTATTGCAAACTGTGCACTAAAGAATCATCTTTAGAAGTCTTAGCAGCCAATCCCAGTACCTGATGTAAAAAAATACAGAATGTCTAAAATTGCAAGTACTCTACATCCTAACTTGTATTAAATTTATTGATAAATCATATTAAAAGAAGTAACTTCTAAATTAAATAAATTCTAATTCTTTAAATTAGAATGAAGAAAAGCTTTCAGATTATTCTTCCTTGATCACAGATGCAAGTAAGGAAGAATTAAGATTAAAAATTACTGATATTGTTATCAGTACAAAGAGTATTTCTTCCCAGCTAGTGGAAAGAAGTGGAAATTTCCATTCTGTTTCTCCACTTGCCTTTAATCAAGAGGACACAAAAAATCCTGTATGTTCTTTAGCCAGAAAAATCCTTTTACAAGGCATCTCAGCCTCATGGAGCACGAAAAGGATGTCGCTGGGACATGGACAGGAAAGTCCATTTACCACGGGACCTGAGCAACTGTCAGTAACTTCACTAAAGCTGTTTTAGGAAAAACCAGGTGCTGCTCCAGCACTTTGCACTGTGACAAGATTTTCATCAAGGGTTTATCTCTAGTAGAATACAGTATTCTATAGGGTTATGTCTCTACTGTGATCAAGAGGACAATAGGATTCACAATGCTAAGCTCCATTGGTTCTTTCACCCACAGTATCCATTAGGTGTTTTCTTTGTTCTCCATCCATTCTCATAGTCCCCTCAAGTATCATGCCCATTTATCACAGAGTCTCTTTTCATCACTGTTTTCATGCATGACGTCAGTTTCACATCTTGTTCCAAAATCCTTTTGTATTCTGTAATACCATTTTCCTGTTCTCACTTTCTATCTCACACTTTGCCACACCAGTTTTTGCTTCATCAGCTATGTCCCCACAACGCCCAAACTTAAAGCCCTCTAGGGAAGGTACCTTATCATAAAAGGCCTAATGAAGTGTGTGCAGTTTAAAAATAACATATACAAAACCTGAACATCTGTAAATATCTACACCGACCAAGCAGAAACAATTATTGAGGGAAAATAAATCTAAATATTAAAATTACACTTTATGCAATGACTTTTCTGGCCATAACCTCATTCTGAGCTGAGAAAGCCTAATAGTGCGAAAACAATCAAATGACAACTAGTTTGACTGCAGTACAATGAAATCCTGCATACCTTTGTTAGCTGCCATAGCTTAAAGGCAACATACCCACAAGCACAGCAGCAATTGCCATCATTACTTAAATTTGGGTTTAATCGTTAAGAGAGGTCAGTTGTTCTGTAAAAACATGGGTCAAGAAGGGGGCAAAGAAACCAAATTCTGTCTTCAGTAATATTGATATGAACCTTAATGAAGTCTATTGGCATCAGTGGGGTTTACTGCAGATTTAGGATGGCATATCTGAAGTGCAAATTTAAGGTAATCCACACAGTATAACCTGACTTTTACAAGTTTCATGAAGGCAGAGACACAGTTTCTGCACAAAAAGTCATCCAACGACTAGGCTTCCAGATCGCAACTCTACCATAACTATTTTCTAGTAGCCTTTTCAACTATGGTGATGAATGACCAGAGTCAGCAATCTCCTTACTCTGCCAGACAGGAATCAAGCACAATGAGGGAAGAATCACATGATTAGTTGAGCATAAAAGACATCTCATTTTCAAATATCTCAAGAGAACAAAGCAGTCCGGATTTTACAGAGTAAGAGTGAATGAGCAATGACACAAAATTAGACGATGCCACAATTAAAGTGCAAAAGATTTAAAAAAACGAGCTCTATAGCTTCCGATTTATGCTGTACTTATGAACTGAGATTACAGTACAGCTTGCTGTAATGTAGACTCAGATCCACAAGGCTAATAACGTAGACATCAGAATTATTCACTTGATTTCCTGAAGACAGTTAAAATCTTAAATACCTTTAATTAGACTTCAAATTTTATTCACAAATTGAAATCAAATCATGAAATTATTTCAAGCCTTTACAAAGGCTAAGTACTGAACAGCCTTTCTGTTTGAAAGAAATTAAACCATAAACCTTTGTTTCTGTGCTGCTTCCCTAAGAGATGTGCTGTTAATCATAAAAAGAGTGTAAAGTAATAGGATTAAATTCTGTCATGCTTGTAGACAAGTTGGAAAAATGCAATGATGAATGCAAAATGCTGATGAAGCTGTACTATTGGTTTAAATCAACGACTGATATTTTAAACTATGTCAGAGCAAAAATCAACTAAGGCAGCTACTAGGTGCCAGTAACAACTGTTTATGTGGAAGTTTTTGTAACATAAAATCTATATAATTCAAGAGATTATCAAATCCATTGGTCTAAGCATAAATCTGTACTGAAAAATGAAGCAGCACAAGACCAATGAAGATACTGTAGTAATGAACATGGGTAAAACGAAAGCTATTTACAAAGACTGAGGAGATTTCACTATGTATCATCCTAAAAACATAAGGTAAGAAGGAAAAAGAAATGACACGAAAAGAAAACCTATAGATTGATGGATTGTGGATGAACTATTAGGACTAGGAGAGTCTGGTGAAGACGGAAAGGATGACAGATATGGAGTCTCAAAGTGAAATGTTGAATTATAGAGAATTATGGAAAGAAGGCAATATCAAAAAAAGGATGGGCAGAAGACACAGAATTAAGCAGGACAAAGAAAGGGCTTGTGTAGAGGACAGAAGACGAATATTTGAAAGAAAAAAGAAGGGGAGAAAAATTTGAAAAAGGTGAAATCTAGGGATGGAAACTAAGAACTAGCAGCTGTAGAAGATCTGCAGGCAAGATGAGAAACTTGGAAGGTGAGTAGCAGAAAAACAGGCTGGGAATCAGGAGGAGCTCTGTTAAGAAAAAGGAGGCTTGGATTTGTTTTCTTTTGTTTTAATAGTTGGCTAGTATTAAGAAAGGGTACTGAATGAGAGTAAACAGATTGTTCAGTGCAGTTCCTCAGAGACACAGATAACAGCATTGTGTCAGTACAATGGACACAATATATTGAGACAGCAGTATGTTGTACGATAGTGCAAAGCAGATATTGAAATCCAACATGAAGTCATCATACTGTGACTACATCACAGCTGTCTGAAACTTGATTTGGTGATTATCCAGCTCTTTAAGACTGAGTAACATCAAAGTTAACTATCAAAGGAGTCTTTTTTTTTTATAGAAATATTAATTTATACCTTTAAATGATGCACTAAACGGGCTAATGAGTGCCGATGAATTTGACAATTCAATAATAATCAATTATTTGATAATCCCTGGAAGTGTTCAAAGCTAGGTTGGATGGGGCTTTCAGTAACTTGAGTGGAAGGTCTCCCTGCCCATGGCAGGGGGGTTGGAACTAGATAATCTTTAAGGTCGTGTCCAACCCAAACCATTCTATGATTCTATGGTTCTATGACAATTGCTGCAAAAACCAGTTTCCGTATAAATGTGCACAGTAAACTGTGAGGTGCCAAATCTTCATTACCCATTCAAGAACAAAGCCACCAGATGTTTTGCCGAAGCCTTCCCCAATGGACAGTGTGGGCACATATAGAGGAAAAAGTCAGAATTGTTCTGAGATGATTTCAAGGGTATCAAAAACGACACCATATTTGTTGTTAAGTTACAACTATAACAGCATAAGTAAATCCATAGGCCAAAATTACTATACCCCTACAACTTGTCTCAGCATTGTTGTTGAGACAGCCATCATGAAGTCTACTCTATGAAGTCCTCTTCATAGGGATTTCTACACCATGAAATTTACTTCCCTGATCTTTCTGTACCCTGTTACCTTACCACTGAAATACTTTTATTGCTTCTAAGCTACTCCAGACTTGCAGGGGAAAAGGGCATACAACTACTTTGAGTTTGTAATTGTATATTATTATCAGAATGCAACAAAATGCAATGTGAGAGAGCATAAATAATTTGTATAGTCCATGAATGTTCAATAGATGTTCAAGAATTTGTATCGACTGGAATACTTTCTAAATCTAAAGATGATGGCCTACATACTTGCTGATAATTTATCAATAACTGGCAATCAGACAATAAAAGAATATTAGCAGTTTCATGCCTTTCTATTTCTTGACCATTTATATTACATTTATATTACATTTTGGCTGTAGGAGCATTTTTAAAGCCACTAAATTTCCTATCAAACAAAAATTACACTGCTGAAATATGATAGATACTATTTTTCAAAATTTTTTTCATCATCAGTGTTACACAAATCCACACCACATATGGTAGACTTTTAGTCTTGGATATCTCCTAAAAGAACTGGCCAGACTTTTTAAAATGCAGAATGTTTAATCATTTTTTCCCAGTATTATATTTCCTCCTTACAGGTTTAAGATCACAGACCTACCTATTTTAACTTACCTATTTCTCTTTTAATCAGTAAATTCTGCCCTCAAATCCATTTAGATGCATACAATAAATTCACTATGTTATAACATTCTTTCAGTATATTGTAAAATTCCAAGTGTCCTCTCAGACACATCCAAAGACAGCACAACATGAGTCATGAGATTTCAAGAACACGGGAAAAAAATTTTGCAAAGTAATTTTTTTTCAGGTGGAAATTCAAATTACTACAACTAATCCGAGTTTTCCTTTCAAAGGGACACTTAATGTAATAAAATTTAACCAGTACTAAGTTTAATAATATAAAAAATTATTCTTGCACAGTGAGCAATTATGTGGAGGAACTTCATGCTATATGCAATTACAGAGGCCAAGAACACAGGTTTGAACATGTTTAACAAGAGTTACAAAAGGTACCAAAATAAACACTTTGAAAGCGTCACTAAGCCTTATGTTTCAGGGCTAATGCAATTTTTAACAACTTGATATTATCAGTGGGTGAAAAGAAGTAATTTCAAATCACTACTTCTTAAGACTTTCTAGGAATCACTTCATAGTGGCTACAGTCAAAGATAGGCGACTGAATAAAACCGGCCTTGTGACCCATTCTAGAGTAGCAATTACAGTATTCCATATTTGTGCAACAACATCAAGAGGCAAAGTGACCGTCAGTGAATGATTACAGTTTGGCAGATGCTTGGTTTCTTTTTCATATATATTTACTCCTAAGCAAGGACTAAGTGTTTAGGTGTAGAACGGAGCTCTTCATCTTAGAAAGATCACATTTATTATTCAAACCTCACTGATAATATTAGTCTTCTTATGGCCACCAAAGAATTGCAGATAAGGCCTATATGTGAAATCCAACCAAATATTCTCCATATAGTTGTAACAAAATGTAATGTGGTCCAAATTTAGATCCTGATCATCTTGTATAGTAACATAGGTAAAGGAATTGTATATTTTTTAAACATTATTTAAAGTATTGGTTTCCCCGGTAGCATGAAAAAAAATGCAGCTGTCAACTAATTGAGATGCTAGGCAAACTGCATATTTTCATTGTAGGAATATTTACTTAGAAGTTGAAAGAGAAGCACTTATTACCAGATACTAAGACCAATGAATTAAACTTAGGAAGGTAAACACAAAGAATTTCAGAAAGGCAATCATATAAAAACCTAGTGGGAAAAAATTTAAAAGGATAATTAAATACTAATTTATTACTGTTTCCAAGACAAATCATCATTGCATAAAAAAGGCATTTAATATTTGGTTTATGTTGCTTTTTGCACCATAAACTGAAGACTGAGAATATACTTAAAATTATGCAAATCACCACATGGGTCAAAATCCCATTTGTGGTTTTACTTCTAACACTGATATTTCAAAGGGTTATAACATTTTTCTTTGTTTAGGGTCACTGAGTATTATAGGTTTAGAAATTTTAACCTCATAGTGGTATTTCTTACTTAAAAAGGGAATCAAACATTACAGTTTAACTGTATGCTGTCCCTGCTCCTGAAAATACTCAGTTCTTTCCTACAGGTACAATGTATATTTTTTTCATATTTTTACTACCTATTATTTTAAAACGTGGCCTAATGTACTATGTAATTAGATATTTTTAATTACTTTGACTAACGTTTTCTGTTTTGTCTCAAATTTTCTTCCCATTTTCTGAATATGTTCATTTTCTTTAAGGGAACAAAATTTAATGGGATATTTACATGAAGGGGAACCTGGCAGAATTTTTTAAGCCCAGATATCTGACTTATAAATTAACAAATACATTTATTTGCAATTGTATTTTTCCTCTTCTTCTTTCCCCATTACACAATGTTTTTTCCATACAAAATCCTGCTAAAATCTTGAGTCTTCTGTCAAATAGACTTATTTCTGTGTTAAACATTTTGTTCCAAAGAACTTTACATAATTCAGAATGGCTGTCAAATTGATGTTCTTGGCCTTTCCTGACCACGTACTTAGTTCTCTTGTCTGGACCAGTTACATAGAAAGGAATATTTTTCTTTAATGACATCACATGTAATGCTAATTAAAGCACCCTCCCTTCAGTGTTGAGACAAATAGTTCCTTGGTACCAGGTAGCAGCAGGTTCCTATACAGCTATATTCTTCTACAAGGCGATGTGAAAAATTGTAAGTGATGTTACAAAAAATCTTGTCAGAACTGCTATATGAGCCACAGAGGTGGAAGAAACGTAAGCAGATTATCATATGCAAATTCTTCAAGGCAATCATTTAAATTTTCTAATACATTTGAGAAGCCCTTATCTGTGTTATCAAATCCCACAGTATGCAGCTGCAATAAATAAGGGAAGATCTAAACTTCAATCAGTGGAATTGCCTCTCTTCACCGAGCAGATAATATTAAAATGGATTACNGTAAATTAAAACACCTTGCAGTTTAAATTGTAGCATGTTAGGAATTAAATAATTATGACTTTGAATACGGTTCCCTACATCTTATGTATCATATGCAAGTACTGTCAGAGTTACTAAAGGCAAATTTTATTTTCATTTAAATTGTTTCACTTAAATATATAATTGATTGCATTCTGGCCATCATTAATACCTGACTGTCAACAAAGAGAATAAACTGAAAATCTGTCTTCATCCAAGGAAGCAGGTTAATGGTAAGGCAGAACTGGTAAGAAAATAAATCCTCTGAGTGAGAACCAATGCTTCCTGTTGCTTTAGCACCTGGTAAAACAGACACAATATCCAGGGCTGATCACCTTGGACAGTTTGCTTTAGCTAAAACTCTAAAATGTTCAACTTTTTGAAAAGCTTTTTGACAAAGAAAGATAAAATGAAGAGCTCTCATTATAGCCCTCTGCCAATCTTTTGGCAGTGAAATACATCTAACCATGTCTGCATATGGGCATTTGTTTAAATATTCTTGTTTAACATTCAGATTGTAAATGGACAAGAAAAAAAAATGTTTTAACACAGAGTTCTCAAAATTCTCCCTGAGAACATAAAGTTGAACTGATTTTTTTCCCCCACATTAAGGATTTGGCAACTGAAATGCAATAATCACATATGTTGATAATGTCATTGATCAACAAAAACATCGATTCATGCATGGTTACTGCTATATTTGCTTTGTAGAACTGGTGTAAGTAAACAGCTATGATAATTTACTTTAGATAACATGTTGGTATAGACACAGGGACAGATGCATTCAGTGTTATGTGTGACCCTGTGTCAATTCTAGTGAATTTTCATACTGAATTACTGAGAATGAACATCAGAAAAGGAATGTCATTATAGGAATTTACTGGAAGTACTTCAATTAATACTTCTTTATATTACTATACAAAGATATTAGGAGGTAAAATTATACTGGATTTTAGGCTTTAATTATTTTAAGTTTAAAGGTCTCCTTACCTTCTATTGCTGAGAGTAGAACACGAGAATGGTCATATGCAATTACATTCGCATATCTATTCTTTGGTTTGTTTACTTCCAGATTAGAGTGTTCCCATGTGAACTGCTGGCCGGGATCAATAGACTTCAAAAGAGAAAGAGAAGAAAAGGAAACTTTTAGCTAAGGACTAGGTACTTGTTGCATTTATAATGATTGCAAACCATATGCTCCCATAGTTTAGTCTGGAAATACTTTGCTTTTGAAAGAAAATTATGACTTCGGGATACATTGTAACATATATAACATATTATATAAAGCGTTTTGTATTTATGCATCTGAAATTTCCATCAGGAATTTAAACCATAAGCTTTTCAAATCCAAGGCTTTCTCTTCAGAAAGGCAAAGGTATACCATCCATCTTTTTATGTTTTCACTCAGTTTGGAAAGGGAGGGGTTCTAACATAACATAGAATGAAAAAAATGTCAGAAAACTCAAAAACACTGGGATCGAGAGGAATAAATATTTCTGTCTTTCTCTATTACTAAGGGCACATGTTCAAACAATTCAGTGTCTTGTTTACTAAATAAATTCCAAATGTTCCTGAAGAAGTTTACCAGAAGAAAAATAATGTTGTTTCTGTTTTTCCATTTTGATGCCAGGCCAATACATGATACAAGTGTTGCTCAGGGAACCAAATGCAGATCATCCAGGGACAACATAACGAGACTTGATTTTTCTTTCCTTGAGTCATAAATAAGAGAGCAATTCAGGCATATTTGAAATATTAATGATCTCTTATTTATACAAATAACTATATGGTTCTAGAATCAGTGTTTATTTCCTGCTTGCTTCATGTTGCACGGTGGAGATACTAAAGCTTGTCCAGCACTCCATCCTTCAACGTTATGAAGACTTCAGGCTCTACTGCTTATCATAGAGGTAAAAGTACTCTATGGTTGAGGTATACATACAGCTGGGTAAACAAAAAATATGTAACAGATGGTATCTGCTTATGCCTGCTATGGTAGTGGCTGTATGACAGGTCATCTCATACTAAGAAGTCACAATTAATCACATATTGTTTTACTTTCCCTTTCTGTAACATTAGAGACCTTAAAATTGTTTCATCAGCACATATATAGAACTATGGTTTGTGGCTCATGCCCTTTGCTTGATCCTGGTAACAATCAGCAGCTCCTTATACCAGGTGGCTGTAATATCTAATCAGTATTCTGCCACTTCAAAACTAGACATCACTTGTGTGCTGTGCTTTAGTATGAACATAGCAACCTGATCCTTCCCATATTAGGGCTTGGTCCTTCTCCAACCAAAGTATTACTTTTTCTGACTACACAGTGAAACTCCCATTTTTCAGTTTTTATTCAGTTTTCTTACAATTTAGTTTCATCACAGTAATGTTTTCTCATCCTTTGAGATAGATGGCTGATAGAATTTTGAAATAAGTAAGCACTGCTTCATTTTAAACACAAGTATTTTTATCTTTACTGCTAAATGCTATATATTTAATCTAATGTGAAGAGAAAGAATTTGGACCACATTTCCATCAGCACTGGGAAAAGAAGAGTCATATACATATATAGTATATTTAAGACATGTTAGTATACCTCTTTATCAGCTGACCAGCAATTCATCTACACTGTATGACTTGAAAAGAAGTCAAATTCACATAAAGACTCTCTCAGCAATAATCTCCCCTCTTTTCCTTTTTCAGTGAATGCAGGTAAATAAGGTAACTTGTGCAGGATGTCTGCAGGTTGCTCTTTCAGTATTTTAGTGAGTAATTATTATGGGTTTAGCTCAGAATTCTAGTAATAATTTAGAACATAAACATAGTAATTTCAAAATAAACAGAAGATGCTCTCAATATATTAGCGCACTATACTCTCAAGAAATTTTGAAATAAAATCAGTTATTTGACCAGGAATAAAGCACATCTACACTATCTGTGACTACCTTCCCAGAACTTTTTGAGAGGCATATATGCAAATATGCTAGCTAAAGAGCAGCCCACTGCCCCAGAATGAGGTGAACACTGCTCTGCCCTGTTCTATATATATAACTGAAGAAGACACTCTGCCTGATTTTTTAGGTTTTTACTTGCAGTGCCCAAATATTTGGAAATTACTTCACAACATAAGATGTCACATACACTTTCTCTTCACACTTGATAAGAAAACTAGAAAATAACAGAATAAACTGGCTGACTAACATGCTGCCGGTTTTGAGCCTAGACTGCAGGACTTGGGCTTTACCCTATCAAAAATAAAAAGGAAGTATAAAAATTTAAAAAAGGCCCACGAATTATCTATTCATAATTACAACTACTTGCAAAAATAAAGTTCTAAAAAATTATGTTCTAAGTAGATTCTCACCCATTATGAGAAAGTGCTTCAGCTCTGTATTATACCTATAGTTAATGTGAATTTATAGATTATTGGGAATACTTTACTTTTAAAGCTTAGCTTCAACTGTTCAGTGTTATTTTTGCCCTTTTCACTCCTTACTGTTTAAGTGACCTAAAGCTAATTTTGGACACCAAAAAAAATAAAAATAAAATCAAACAGCAGCTTTCTCTGTCAGCTTTTGTAGAAGTAGATGAAGATATGTTCATCACAGCAGCATACTCTATTCCCCATTCACTTCTCTGTATGATGTATGGCCAGATGGTGTAATTCAGTGATTAATATTTAGGCCTGCATGCAGACACAGTTAACATAAATTATGTCAAAACCAGGCAAATGGACTGAACTTTAATCTTTCGTATTTTCCTCACCAATCTGAAACACTTTGTGGCCTTACTATCGTCCCACAAAGGACTGTTTTGGCAAAAGAAAGTTAATCTATATTTCCTCAGACTTAATAGCCACACTGGAACAAAGAGAGAGTGGTATTGGCAGACACATTTCAGAAGTGTGAAAGACCAATAACTCATGAATAACAAGTCTGTACTAACAATTTTAATGAGTGCTTTAATGGTTTAATGGATGGCACTTTAATAGGATTTCTAGTATATTCATTCTGAAAGCTTGCCTTCAATAAAGCTGTCATTAACAAAGAACTGGATTTCTTCATAGCATAACTGTGTAGTATGGGTGCTTTGTGCAAAAGAAATAAAGGTATCTGTAATACTGTTATTACCCTTTGACTAATCTTTCAGCTATTGTGTTCTAAATGGTTGGCTGCTGAGAAAAAGTCTGTTCTGTTACTGGGAAAAGACTAGAACAACGTTTACTAGTACAATGCACCATCCATAAAATAGTTCTTTGACTAAGAATCATGGTAACCAAAATGTGTTTCCAGAAGAATTTCAAACAACAAGGTACAGTAAACTCTGTACCTGCTCATTGTGAAGTGTTCCTTTATGCTACTTAAACAAGAGGCAAATGCTCCCTGCTGTGATTGTGAGTATTCCAGGAGTATATCTCGGTACAGTACTGGGGAAGGAAAGAGTATGACAAAATGGCACCCTTCCTGGTGTAAGCTGACTTATATCTGCCTGCCCTGGAACAGTGCTCTACTAAGGGTCACTATTCCAGCAAATTAAGAGCCAGCAGGTCTGACCCTTTGTGTGTCATGGGGATTGTAAATTACTGCATACCCTAGAACAGGAAGGAAGCAAGTCCTGTAAAGAATTTCCCAGAACTGTAGGTGCTGTGTTTGAGGCTCAAACTAAATCATCAAAAAGCACTGGGTCACAGAGAAATCTGAGACCAGGAAGAGAAAAAAGAATGAAAAAGGCAAATTTGAAAGGTTGTCATTGCAAATAGACTCTGCACAACTGGAGAAAGTAGTCAGCTACCCATATATAAATGAACAATTTGACCCTCCTTTACCAATGTCAGTGATTACGACGAGAATTTTGTATCATAGCTGATGAATCTATAATAGGATGTTATTGTATTATGCAGGAAAGTTGCTAGTAGAAAGAGATTTACATACTGCAGTCCCAAAATATGAATGCTAGATGCATGAACATTAATACATGACCACGGTAACTTGCCAACTGGAATCATGTTTTCTTATTAAGGCCGAGTTTTTCATATCACACCATAAAGGCTGGCATTTTCAAGTGATATAGGGGGAAAACTCCACATTTTTTGCACGATTAAATCTTCTTTGGAACTTAAATCCTGATCCTAGAAACAGTTAAAAAAGCACAGATGAGACATTTCCTGTTTACACTTGAAGTAAAGTGACCCAGATGTTCAAGAGTAGCTAGAAATACAACTAAGGCTTTTGCCAAACTCCTCTCAAGAACAAAGACATTTCCTCTACAATATCAAGCTAATATTTCTATGACCAAATGAGATCATGTAAAACCTGTTTTCAATGGAACAAACAAGCTATATATGCGTATAACTAAAGTAGACTTGAGGAGGAAAATAACATTATTTAAAACATCTTTGAAGGACAGTCTCTGTTATGTAAAAAGCTTTAGAAAACCTAACTTTTTAAGAAGGATTCCTACCGTTTTGTATTTCTTTGCCTTCTGTCTTAAACATAATCTGTTTATTCCCCATCTGCAATTAAAATCCTTTGCCTGGGATAGCATAACCAGTTGCGGTGGAAATAATTTTGTGTTGAAAACAGAGGACTACACTCAACTTCAGGTAGGAAATAAATTTCAGGAGCAGAAGAATGCTTGGTTAATGAAAAATCTTGCTTAGTTTAAATATTTTGGTGATTAAAGCATCATGTGGTTTTGTTTTATACAGTACATGAAATAAAGCAGCTCTTGAATGCTAAGCTTTGTAACTGTCTCATATGAGACACTGATGCTGCCTTAGATTTTCAACATATTTTTAAAGCACCGTGAACTTTTATTCTTTTAAGAAAGCAGTAAAGGAGTGAATTTCTTCACTGATTCCTCCATTTCCTTCCATAAACTCCCTAAAAATATTGCAAACAAATCTTTCTAAAAAGCCCCCACAAAAATCAGTTTTACCTATAATGACCTACCTGTCCTTGAATAATTTTTCTTGCCATGAGAAATGGACTACTTTCCCTACACACATTACTGTTTTCAGTTGGCAAAATAAAACAGACATTTATTATTGATATCTTTACTTCACTACTTAAGCCGACTCTGTGGAATTACTTGGCAAAATAGCATTAGGTATCAGACCAAAACCTAGTATCCTAATACGACAACACCAGCTTTCTTTTATCTGAAAATTCTTTTAATTATACAAGCATAAGCAAATGCTATTATCCCAAGGAAGCATTCATGGCATAAAGGAAGGAGATAATACAGTACTATAAATCTTGACTAGTGCCACCTCAGATTCCTGCATTGTGCCTTTAAAATTCTCTATCATAACTACGCTGCTGGCTCGGATACCTCTCTAGGTGGAACTAAGCACCAAACAACCTAGATGAATGCAGCAGCATATGTGCTATTAATAAGAAGACAAACAACTTTTCATCGTTCACTGACTACACTAATTGTTGCTCAATAAATGGAGCAGTCCTACAAAAGTAAAGAGTACCAATAAATGGTGTTTGTAATATTAGAAAAGGGGAACTATTGTAAAGATAAAGAATAGAAAACAAATTTTTGTTGAGAAGAAATTGATTTTTGCATATGAGTCACTATTATCTGTAATGATATGGCAGTTAAGTGCAGCTGTTTCTTTGGTACAGATTCATTCAGTAGGTTATCTGTTCTTCATGGACTTTTAGAGCGTTTTATATCAATAACAAGTTTTATATCTGCTTCTACTATATAAAATTTATTATGTTTTAGTGTCCAGTGTTTATCTTGTTGCAGCTTGAGATACAAAAAGACAAATGTACTATATTCAGTAAACTTTCTTCTCATCACAAATCCTATCCACTGATACTGAAAAGCTACAATAAAACTTGTAATAGTACAGCAGTGTGGCACAGAGTTAAAATGCATCTTGATCTTCTCCAATACTCACTGTTAAAGCAGAAGACTGACTGTAATGTACAGAAAGAGCCTGATAAGGAAAAACATTAAAATTATATACAACTTCTTGTAACATTAGTTAGCCAGTGCGCACACATATACACAGTAAATCATACAATAACACATAGAGACTGGTAGTGTAATTTTTGTGTTGCAGTGACAGGTTCTCACACAAAAACGGTATGAATCTGAACCTATTTCCTTGAGGGTGTAAAGCTATGACTACAGATCTCAGATAATAAATGTGAAACTATTTTACACAAGACCCAGGAATCTGCTTTGGAGGAACAGATTTTCTGTTCTATGAGGCAATGACTTCACAAATACATCTAGTGTATTACATAAAGTAGGCAGAACATTACTGTTCTGATTCAGTCTGTCTCTATCACCACTTTTTATTGTTACATTCTGAAGCCTCAGTTAAGAAGGAGATACGATATAAAGGTCAGTTTCTTATGAATATGGCTTTTTACTTAGCAGCTGTCAAGTCCATATGGAGCCTTGCATTACCTAAAAAGCCCACTGAAACTGCCAAAGTCAGCAAAAGCTTCATAATAATCAGTTGGGGTCAAGAACCTTGTCTTTAAATTAGGGAATACAAAAGAACTATGTGACATAAAGGATACGTCATGTTAACAAGGTAAACCAACATTTTGCTAAGGCTTGGGGATGGCAAGCTAATAATAAAAAATAACAAATAAATAAAACTTATGCAAAATTTATTTTGAATTAGAAATGCACTTTACTGAGAAGAGCACTACCTATGCTAAAACTACAAAACGACTTCATCCAACAGGTGAATTTTAAGTTTATTTAGACCTTGTAATAGTCAAAATCTTTAAGGCTTGACTCCTGTTCTTGCTTGAAATCTGGTATTCAAGGTAAGGTTGTGAGAGATGTATAATGATAGAAGTCTCCCCTGTTCTCATGATCATCCCCCCCTCCAGAACTGGGGTAGGAGAAGCCCTGAACAAGACACTATGAAATGGTTTCTTGACTAAGTTCTGAAGACTTACAGAAGTCCTATAAGTTCTGAAGACTTATAGAAGTAGGAACTCCTCCAGTCGAGACATCAAAGCTTAGAAAACATTACACAGCTGGAAGATGTTCTACACTGGAGAATACACTCCTTTTAGCACATTGTAGCAATGAAGGAGTTGGTTTTTTTCTGTTTTTGTTTCTGAGAGTATATAGTTCATACTATGTATATTGCTACTTACTTTTTTGCAATACCTGCTTTCTCAATTTGCCACGTTACCCTGGGTGTTCCTCTCAGAACCAGACTACAGATGGATGCAGTTTGGACTTACAATTTCTTTAATGGCAATTTCAGATTTTCTCAACTGGTTTTCACAGAGCACAAAAAGGAACATATTCTCAGAAACAAAAAAAAAAACACCACCAAAAAAAAACTGGTTGGGAAGCTTTGCTCTAGATGAATGGAGAAGAGTGGGTTGAGTTTGGGATTATTTGAAGAAAGCAATCCTGTCTTCTCTCATGGTCCAGGTCTACAAAGAAGTTTTGCTTCACCTTGTCTAGGAGGCCACAAGGAAACTAGGGGGTTTCATTAGAAAATTATGCCAGAGGGTATAAATCAGCAGAGGAGAAAGCATGTAGATGTGTGCTTTCTTTAAGAAAAGTTTTTTCTCTCTTTTGGAAGTACTGAAGAGATGGGGAGGTTCCTGTCTGTCTGAAGAGAAAGTGCAAACAGGCAAGGAAGAGATATTCTTCCAAAAGGAGAAAACCAAACTTGTATGCAATTTTGATCAGAAATTCTAATCAAAAGGCAGTGGATGGTACAGGAGCAAGGATGGAATAGGAGCAAGTATTCAAATACTTCTAAATACCTGAAAAGGGTGCATATAATATGAACAGATGTGTTTGAGTTGTGAAACAAGTAATTCTTTTGAAGTGGCAACTCCAGTAGGGTGTGCTAAAAAAAAAAATTAAAACATCCTTTTGAAATTGAGCTAACCTTCTGAAAGAAATTCTACAAGCTGGATGAGAAGTCAGTGTTCATGAGGAAACTGTATATATGAATTTTATTTTATGGTATCACAAAGATGTCAGAACAGTTTTTGTATACTATCAGTCTGTTTTTGAAGAATTTCATCCCCGCAGTGTAAGAAATTCCACAAAAAAGTAAAATAAAATAATGGAATGCCAAGGAAGAAAGGGCATTATGAAAAAAAAAAAAATCACCAGTTGTAACTGATGAAAAATGTTTGTTTTACAAAATGGGAATTATCTGGAGGATTTTATTACTGTCAGTAAAGGTCAGTGGTTTCCTGCTGCATGTTACACCTTTAGCTCTTGAAGGTGAAAAATATCTCCTTTTCCTTCTGTGTCACTGGTTCAAATGTAGTCTGAAGTGATAATAACTGAACTGTTACCATCTGTACCCATTTCTGCCTCAGAATCAGATAGTTGCTTTTAAGGGACATTAGTGAGTACTGCTGCTGAAAGAAAAGGTCCCAATCCCCAACCACAAATGTTCCCACCCGCTCCCATGTGTTGGCACTAGAGCTCATGCAGCCATGTGGTGAGCTAGTTCAGGGAATTGATCCAACTGAAAAGAGCAAAGAAAAAGAAAACAATTAGTTTTCAGCTGAATCTATTTCCTGAGATAATCCTTGAACAGCTGCACATGCGCTAGTGCCAGGACTGGCACAAGAGAGACAACAGGACCGCACAGCCAAGACAGGGAGATGACTTACAGTGATCACCAAACTGCAGACTTAGTCCACTGCCTAGACTAAACCACGAAATCAAATAGCAGCGCTTTTCACTAATTCTGTTCCAAAACGCATGAACCTTGTATTAGATGGAAATGAAGTGGTATCTCTAAAGCTGGGATTTCAGAGATAAATGTTGAACCCCCTTCAGCAAAGCAATGTGAATGAAGCTTGGTGTTGACCTACAGTTGCCCACATTTTAATCTTGAATGTTTGATCACTCTGCCTCAGATGGTACGTTTTGTGAAAAAAAGAAAAAAAGTTCTGGAGGGACAGATACTAAGAATTTAATGATTTAATGTATCTTCACAATGTTGGCTATAAATAGTTAAGATTATGTTCTCAAGATGATTTTAATGATTTAAATAATAAAGGAAATATAAAACACTAAAACTTTTAAGTTATATTACAGCATAAAAAGAACCATGTCATCTCCACAACATGCTCAAGACGTAATAAAAGTGCGTTGTTTATTTTTATGGAAGTTGTACTACATTACATGACTTGTATTGACATTTTTTATTTATTAAACAGAATTTCCTACACAGATTTTCAAAGAATTTGCCTATAGTACAACAGGAAATGATTGTCAGATTTCTACCAAATGTTAGTTTTTTTTATGCTAAACATTCTATTACGCAAATTTCCCTGTCTGATTCTTTATATGCTACGATCTTCGTACTTTAGAACTCATGATTTTCACACAGAAATATGAGACAATGCACATTTTTCGTGTTTGCAACAGTAAACAGCAAACATGAGATACTCTTCAAATGAATTTATTTCCATGATTTGTTGAGACTATATTTTCCTCTTGACATCTAATGAGATTATTTTTTAGAGCAGTCTTAAGGTCTTTCTGAATAGTGTGTTCAATTAAATAATAAACAATTGTAGTTCTCTATTATAGTTGTTAGTATTCAGTTTTAACATTTTCTGTCAGGACTTCTTAAATACATCGGGCATTTACAGGATCTCTGTATTGTGCAGTCACATATTACTATGGAACCAACATGTGAAAGTCATCTTCAATGTTTTTTTATTGCACTGTCAGTGTTTGTATGAACCTTCAAATGCAATGAATGTGCAGTTGCTAAAAAAAAGAGAGTAACATGGGTTTTTACTCCACCATGCTAACAAAGTCTTGGGGAGTTTTAAGCAAGGATTAGTGACACAATAGACTACAAAGAAAATACTGTGTCAGAGATCCCTCTGGGAGCTGTTAATCCTTGGATCACTGACATGACCGCCCACAGCTGCTCTAAAGAAGCATTCTTTTTCTGATGGTTCAGTGCATACTTTATCTACAAATTTTGACGTAGACCATATTGGCATTAAAGGAACAGCTATAATTTACTTCATTTAATGGATAGCTATCTAAGTCCCCTTAGCCACAAATTACTGACATGAGAGGCTGTTACTCTCTACAGTACCAGTGCCTGTCTGGGAAGGTATAGTCCGTGGATTACTGACAAGGTGGTTTGCAAATGATTACTCTCTTCCAGTTAAATTCTTTCATGCTCTTATAGACCATCATTCACAGATTACAAATGTGGTATTATTTACAGGAGGAAAATACAATGTCTTGAAAATATTAAGACACAGGGCAATTGCAAATTCTTTTAATCCATGCAAAATTAACACAGTGGACTGTAATGTCTTTGGATCTTATACTACATATCTCCTGTCAACATTACTGTGGAGGTTTTTTAAATAATCTAAGGATAGTTTAACTGCATAATAGATGGATGTTTGCGTATACCAAAAAGAGTAAGTGCTGTATCATTCACACACTACTTCAAGTACGTGCCCATGGAATCTGCCTGACACATATCCTTATAAAAGAGAATAGATTTTTACAAGCAAAGGAGCCACCTAACCAGCGTAGTCATTTTACACAGAAAACTTTTTTTATCATAGTTTTAGTTTCATACAAAAATGGCACAATCAGGATGGGTACCTATCAGAGAAAAGTTAGTGAAACAGAAAGCATGACATTTTAAGCAACTTGAATAATAAGAAACTGGGGAAAATTACCTCATACTCCTGTGAGAACTTCAAATTGTCATTTGCTTTCAATCTTTCAATGTGATCTGCAAGTTCCAAGATAGGTATTGGGGGATGACTGGCCATACCTGTTAAACAAGAAAGAACAGAATTTAAGGTAAACCACTGTGATGAGATCGCTCTAAAATTTAGAAAATGCAGCAGTTAGAATGGCTAGAAATGTGTAAGTAGTAAAGATGTCATATGTGAGAGAAGCAGGCAAATAGTTTGGTTACTCAAAGCAGGACATGCTCTGGATAGATGAGCTCTGAAGCCAAATGAAAAGAAGTCACCAAGCATATTCCCAAAGCTAACATTCCTACTGTAGAGGAAAGAGTTACTGTGACATGAGTCAATGAGGTTAGCTAGGCATGGAAAAATGAGACAGTTAGACCTGATGTCGACCTCTGCTTTGAGTAATGACTCTTAATGTCATTTCAAACTCCTTCTCCTGCCCTGCATGAAATGGAAACTCCATTGAATTAGATGAAGAAAGGTGAGCTGAGAAACAGACATTGAAAGAGCCCTAAAGGGGAAAGAATAGTGTTTTGACAGAAAACAAAATGACTTATGCATAATCAAGAAAAACGAACTTGAGGAATGAAGGTTACCAAGGTAACCGAAGACACCTGAACCTGCAAAGGAAATGGTAAAAAACAAAGAAACCTCAAACTAACATAAAACTAACTTATAAAATAAATTATAAAAAATGAAATGGATAGCGTGAGGATTAATAATAATGCATCAAGGTCTAGAAGACTGACTATGCATTCTGACTAACTTAGAAATACTTAAATATTTTATGAAATTTTGAGGTGACTGACATTCACATGCAACTGTGAATGGCTAGAATAACATGCACCATTGCTTTTAGACAACAGTCACTGAAGACAACATTGGACATCAGACAATTAGAACTTCAAAAATGTTTTCACTAGTAGCAGATTGTAGAGGCAGGGGTTGTAGAGTTTGGCTGGACACACATACTGACTGCACTAGTACCTTCAAAAGCAATTAATCTGAAACCCCATTTATCAACCCCCAAAAGTACCTACAATCTACTTCAGGTGTAAACATCTTTGTCCACTGATGAAGACACTGAATGAAAAGGAAGAGCTGGGAATCAGAGATAGAAATGGGTGTGGAAGGGAGTATAGGGACAGCAAGGCAAAAGAAAGACAGAAAAGATGTGGGGTCAACTAGAACAATCTGCCAGCTAAAGATTTGCCAGGCAAAAATTTGTGAACATGTTTGTTTCACGCTATCAGTCTTCACGACCCTTCTCCAAAGTGCTTACATTCTTCTCTTCATGCTTTATACTATCACACCTAAAATGAAAATGAGTTTTCAATTGCTTGTGGGAAGAAATCAGAGCTGGCTAGAAAAATCAAGCTAGTGAACCCCATGATCTCTTGAAATTACAAAGGGAAAACAGTGATGACTCAAGGGGGCTCAAGCTGGAAGCCATGTTGCACAATGCAGTTTGCTTTGTCACCGTGAATTTCAAGAGCATGCCTAAGACAGTTAACTTGCATTTCCTGTAAACACAGCGGAAAATGACCATGTGGTTACAACACAGTCACACTACAGCACGTTTTCTTTTTTCTTTTTTAAAAATTCTTGTTTTCTTTTTGATTCTTTGACATTTCAGGCATCATACTGGAGTCCAAAATAATGTCCATCAGCACTGGCCCTAACGCTTCTGACCCTATATATATATATTTATATATTACCTTTATAGCACATCTGTGATGGTGAGACATTGTTTAAAGTAGATATTAAGGCAAGCTGTCAGTCAACTAACAAAGCATAATATGTAGATATAATGGGGAGATTTCTTATAAATTTCAATTATCAGTCTATAAGTACCAATTTATTTGAATTGGTTCTGGTTGTCCCCCATTTTCTTAGAAAATTCACTTAATAAAACTTGACTATTCTCAAAACGAGTGTGGGTGACAGTCATCTAATAATTACACTGATTGATCCAGATCAAGCACCCCTATGGAAAACATGTAAGTGAAAAGGCACGAGAGAACTCTAGATTGATCCAGAAATGGAGGTGGACTGATGTACATCTAAAACAGTGCTTGAACAGAGAAAATAATAGAGACAAAGATGTTTAGACCTTTTCGAGCGAATCGTGGGAGAGAGTTATTATCATATAAGGACTGAGTGGTAGTTTGGCTAGAGAGGGAGGACACAGAGCCAATCAGGGAGGCGTAGGGGACTGAATTACTGCTCAAAGCTGTAAAAAGTAAAAGCCAATCGGAAATGGGAAACAAATTAGTAACAGCAGTAGACCATCATAATCAATCAATCTTGTACATACAGGCACTTCAGACATGCACAAAACAGCCTCTGGAAACTCAACTAAGGAGATGTCTAAAGGTCCAGTTACTCTACTGTAAACATAAAGGACAAAAACCCAAAGATAATGAGATTTGCTCATTACATGGTGAACCTGACTAAATCACCAGCATCATGAAAACCAATCTCAAAAATTAGCTTACAGCGAAGGAATTTTTTAAAAGAGATGCTGAACAACCATTCTTTGTTAAACTGATTTTGTTTATATGCTCCTCTATATGCCACTTGACATTCCTAAGGGGAGATTTCATATTAAACACTTAGGGCAAAATAAAACTTGACATAAAACTTTATTTTCTAAGGAAAAAAGTTACTACTTAAAACTTCAGAAACTGGCAAATTTTGACTGCATATAACCCCTTTCTCCACAACTCATTTTAGGCACTTACATTTGGACACTTACTAACTTTCTTCAAATAATATTTTGCAGTTAATTTCCGAAATGAAACAATTGCATTTGGTATATTTTCATCTTTTAAACATATAAAATGTGCTCTACTGAGATGACAGAAGTAGCTACTTTTTAAAAGAACTGCTGGAGGACCTTTTGTTATGTAATCAGTCTATGAATCATAACAAGCATCATAACAGAATATGCTATGAATGAACATTTTAAGATCTCATCATATCTCATGCAAAAGCACGAGGCTTCTACTGAGCTTAACGTAAGTTGCACGTGAACAGCAGGTGTAGAACTTGACTCAAAAACCCCACCCAAAATACAGCTAAACACACTTATTTTTGTGGCTACAAATAAGAAAATACACTTATTTGCTGACACACCTCCACATCAATTGACGTATGCTATGAAAACACAAAAAAATTAACGACAAAATACAACTAAATTACAACAGATCCTGTGACATGCTAGAAAGTCAAAAGAAACAGCATGCTGAAAACATGCTTTCAGACTTTCTTTAAAATAAGAAAATAGATAAAAACACTTAAAAACTCAAAGAGAAAAAAACTGCAAACCTAAGCCCACAACATGCATAACACAGCTGAAACTGTATCCATAAGAGGTTTTTATTTCCAGATTTGGTAGAAGATCACCAAATGTGATTGATCTTATGCAGTGTACTAGTAACCCCTCCACACCAATTAAATGAGAATGTATGGTTTAATTACAGTGTAGAATTATCTTCTGGTTAATCTGTGGTAAATAAGTGACTAAGGAACATAGGATACCATATGTACCACAATTTCAAGGAAAAACTGAGAGTACCACATTTGTACCACAATTTCAAGGAAAAACAGGGTCAAAATTCATCTGCATATTAACAGACATTATACCTGCTAAATACACTCCTTTACCCCACTGAAACAAGTGGGTGTTTTGGCCTTGTTGTTAGTACATTAAATTAGGATTTTGTTTGTTGCCAGGGTTTTATGATAAGGGCTTTTAAAAACATTTAAGAAACACACATTTATTTACAGATTTGAACCTGTAGGTTGACATACACACAGTAAACACAAAGGAAGTCAGAAGTTAAACAAAGGGCATAGCTGCTAGCATACAGACTTCAATATAGATGAACTGCAAATGTGACACATTATTTTTGCAGAAATTTCTTTATGAAATGAGTTGTATTTCAGGTCCACATTGAATTAATACTCTGTGATTTTAAAAACTGATTTATTACATCCTCATTTTTATCTAATAACACAAAATACCCTCCCACACACAAATCTATATAGATTAAGATGTTGTCCCGTTATAGAAGAAGGAAGGAATCAGTAACAGTGGTTACTGTTACTGATATCTACCCTTATCATAAAGGTAGAAAGAAACACATATTTAAAATTTGGACATGGAAAATGGAAAAAATGAAAGATGACTCTGATTCAGTAGGAATTTGGCATCCATGAAAATTTAGCAATGATGCCTTTAGTATATTTGACAAAAAAAATTAGTGTTACCTAAAAATTTTTCATACAGTTAGAGATAAGCCAGAGAATGATCTTACATCTTGTGACAAAGCTAAATTTAAAAAATTAACTCTAGAGAAATATGTCATTCTGCAATAGCTATTCTAATACAGTTACCAATATGCATATAATATTGCAAAACAAAGTCACTCCTATTCCAGAAGAATGTATGTTCTTCAAAACTAGAGGAGTAATTATTCTGGAATGAAGGTAATTTTTGTTCTGTATCAAAGACTTAGCTCTATCAAGCAGCCCTAGGGGCTCTGTAGCCTCATGGCGGGAGACCCAACTCTGATTGAGGTGTAAAAGCCATCTACACTGAGAAAAGGGGAAAAAACTTTTTTTTTTTGCAAAACTTCTGGCTAAAGTCCAGAAAAAAAAAAATTACTCGTGAGGAGCAGAACTTTCAACTCCATCTCCCAACTAAGCAGATTTTGATTTCTTCTGAGTTTGAAAGCAACCAAGTGGGATATCAGAGAAGTGCCATTTGCACTCTGAAGCCTATACCTCTTTTAGGTGCCTAAATCCTTCATGTGAGTCAAGTTCACATGAAGAGCTATATGTAGGATTACTCACTGTGAGAAAGCTATTCCAGTCTGGTTTTGCCATGGAGACAAACCACAGTACTTCCTTCAGCATTGTCTCATAAACAGAAATTGTGAGGATAAGCTATAGGAAGAAATGTCCTGCTATTTTGCAAAGCAGGTGACTAAATCCAGACATCACTTTCCACTTTTGTTATTTGCACCTTTTTCCTCTGGACCTGTTTTACCCTTTTTCTGCCTTGGAAACAAGTTAGTGGAACTTCCTTCGCAATTCAGGGAATAAGTGTTTTGTGAGCACTTACTTTTCTAATAAAAAAGCAGAGTCTTTAATCCAGAGCTGTAATAATTCTATTTATTTTTCTTGTATTTCAAAGCATCTTATTTAGTTCATAAGAGATAATGAGATAATTGTTTAATTGGCACCCAATTACACAAATTACTTGTAAGTGTGACATATGCTATACTTAAATGAGGAAAAAAACAGTCCCTTTGAGGCATGACTCAATTTAGTTCTTTGGCTGATTGGCAGATTGAAGTCTTTGCCTGAGCCTTGGGTCTCTCATAACCCACTCAAACCACTTAACAAAAGTTATTTTCCCCTACGCAAAACTGGGTTTCCTCATTTGATGAAACCTTTTGTGAGGGCTTAATTATTACCCCTTCCCTACCTTTACTCTCCCATGTGGCACACACTTCTAAAATTTGCACACCATGTTAATGATTTTAATCCCGTATTTCACAGGAAACTTGTAGAATGGGAAGAATGTGACTGACTTTTCCTCAGCTACCCCAGTTACAGAAGAATAACAGACTTATCAGTTAAATCCTGTATGCTACTGAGAGATAGGGTATTTTCATGTTTACTCAAAAAAAACCCAACTTGGCACAGCTGTGACCCACTGGCTGGCATACGAGCTTATCTAACAAATATACATTTTTGGATAACACATACGGACATGGGATCTTGTTCTCGGATGCAGAACTGTGGGCTATTCCAAATGTCATGACAAAATGTCAAATTTATCTATGAAGTTACTCTATCCAAGTGAGGAGTGAAGCCAGAGAGGAATTTGATCATTCCTGGACAAGGTATGATAGGAAACGCTTTAAGTAAGTACAAGATTGTTGAAGAATGAAGTTCTGTACTGACAGGACAAGATAAAGTGAAAGGACCATGGGCCACGAAGATGATCAGAGGGCTGGAGCACCTATGCTATAAGGACAGGCTGAGAGAGTTGGGGTTTTTCAGCTTGGAGAACAGAAGGCTCCAGGGAGACCTTATAGCAGCCTTCCAGTACCTAAAGGGGGCCTACAGGAAGGATGGGGAGGGACTCTTTATCAGGGAGTGTTATGATAGGACGAGGGGTAACAGCTTCAAACTGAAGGAGGGTAGATTTAGATTGAATATTAGGAAGAAATTCTTTACTGTAAGGATGGTGAGGCACTGGCCCAGGTTGCCCAGGGAAGTTGTGGATGCCCCATCCCTGGAAGTATTCAAGGCCAGGCTGGATGAGGCTTTGAGCAGCCTGGTCTAGTGGGAGGTGTTCCTGCCCATGGCAGGGGGGTTGGAACTAGATGATCTTTAAGGTCCCTTTCAACCCGAACCATTCTGGGATTCTATGATTCTATGAAAGCAAGACATCTGCTGGGCTGGTAGTTTAGACCGTGGATTTTTATGGCATCTTCATGCTGAATTGACAATTTTATGACAAGTACAACATAACTATGCCTAAATCACTGCCTAAAAATCACCAAAGATAAAATATCGCTTTCCCATAATTTCTTTCAAAAAGTTATGCTTGTATTGGGGGTATTTTGTACTTCTGCTTAGAAATTCAACTTACCACAACAAAGGTTCACTTTCAAGTTATTTGGGTAGTTATACTTGATCAGACCTTTCCTTACACAAAATATATGGTTGCTAGCATTTTTGCAAAGAGGCTGTTTAGAAATCTTTTAAAGTACTAGAGTTTATGACAACCCAGAATTTTATAGGAGTGTCTCATTCACCTCTCCCAGTGAAAACTGGCAAGCTGGATATGCCAATATAATTTAAAATTTTCTTCAACACTTCTTCACATTATGGATTCATTATAAATTATTTTTTTCCCTTCCTTGGGGGGGGACACTGGTGTGCCTGGAAAGCTCCAAGCAAACTGTGGATACTTTCATAATCTAAATAAATAAATCATTATAATAACAACGATGTCCAATTATCTATCCTGATGCAATTGTACTGACTTGGCATACTCTGAGTATTAAAGTATATTCAGCACTCTGTCATTTATTTTATCTGTAGGTAGTAACATCTTACATAGTAGATAAGGCCATTGTATGAGGGCAACTGCAGATGTCTCAGTAAAAGAAACCAAACACATAACCACATCAGCCCCAGTCCCTTCTCTCAGCTGCCTGCTTTGCCCCAGCAGTACCCTATTGCCTATTTCTTCTACCTGGTAGAAAATAAAAACACACATCTGAGAGCAAAAGAACAACAAAACCAACAAAACTGCTATACTGAATGTACAGCCTTTCTGTAGTTTCTCTACATTTATCTTGAAAAGCTTTGTCTTGCATGTTATTTAACAGTGTGTTACTGTGTGGAGTTGGATAAACATTCCAGCAGAATCTAAATATCTAAGTTAAATTCAGCTGGATTTTAATGAATTGCTAGCCCTAATTGAAGTTAATATGAGTTAAGTGAAGTTCTGCTTTTACTAGCACAAGAACCCTACCTTGACTACACTGGGGCTAAGATTACATATTAAGAACATGTTAATTAGCAAGTGCTCCATGGCATGGCAAATCTCCTACAGTAGGAATTTTCTCCTTGATATTTGGTTGCACGCTGAGTAACATAATGGCCTGACCTGTGCCTAAGGGTCTTAGGTGGTACAATAGTAGGAAATAAAATCATAATTTCATTTCTGTACTATAGTTTTAACAATAATTTTAATCCTCCATTTTATGAAAAGGTTTACAGCAAAGAAAAAGACCTCATAGTAGAAATGGACTGCATGTTCTGCTCAACTAGCTTCACAGAAAACTGCAAACTTCCCAGATAAACTATAGCACTGCAAGGAAATGTACACTTCCGCTCCTCTCCAGTTCTTTTCATATCAGTGAGGTGGAATTACGGTGCCTATGAGTGCCACAAACTCTTCAATTTTTTAGTGACTTTACATTCTAAATGTAAATACAGAATTAATTACAATAAATTAATTTTATATGTAAAGTTGTTAAGACTTGGCAGCATTTTTTTTCTGCCTACATTTTATTTTAATTTATGATGAATACTAAATGGATAGGTAAGACTCTGCATCTAAATATATGGACAGCAGAAAATTATGCTTATATACCTAGTTATTAAGCCAGCCACTCTACTCAGTATATACCTGTATAGAGATAATGACCTGTTTCAGGCATAAGCTAAGAACTGTAATTTTTCTTTTGATGTTTCAAAGATTTGTATGTATACTTCTATCTCTGTAGCAACCTTTAAAACTTTGTATGGAAGTGCTGGATAACATACAAAACCTTTGCTCAGTAAGGATGAGTCTACAGTAATATTGCAGTCTCAGAAGCACAATTGTGAACCAAAACTTTAAATAATTCCCATTTACTGCACTTAGATTCATATTGTAGAGAGGTCCCAGGCCACATCAACAAGATTCCCATATTCAGATGAAACCTTAACTAGAAGATGCACTCCTGAAACATACTTAATTTGCCACATCTGCTAAAGAGCATTCAGTGTACTGGAAAAGACTAGAAAAGCAAGGCTGGTGTAAAACTGAAGCCTCCAGACTCTTCCCTTTCTACCTCCACCATATGAATGCAGTGTGTTGCGTCTTTATCCCCAAATTCATTGCTTTTCAGATCCACTCATGCTGGGGCAACACTATCTTAATATAGCCACTAATTAGAAGATCAGAAATGAGATTTACAAATTCACTTAACCCTTTTGTACTATGTAGTATGTCAGCTTCTGCAGCTAATCTCTCAACGTCTCAAGTACGTAATTTCCTGCCTTGAATGAGGTTGAATTAATTATTTTTTGTACATAGTGCAGTAAACTTGACAAACAGAAGGCTCAGGAAGATCCAGTAAGGAATTAGCATCAGACCAGGACTGTGTGCAAACATATTGTAATAGAAAACAAGTCTACTGGAATAATGATGAAAATAAAACCAATTTAAAAAAAAAATAAATTGGCTCATGAAAAGGTGGTAAAAAAATCAGTATTATTTTAAGAATTTCTCTCCTGTTTTTTCTTACCTACCACAAGCCAAAGAGCTTTAAGAAAATAATACTTAATAAATAAAATAAGCAAATAAGATATTTGGGAGTGTGTTGCTTCTACCTTCAGAACTACTGACATGCTAATATCCTCCTTGATCCTAAAAATCAGCCTCATTTTAAAAGACAAGATCTTTTGTACATTTGTACATGTATTGTACATTTACAATGTAATGGAACTTCCAATGATGTTAGTGGATTACCTGATAATGCAGTAGATAAGAGGGAAGCTTATTTACAAAAAAGTTGCTGTAAGAAGATCATTAATGAATAGAGGGATGTATATTTCCTAATCTTCCTAGTATTGTTAGGTTTAACTTGGACTTTTACCACATAAAACACATCCATACAACATGTCTGACTTTGGGGTCTTCTTTACAGAACTTTAATCTTGTTTCATGCAGGATTTTTCTTTAAATAAAGAAATGACAGAATTATTTCCAAAACTATCAAAGAAATACATTGTGCAAAAACTTCATATGCAATCAAAATGTATTTCTAAACAAATAGTTGTTCTGTTCTGTAACAGCACCACTTATCAGTTTGTGATCATAGAGTTCTCAGTGAGGTATTATTGTTTCTTACCCGGAGTTTGAAAATTAAGACGTCGCAGCTCCACTGGGTCTGTGGGATGGTGAGAGGGGACCTCCTTGCTGTTGGGTATGCTGCTNAAGGAAGGAAGGAAGGAAGGAAGGAAGGAAAAGAAAAAAAGAAAGAAAGAAAGAAAGAAAGAAAGAAAGAGAAAGAGAAAAAGCAAGCAAGCAAGCTAGCTTGTGAATGTTTCACTTCCTCTAGAGAAGCAGAGTCCATGTGTGTTCTGACTCTGAGTGTTTTGGTACAATGGACTCCCATCATTTCCGACTATCTTTTTCTGATGCAAAGCATGCAGAATATCTACCACTCTGCGTTTTCATTCAGGAATATGAAAATTTAATACTTTAATTTGAAGTGGAATCCTTCTTCAGTAGTTCTCTGTGAGTTCCTGAATGAAAATGCAAACTGGTTGATATTCTTCATGTAATATAAAATGAAGATACAAACATCAGCAAAGAGTTACTTTGTGAAAACAGAATTGTGATTATTTTAAGGTTTGCTAATGATAGCAAAATCTCTTCCAGGTGTCCAATATTTGCTCTGACATACCACTATTGNTAGATTCATATTGTAGAGAGGTCCCAGGCCACATCAACAAGATTCCCATATTCAGATGAAACCTTAACTAGAAGATGCACTCCTGAAACATACTTAATTTGCCACATCTGCTAAAGAGCATTCAGTGTACTGGAAAAGACTAGAAAAGCAAGGCTGGTGTAAAACTGAAGCCTCCAGACTCTTCCCTTTCTACCTCCACCATATGAATGCAGTGTGTTGCGTCTTTATCCCCAAATTCATTGCTTTTCAGATCCACTCATGCTGGGGCAACACTATCTTAATATAGCCACTAATTAGAAGATCAGAAATGAGATTTACAAATTCACTTAACCCTTTTGTACTATGTAGTATGTCAGCTTCTGCAGCTAATCTCTCAACGTCTCAAGTACGTAATTTCCTGCCTTGAATGAGGTTGAATTAATTATTTTTTGTACATAGTGCAGTAAACTTGACAAACAGAAGGCTCAGGAAGATCCAGTAAGGAATTAGCATCAGACCAGGACTGTGTGCAAACATATTGTAATAGAAAACAAGTCTACTGGAATAATGATGAAAATAAAACCAATTTAAAAAAAAAATAAATTGGCTCATGAAAAGGTGGTAAAAAAATCAGTATTATTTTAAGAATTTCTCTCCTGTTTTTTCTTACCTACCACAAGCCAAAGAGCTTTAAGAAAATAATACTTAATAAATAAAATAAGCAAATAAGATATTTGGGAGTGTGTTGCTTCTACCTTCAGAACTACTGACATGCTAATATCCTCCTTGATCCTAAAAATCAGCCTCATTTTAAAAGACAAGATCTTTTGTACATTTGTACATGTATTGTACATTTACAATGTAATGGAACTTCCAATGATGTTAGTGGATTACCTGATAATGCAGTAGATAAGAGGGAAGCTTATTTACAAAAAAGTTGCTGTAAGAAGATCATTAATGAATAGAGGGATGTATATTTCCTAATCTTCCTAGTATTGTTAGGTTTAACTTGGACTTTTACCACATAAAACACATCCATACAACATGTCTGACTTTGGGGTCTTCTTTACAGAACTTTAATCTTGTTTCATGCAGGATTTTTCTTTAAATAAAGAAATGACAGAATTATTTCCAAAACTATCAAAGAAATACATTGTGCAAAAACTTCATATGCAATCAAAATGTATTTCTAAACAAATAGTTGTTCTGTTCTGTAACAGCACCACTTATCAGTTTGTGATCATAGAGTTCTCAGTGAGGTATTATTGTTTCTTACCCGGAGTTTGAAAATTAAGACGTCGCAGCTCCACTGGGTCTGTGGGATGGTGAGAGGGGACCTCCTTGCTGTTGGGTATGCTGCTCTTTCTAGAATCAGATTCAGCTCTCTTCCTGCATGGAGAAGGTGAATACACATAAACGTAAGATTGAGGTGTTAGCTTGACAAATAAAGGTGCATGAGTGCTTAACTATTATGTTCTAAAGGTGAGATGCTTATTTCTGGAAGAGTATTTGATCCAGTGGAAAGGTAAAATAATAATGCATGGTGAGTAGGGCAGCTACAATTTGCAATGGCAAAAAGAATCTAAATATAATAATGCCAGAGGGAAGGAAAGGCGAGAAAGCAAGACGGAAAGAAGGAAGGAAGGAAGGAAGGAAGGAAGGAAGGAAGGAAGGAAAGAAA
>VWZL01002125.1:547205-579164 GCA_013396915.1 Stercorarius parasiticus | reverse complement strand
CAGCTCCCTGAGTACTCTTGGGTGAATCCCATCTGGCCCCATAGACTTATGTGCATCTAGGTGCAGAAGCAGATCATTGACTACTTCCTCCTGGATTATGGGTGGGTTGTTCTGCTTTCCATCCTTATCTTCCAGCTCAGGAGGCTGAACACCCTGGGGATAGCTGGTCTGACAATTGAAGATAGAGGCAAAGTAGGCATTAAGTATCTCAGCCTTAAGTAGGCAAATTTTGTCCACATCAAGAAAGCAATTGTAAGGTTACACACTGGAAGCATTAGACTAGAATTCAGATCATTGGTCTAGTAGTTTCAAGTGTTTGAGCCAGCAAATGTACCTGGCAGGCTTAGGGACCAATTAGAAAGATACCATATTACACACTGTATGTTAAAATGTTGATGTGTATTGCAACTTTCAACAGTCCTATTTCTGTCTTTTTTTTTTTTTTTTACTGTAGTACATGCAGTAGATTAACTCAAGCATAAAGGGACATAACTGCATGATGAATAATGTAAGGAGGAATGACAGCTCATTACTTAGCTCACGTTCGGAATTTTCCTTATTATTGAATTATTTTCCAATTTTCTAACAATTCACTCATAAAATTGTTAGGGAATGACTGTAACTAAAGAGGCTAGCTGTGCATCTCTCTGATTCAATGGATCTTTCCAAGAATCCTGTGAATGCAACGACATTATTCAATGGCAATATTAAGGCAAGAGAGGATCTCTTTTTAAAATGCATTGAGAAAGACATTGCTGTGAAGTTCATGCCTCAGAACCCGTGTCAATGATCTCAAATAGCAGAGCACATAATTTGCAAAGGATCACAACACCCCAATAAAAGGTGATCCTCAGGTTTCCGTTAAACACAGAAGTAACACATAAAAATGCAAGAAATATAGAAAAGTTCAAGGAATTCATTGGAACTAAGCAACGAAACACTCGCTTTAGACATGCTCTGATATATATTGTAAAAAAATAGCTTTTGAGAAATGGAATAAGCATTGAAAAGATGTTTTCATGACTGTGGAAAGGTAATGTGATTGAAAAGTGTAACTAACTTACAGATTCTGAGTGCTCCATTACAGCCAACACAAAGAAGACATATTCTTGACCACTCTGCAGTTGCTTATTCTCAAAGCCACCATAATGCTTCTTATCGCCCAATGTGAACTCCGTAGGAAGAACTTCAAAGTGAGCTGCAATATATGGCTTTAATTCAACTTCCCTTCCAAGACGAATGCTTCTGCGTTTCCTAGCTATCTCCTTAAGCAGCTTTAGAATGAAGGGAGGGGAAAAGAGAGAGAGAGAGAAAGCAAGAACAGAAAGATAACTGTAAACATTTTAATGTAACTTATTGACAATGTAATAAGAAAATTTAATGCATGACCAGGAACTACAAAAATACAATTTATGCACATTTCATGGGGCTTATCAGTATCACTATATTAGTTCTTGCAAAATCTTCCAGTTTCTTGTCATCCTTGTTAAGATACCACTTAGCAATTGCACTGTCCAGACTACAAACATAAAACAATTAGATCAGTTTTCAGTGTCTGATACTTATGCCTTTTGTCGGGGGGGGGAAGCTAACAAAGCAATGTATCTTCTCTGAGGACATGCCATATTACACACACATCATATTATAAATCATGTACATTATGTGTGTGTACATATATAAGAATTCAGTCATAGAATAGGATCATCTATGTTGGAAAAGACCCTAAAGATCATCAAGTTCAATCTTCAACCTAATACTGCCAAGTCCACCACTAAACCACGTCCCTAAGTACCATGTCTACATGTCTTTCGTATACCTCCAGGGATGGTGTCTCAACCACTTCCCTGGGCAGCCTGTTCCAATGCTTGACAGCTTTTTTGGTGAAGACATTTTTCCTAGTATCCAATCTAAACCTCCCCTGGTGCAACTTGAGGCTGTTTCCTTTTGTCCTATTGCTTGTTACTTGGGAGAACAGACCAGGCCCCATCTCGCTACACCTCCTTTCAGGTAGTTGTAGAGAGCGATAAGGTCTTCCCTGAGCCTCCTTTTCTCCAGGCTAAACAACCCCAGCTCCCTCAGCCGCTCCTCATAAGACTTGTTCTCTAGAGCCCTCACCAGCTTTGTTGTTCTTCTTCGGACACGCTCCAGCACTTCAATGTCTTTCTTGCAGTGGGCGTCCCCAAACTGAACACAGTATTTGAGATGCAGCCCCATGAGTGCTGAGTTCAAAGGGACAATTACTTCCCTAAGGCATAATAATATTTTCTCCCTCCCTATGAATATGCAAGGTACTTTCTTATCTCCTTTTTGATACAACAAAAATTTATTTAAAAGACAGGAATAAAAAATACAAAATTGAAAAAAATCCCAATTTTTGAAAATAAATTTTTAACTTTTTCTGGTAAATCTGGAATACAAACAACTCAATACTAAGTGGCTATTGATAGGGGATTTTTTTGTTCTCTCTAACACGAGGACTATCAAGCACTCCGGCCATATTAATGACCTAAACATCTCAGGGAAAAGAGTGCTTTGCAATGTACTTCAGAAACAGTAAATGAAGTACAGAAGAGTTTATAGTAGTGATTTATAAATGTATCTTTCATCCCAAACCTGAAACTGACTGCCATTTCATTTATTCAAAAGCACAAAAGGTTGTGTTCTTCATGGTTTGTACAACACTACACAATATACTTGTGATAGGAATCAGTAATATGAACTATGAATTCTAAGACAACTTTTCTACTGCTAGAATACAAAGTACTATCTACCACCCTATCATACACAACGCACACTTCAAATCTTAACTGCCTAATCTGACTTTCAAAATGCACCTTTCCTTGTTTTATAAAATATTTCTTCTGATGAACAAAGCTAAAATTTACATCTACACACTTACAACAGGATTAGATGCTAGACTCAATCTTGTAAAACTTATAATAACTATTAAAGGAATTTAAGCTCTGCTGCTAAAATCCATTGATGATTAACTTATTAAATCAGACAAACGCTTATCAATATTTTTTATCACTTCAGATATACTGGCATTCAACAAATATTAATCTGATTTGATTACAAGGAGCCTGAACTTTTCTTGGGTGATAAGTGATAACTTCTAAGGCCTTTTTATGGTTCCCCTCATTTTTCACTTATGAAACTTATTCAATGCCTCAGACCGCAATCATAAATTTTTCCAAGGTCACACAGTTGTTTTAGGCTTTTCAGCACGCAAACAGTGCTAAGACAATAGATTAGCACAAACTTCTTTGTTAGGAGGAGGAGAGAAATCTCCAGAGCTAGATAGAGATCAACAAAAAAAGAGATTAAAATCTAATATTCGCTATATACTTTCATTTTAAAGGACATGTTCAGTCAGGGAAACTCTCTTGCTTCACCCTGTTTTTCACTGTTAGGCCTCATCTTAGCTAGCACATCTTCTTGCCTTCCTCACATGGGATCTTGTATTTTGCAATTACACAATTAATTCCAATGCATGTAAAACAATCACTCTGCTATTGAGACAGAAGCTTTTAATACTAATCAACTGATCAACACCTCTTCACATTGAAGTACGTATTTCAAACACAGGCTACAGATAGACACGGAAGCAATCTGTACCACTTGGATACAAACTTGAGGGCATTTGGATGTTACCCCTTCAAAGACCTACACAGTCAATGGCTTTCCAGCTCTAAGGCTGAGTCTGTTCTCTCTTGCAGAGATTTTACATTCATTTAACTCTATCAATTTCCTTGCTCCAACATAAAAGCTGGTACATTGCAATGGATGCCCTAAGCAAAAAAGAACTGGCCATAATTTGAGATTAGAAATCATTATTTATTATTCAAGGACTCTATTTATCATCAGCAGTCCATATTTGACCTTTATTCTTCCTAAACAGTTTAATGAGCAGCTAGAGTAAATTTGAATGGTATAAAAATGAGGGCAGTAGAGATTGTAATATTAAGAAGGTTTCTATTTATTTGCTTTATTGAAGGTGACTCTCACATCTGTTGGTAGCTTCCTCTGCCCTGGGTAGAGTTATTGAGGGCAGAACATGAGGCAGAGACTTATCAAAGATTGTTCCAGGTTGCTTCAGCTCTTATCAGATCTGCTGAGGGAAGCACACTGTGAAAAGTTTGTATCTATATGAAGCCATCTTTTGTAAAGATAAGAACAGCTATGCAGAGGGCTGAGCACTGACTATTCTAAAGTCTGCTGAAACACAAAGGCAGATAGTCAGGTACTGCAGTACAAGGAGCGGTACATGGCTTGAGCCATCCCTGAAGATAACTGATATTTTCATTTATGGGTACAGTTTCCACTGGAATTTAAAGTTATTTGTGTGGCTACCTCAAATAAATTCTTTATCGTTATGTTTCCAGATTACTCCATATTTACAATTCAGATTTTAAATAACTCACAATAAAATGTCAAAATACTGGAAGAGTACTGCAATCAAAAATTAGACTGAGATTGAAAGGGGAAGAAAAATGTTTGATCTTAATTATTTCTTGCATTTGAATTAGTAACATAAAATGCATATATTTAACAGATAGCAAAGCTAAAGTATTGTGTTACAGTGGGTGAAGTGATGAGAAATTGAGTTTTGGCTATGAATGCTTAAAGTTAATTAGCCTGAGTCAAACAAAATGTGTTTAACTTTTTCAAAGGTGGTTATTTATCACCTAAAGCCAGCTAAACTTAGGTGTGTTTGTGAATAGATAAAAATTTTGTCTGTGACATTGATTACACATGACTGAATAGACCTTAGTTGAACCTCTGACCTCATTCATGTTAAATGGGGTTGTTGCTAAATATCATTACTTGCTCATATATCTCCTGTTGTACTTTATACCAGGATTGCAATAAAATTACTGAACTGATTTAAGACTTAACATACCAGCTTTTATTTAGGTTTTATTGCTTACAAATCTGAAGTAATCCTACTAGGTAACTTTTACTACAAATCATAATATTTTGTTTATATTTCATTTGAATAAAATATCTGTTTAAAGTCACTACATCTCATGATACTCAAAATGAAATTCTGAGTTAACAAAAAAGTATTGTATCTCTAATAACTATTATTTTCAGATACACAATATTTAGTCCATTGTCTGCTTTTTTAAGATTCTGCATCTCTTTTAGTTTCTCTCAGAATTGAGATTCAAGGAGCCAGGAAGATTAGGTAAGTATAATAAGGCTGGAGAGCTTTTTGGAGTGGTCAGTTATGTACTGGAGTTAATACTCCAGAGTAGTGTTTTCAGCAAATACTCTTCTTCTGACAATCTAAGCAAAGTATTTGGAACATACTTATTCGGAAAATCTATTGCTCAGTCCTTCCTGATACTAGACAGTTATCTGGTATTGTACTCAAGAAAAGACAAGCACAAGTATCGTCACTTGAACATCAGGAACTATTAGCTCAGAAAGTAGTGTGGTTAGTTTTTGTGGTTTTTTTTTTTCCAAATTTATTTATTGTGCCACTGCTTTCACATGTTTGTCAGGAATACTACACCTAATAACAACATGCATATATTTTCTAAAGCTGGAATTAAAACAGTCTTTTAAGTAATAGAAACTGGATGAGTTAGCATGAAATACAGTTGCTGCCTGCTTTTGATTTTTTCCCTACTCAGTACTTACTATATGTATTGTTGGCAATTGCAAAAGATATATCAAGGATTTTAGTTCTTCATCAGAAATAATTTTCATTTTCCAGTCAATGCGTATCTTATTTCTTCCACCATTAATTCTACAATGTGGTCTCAATTATATCCGTAGAACTGGGAAACAACCCATCCTGACCCAAATATTTCTGAATTAATAAATGCTCTTTATCAATCTGTTATACAGATTAATGCACCGCAACCAGCAAGATGATTAAAATGACCCTTTGTTACGGGAATCAGCAGGACCCGTAGAATTTAATTGCCAAAAGGTTCAATGTCATCTGGCACCTATCCTTTAATCTGTTAATGCTGCTGAATGTGACTACAGTCTTTGTATGTTAAAAGTGGGTGGTAATATTAAATCAGTTTTGCATTACTGTATGGATCTTGCTGTCAGGGTTACACGGTTTAACCGTATTTTGTCACCTAGGACTATGATCATGAGGCATTTACAATCCAAGTTCTTTTAATGGGAAGAAGTTAATTGATCAAAGTAAGTCATTGCTGCAATTGAATCAAATGAGATGATCACATAAATGAAACTGGTCAAGAGGAAACACAGGCTTCAAACAATCAGTCAGCAGTAATGAAAACCATGCCTTCCTTTGAACAGTTGTTTTTAATCTTCTGATTAAGGATTCTCCTGTTGCTGTACGTATTCTTCTTTTGTGATCAGAAAACTTACTAAAGACTGAAAGACCTGTGTTTATATTTTGAAAGCTTTCTGCAGCAGTTTTAGTTTGGTGAAGATCTTTATTTTCCTTCATTTTGGTGCAAACATTGAAACTGATATCCATTTTGTCAATGTGAGGAGGGAAAAGCAACCTTGTGATTGCTTGCAGATGATTATTAGTTCCCAGTGATTGTATGATGGGGAAGCATATGCTGAAGCATCCCTGTAACATAAAACTCTTGAATCCACCAAAAGAAAATGGAAAAATAGATGCGATCCATTCAAAAGATCACTAAATCAGGAGTAAAGAAACTGACTTTGATCTCTGGTCTTTGAATTGCAGGGATATTACATCTACAAATTGCCACAGCATCTGAATGAGATCTAAAATCCTAGCCAGTTACAACAATAACAATAATAACACCACCACCTGTCTTTTGTACAGGGCTTTCATATGGGGCTCTCAAAAGAGCTTTACAATGATAAATATTAGTATTATTCCAAACTTACAGATTGAAAGAAGAAAGGCAAGTTCGCATGAACTACATTGTCCTTCAGTAAAACAGAAACAAGACTGAATGCTGACACTATGCTTCCTAGAATTATTAGTATATCAATAGCATAATGAATTCATTTCTAGTATTACTGGGCTTATTCCTAAATTGAAAGTACTTCCACCCTTTGGGTTAATGTCATTTATAGTGTTGAAGGATGACACAATGTTGCTCTTTCCTATTTCATTCATTTATTTCTGACCAAAAACTGTCAGTAGAATGGAGACTACTGTGAAAGTTTTCTAACCAGAAGCATTACAGTATGTGAGAATCAGGTAAAAACACCACAAGAAGGTCAAATGTTAAACTGCAGTGCAAATTGCAATTTAGCATTTGTTACAGGCTTAGTAAATAACCCACTAACGAACCAGACCTTTATTAGAGTTCATATCATTGGTGATTAAGCTTTTGCTGACAACTTGTTTCACCTCCTGCACTTCTGCATTATGCTTTACAATAGGAAAAGAATAAAATATTAATACTAACAAAGATCAGACACTTTGTGTGCTTTATTGCAACATAATATCTTTACTGTCTTCTAATTTAAGTAATTTGAACATTTTTTTCAGTCCCCACAGGCTAATTCAAATGTAAATATAAAATATCCTGACAACAAAAGCTTCTAAAACTTGTGAGTTAATCACATACCACTAACAAGATTTTTTTCTTTAATAAAGGAGAAGACGACAACAAAAACATACAGTACCTCATCTAGTTCCATTTCATCTGGACTCTCCCATGGTTTAATAAACTTTCCACGAGACCTCTTCAAAGGCACAATAACTATGTAATAACCTCTGTAAAGGAAATAGTTGGACAAAAGTGAAGTTGAAGGAAAAGGAATAGATAAATTGACGGAGCAGGTTTCTGTTAGGAGGAACTTGAGAGAATAGCGGTATGTTGAGAACAAACTTTTCCATTTTATTATGCCACTGCAGCCTTCTAAACATAGCTGTAAAGATTCATACTCTTGAAACCACATCTAGTGTAAAACATTTGACAAACAAATGGCACTAATTACCTGCCGTTTCCTGTAAACATATAAATATGTATGAGAAATGTTAATTACAATGTTCAAAAATGCCTACATATTTGACTGCAGCTTATTATTTCAGTTGAAATACAAGAGCCATGGCATATTTGTGACCTGCCACTGTCACACTTGGAAAAAACCCCAAACTTCTATATTGAAACTTATTACCATATATTTAAATCTCAATTATCACCCCATCTTCCCCCATTTTCATGAATAATCAAAACAGTAGGTTAACATAATATGTTTGTTGATGCCAACACTATTATAAAGAGAAGATAAAGAAGACATAGCATACACTCCTCCCACACACTCTTTACTTTTGAGTATCAATCACCATCAGCTTTATCTACTTAGGTATTCTGTTCACAGTCATAGACAAGAGAGCTTAATGTATGCTCTCTTTACAGCTAGGATTTGCAAATTACATATATCAGTTTTCCTCAGAAACATTTTCCTGAAAATATCTTCCTCCTACTCCCCATGGAGACTAGTAAATTATACTTTCTAGTACAAAAGAGATATGGCACTTCCCTTGTTTCCTTCACAAAGCCTGGATACGTCAGGCAGATCCATAATTTCACATTACTGTGAGGAAAGAAGCAGAAGAATCACAACAGCAGGACATCCAGGATGGTATAATATACATCTTGATAAACACACTTGTCAAAAAGTCAAGCACTCTCCATCTCAGAGGAGAGGTAAAGAAGCTGCTTTCCTTTGTTTCTAGTAACAACAGAGCTTATTAAGTAGTAGGTGTCTCCATCTCTCCTTTACGGAAGATAATTTTAGTGTCTCGTGGACGATCTTCTCTTCCAGTCTGCCATTTTTTACAGCCTACTCAACCTTCTGCAGCACTGACTATTCATTTTACTCACGCAATGCAGTTGAAAAACCTGAAGTAATTAATGAAAAGAGAGTCTACAGAAAGGAACTTGCCTTACAATTGATCCAAAACTATCTCAGTCTAAACTGACCCTGTAAACTGTCTTTCTTCTATACCAGTGCACACCATGGGTCCATTTTAATGGTCTCTTCTTAATCAATGCTCCTCCCCATAGAAGAAATGTACAAAACTTTGGATTTTTACGACTGTAGCAAGTGCACATATTTATTAGTACTCATGTTAAGAAATTTGAAAAATTTCTGTGGAAATGCTGAGCTCCAACAGCTCTGTGTTGGCCACAGATTTTTAACTGCTGTTTACTTGGTCTATTCCAGTATTTAAAAAAAAAATCTGCAGCATGCATTATTATAGTAACAATATGATAAATTACCAAAAATTATCAAAACTAGAAAGGCAGGTTGAACCCAGATTTTAAACCTGAGTATGTATTTTTAAAATTTTTTGGATACATAAGTAACAAATCCTAGTGAACGCTGATTTATCCATGCATACAATAACTACAACCTACATACCTTTTCTTTAACAGATGCCTAAGAGGCAAGACAAAAAGTAATTGAGAATTGGCCCCTACATGTCTTTCAGACATAGAAGATACATCTTCTGGATGAACTGCACAGCAGTCTCTTACTTATCCTTTTTTTTTTTGCTTCTTCATCTTTTTCTTTTATTTTTTTTTTTTTTTTTTTNTTTTTTTTTTTTTTTAATGCTAACAGGGTGTTCATACATTTTTTTTCAATCAAGGAACATCCAGCATGCAAATGTTACTTTCACACTCTTTCACGCTTTCTTCATGCATGCCTCCCACTCATAACTTTGATCATGCACTAAGACTTTCAGCACATACAAAGTATTTTAAAGCTGAAAGCACAAATACATCAGCAAGCAGAAAAATGAAACTGTTCACACAAATATACAGTGCTGCAAACTGTAAAGGACAACAAAGTTCTGCTATTTCCAGCTAACTCCAGAAAATGCAGTATCTCTTGAAAAAAATGCTTTATTATTTCCTTTATTATTTTTTTGTTCAATTTGAGTATGGTTTTTTTTGGGGGGGAAGGAGGGGGGAGAAGGGCAAGAAATGGAAGGTTTGCTTGGATATTGCTTGAACTACTGAGTATTACAAAGGCCAAAGTCTTCCATAAAACCCTGTTTTTACCTAAGACTTTGCAAAGATGGAAGAGATTCAGAGAAACATGAACTGTCCTTTACGCATAAAAATTGCTTTGGATTAGGCCAAAATACTACAGGAAAATGGAGAAATTGCTCACTTGAGATGACAGCAGCAAAAGAGATCCATTTTACCTAACATAGCGTGAGCTCTATTCCAGTTTGTATACTGTATCACCATCACACATTGAAATAATGAAAATTACTTCTACCATCTTTAATAAATTACAAAGGCTCTTCTAACACTACCTTCGATTCCATTAGTATTTACCTGTAATTCATTAGAGCAAACCATTAACTGTTTCATTTTCTGTGTAATTAGTATTATTGAAAGATTCTCAGTGTATAGTACTTCATAGTAAGATAAGAGACAATCACGAGTGTATAATGTACCCATAAAGGAACAGCAACTGTAAAAATGTCAACATAACTATTACACAGAATTGTTCTTCCCATACAAAGACTATAACTGCAATAATCTTACTTATTCTAGCAAGCATCAGGTAAGCTTTTTCTGTTCAGTATTTAGTTGCTTTGGTATGCCTTCTTTCAAGGGTCAAGTTAATCTATTTTTTTGTTGTTTTGTTTTTCTATCTCAAGCCCAACCATCTCTTCTTAGAAATAGATATAGAAGGAGGAGGCGCATTATCTGCAAAATTAGCAGTTGGACTCCATAGGTTTAGTGTACCTTTCCTGATGTCACTTAGCCTCTTTTATTTTTTACACTACATATTTTTACTCTACATAAAAGGAAGGGCATCAGCTCTTTTTCCACTGCTATCTTCTGCTATTGTTTGACCAGATACCCTGCACTTTTTTCTCTCTATGAATGAATGCTCTGCCTCATAAATCTTTTTTGACTCATTCCATCTTCAGTCTTCCTTAGCTGCATTTGTTACTGACCACATCTTACTCAATCTAATGATAATGGCTACATTTTTCAGTTTCTCATCCTTTTAATGTCTCCAAGTTTTTTCTTTCTTGACCTCACTTACCTTGAAATCTTCAGCCAATAATGAAAAAGGGGAGCAGCTTTCTACAAAGCCATCAGTAAAAATCCACCAGGGAGAGGACAAGTTGAATCCCCAACAATATTTAATGACTTGCTCATTTTCCTCCCCATTTCCTTTACATTACACATGGAAACTTTATAGACCAACAAGAATCACTATAAGCAGAGCAATAACACTTATTGATTGTACCACGCTTCATGTTTTCTTGGCAAATCTTTATTGTCTAACCTTTCTAATCCCTGCTGACCATGTGCTGTCAGCTCTTTAGTCCTGTTTCTGCTGTTTAAATCTCCACAGCACCTTTTCTCCCAAAATGTAAGTAACCTCCAGTAAACTCTCTGCCAAAATTTTCAGCAAAATCTCCCATTTTCTTTCTGGGACCAGTGGAGAAGACCTGAGATTTTTCTTTTAATAAAAAAACTTCAGAATTAATTAATCTGAATTAGTATAAGTGCAGTAACAATTGTTTAAAACTCCACGTAATTCTGGAATGACTGAGTCTGAGTACTCCAAGGTGCTGCAGCAGGGCAGCTACCCATTGATGGGTTATCCATTCTTCTTGAGAGGACACGCTGCTCAAAACACAACTGGATTCCTTAATCCCTCTTTACTATTTGAAATCAGTGATGAAACACAAAAGTACTCTTAAGAAGTAACTACAAACTGAAGGACAATCTTTCTCCAAGTATTTCCATCTAGATTTTACTCAGTCTTGCATACTTGGCTAAGTGACAAACTTATAGAATAGTTTCGGTTGGAAGGGACATACAACAATTGTCTAGTCCAACTGCCTGATCACTTCAGGGCTGAACAAAAGTTAAAGCAAATTGTTTCGGGCTTTGTCCAAAAACCTCTTAAACACTGACAGGCTTGGGGCATCGACCTCCTCTCTAGGAAGCCAGTTCCAGTGTTTGATTACCCTCTTGGTAAAGAAATGCTTGCTAACGTCCAGTCTAAACCTCCCCTGGCACAGCTTTGAACCATTCCCATGCGTCCTATCACTGGATACTGGGAAGAAGAGCTTAGCACCTCCCTCTGCACTTCGCCTTCCCAGGAAGCTGTAGACAGCAATGAAGTCGCCGCTCAGCCTCCTTTTCTCCAAACTAGACAAAACAAAATTCCTTAGCTGCTCCTAATAGGACATGCCTTCCAGCCTTTTCAGAAGTTTTGTTGCCCTCCGCTGGATACATTCAAGTATCTGTACCATTATGAAGAATAAATCCCTGGTCCACCACTACAGTTCTAGATTTTATTAACAGTAAAAATAATCATCTTTCTGGAGACAAAAACAATGGTATGCCATTCATTCACTCACTTTATATTCTCATTTGAAGGTACTTCTGGAAGTTCCACAGTTATCATGCCGTCTAAGTTGGTCTTTCCAATGAAGACTGGCTTGGTGCGAAGCACATCTGGTGCAGTCTTTGCTGTCACTCTGTGCTGAAGACCCCCAGCACTATTCCCTCTGTTCGTCAGCACAAATGAATATGATGTCTCTGGCTTCAAGTTAGTGATCAGCTTTTGCGTAGCACGTCCATCAACCTCCACCACCATTTTCCCATCATCATAAAGGATCTAAGTTAATATATAAATTGAAGGTGGTTTTGGTTACTAAGAGAAAGCAACTGATACTGTCACACTGAATTCAGGAATGAACCTTAGCTATAACATTAAAATGAAAGTTACTGGGCATTTTAGGCTGTAAGATAGTACTGAATTCACTACTGCAACTAAACGTCTCGCTTTCAGGAATAAAAAGGAACTACATTAATTTATAGCCGTGTAAACACTCCTAAAATCCAATTTCGCTTATTCAAATTCAGTAGTTTTGCTTGAACCCAGCATTTATATCAAGGCACACTTTTTGTTAAAGGTACCTTGACTTTTTCATTCACACTCCTTATACAGGAAGGTTTTTGCAACATTTAGTTCGTAAAATACTGCTCTTCACTCGCCACTGCCTGAGGTGACACAAGTGATGAAGAATGATGCCAGCCAGACTGCAGGTTACATTGAGTCTCTTTATCTGGCTGATGTGGAGCAAAAGAGTTGTAATGCAAAAATGTTTTGTTGTTAATGTGAGGAGACAAAAACCAAAATGGTGCTCAGTTACATCACTACAGAAATGACTAAAAAAAAAGAATAAAATTATTATTTTATTTCACTGTTTTTCTCTAAAATATAGTAGCAATGAACCACAAATTGAAAAGCTGTTCATACCACGCATAATAGCCAGTATGATCCTGACTTGGAAATACTGGCACAACAGTGGAAACCTCATCTTGAAAAACAACTGAATTTAACAGCTTGGGTCAATATTGCTGATTAGTTTGCATTCTTAAATACAGCAATACCAAAAAAATCCACATGTTCAGTAAGCCACTTAACCAGGTGAATGACGTTGTCTATAGTCTGTATTTTCTCTTGTACAAATGGAAAGCAACTTACTTTGAAAGGCAAGGCTGAATTGTAATTTTCTGGAATTTCCCAGGACAACAAAACAGATGTCTTCATTACTGCTTTAACATGAAAATTTTTTGCAAACACTGCTGGAAAAAAAGAAACAACGTATATAAACAACATCTTGGAGCTTAGATTTTGCCACATTTCCACAGCTACCTGGGAGTATTAGCTTTCCATTTAGGTAAAACCAACAAGGATTCACTTCTCCTACCTGTTTGTTCATATTTAAATATCACATTTTAACTCATTCTCATTCTTATCTAGTGACAACCCAACACGTACATTTTCCTTACCTGAAAGAATTGTGAAGATGTTAGCCAGAACCTGCTTGGCAAGGGACAACTGAATTCTAAGGCATCCAAAACATATTAAGGTTTACATACTTTACCTTTTGTGTTTGATGAACCTATTTTTATGAATGGGCCGGTCAGTTTTATTTACAGCTTCAAAAACACTGATATCCCAAGACCGATACTCCTTTAAAGGTCAACGCCATAAGCAGACAAATCCTACCTTGATCCACGGGTAGTGTCCTGAACTGGACACTTGGACTATATGGACCAGGCCCTTTGCTTGTGTGGGCACGTACTTTTACATCATATGTGGTATCTGGTTTTAAGCCAGAAAGTGTCATAGTGGTATCAGCAGGAACAACAGGGAGTTCAACTGGCTGGTAAGCAACATTGATATCTCTGTATAAGACGGTATATTTGGTGATAATGCCATTTCTCTCTGCCAAGAGTGGCATCTGCCAAGTTAATTGAACTGATGTAGAAGTAGAGCTTTCCGAGTGGAGATTTTGGGGAAATCCACTGGGTACCTCTTCAGGAACAGAAATCTCTTTAACCATCTCCTCCCCAAAGCCCACTTTATTTTTAGCTGAGAGCCTGAAGACGTAAGAAGCTCCTTTGTGAATATCTGTGGCTGTGAAGTGATCTTCCTTCTCTGAGAACTCCATGGTCGTAAATGTATCCACGTCTTTGCGACCAAACTTCAGCCGATAACCCTGCAGCGGGCCAAAAGTGTCCACAGGAGGGTGCCACTGAATTAGAGCCGTGTTCATCTGTGTGTGGCTAATCACAAGTCGAGGTTTGCCTGGAACTGTAGCACAATGTTATTTAAAGATGATAAATACCAACAGAACTGCATGTACAATTCTTAAGGCTAGTTTTAGCAGGAATAGGGATAAATTTTCTCTTCCCTCACTTTTAGATCCACAAATTACTGTCTTATGGGAGAAATAATACCTGCCTCCTGCACTATAGTCATACAGTATAATGAACTACAATAGTAAAGCCATTTACTGTTTGTTGTCCTCTTCCCTTAACATTATTTCTAAATACAGAGAACATTCAGAGGCACAGGACTTAGGCACACGAGTCAAGAAGTAAACTTCAAACAGACATCTTATGAATGGTTCTGTCTCACTTACAAATCCTTGCTTGCAAAAAAAGAGTATTGTCATAAGTATTCATTAATTTAATCCAAGGCACATTTCTGCCATTCCTGTAAGTGGAAAAATAATTAATGATAATAAGAACAGAAGTAGTAGTAATAATAATAATAATGGAGAAATTGCAAATTTCTAGATGTACCTAACGTAACTTTTGCCATTGATAGTTAAAATGTGATAGAAGTGAAGTCAGACCAACCTTGTCATCAATTATCACTACTACATATGATAGAATCCTATTGTTTGACTTTCCATACAAATCACCTCCAGCATTGGCTGTTTCAGCTTGCAGTGGTAGCACAGTTTGGAATTCCATTTTTTGATTGTCGCATATGGTTTAGTTTCCAGAATGGTCTTGCTGTACTTGAACTGGATTTTTTTTTTGAAGACTAAATTGGAGCTCTTCTTAACTTGCACACCAGATACACTAAATCCTTAATTGGGACCTATTAGTCAAAACCGATGATTGTCTTTCACAGAAGTTCAGACTGTAAGTGTGGTGAGAACATTCTGTCTAGAGGATCAAATTAGCCCAAATTAAAGGCTTATGTGGTGTACATTTTTGAAGTCCCAATATCAATTGCTCTCATTTAATGTCTCCATTTTATTTATATATTGATTTTTATTTATTAATTCATTTATATTCTTATATATAGTTTTCATTTATATTTTCATTAATATTCCTATTTAAAAAGAGTCTGTTTCTATTACAATGACTTATTTGATAATGAATCATATCCATAACTATTTAGAAATTTGGTGTTCATTGTGTATTAATGCCTGACAGGTCAAGAGACTAGAATAGCCTTGGGAGTAGTAGTGCCATGATAACATAGTCTTCCATGAAGACTAATTAGTTCCATCTGCATTCAAAGCCTTCCCATGTGAATGTAACTGCTGCACTGTGAGCTCTGGTTCCTGTATTTAAACACTTCAATGGATTTTATTACTTATCTTCAGTTCTCAGGCACCCAGCAAATCAGATTCTTATTGTCAGAAGCTCTGACTATCATTCCATAATGAATTAGGAATAAGGAGGGAGGAATGGCATGGCTTGAAGAAAATTATGCATTTAATAAGCTCTTTTCTCATTTTTTCCATCTTAAGTCGTGACATTGTTTCTAACTGCCTAAGAATTATAGTTAATTTTTATATGATTTTTCCAAATATCCTTCCTTTTAGATGTCTAGTTCACCTGCAAGTATTATTCCCAGGAATTTTATAAGTTTCTTCCTACACTTTCTGCTGTGTAAAGAATATCTCTCTGACTAGTTCTGACTTCTTCCTCATTGATTATTACGAGCTGTGAAGGCCTTTTGCAGGCCATATTTTTCTCTACATTATAACTATTACTGAAACCAATGGAGCATATGAAAGAGAAGAAGAGTCCACACAAATAGAATAACTCCTCCTTCAGCTTTCTAGAGGAGAAACTGCTGGAAGATGTCACTACATTATTTTTGTGATAAATTGCTTTTATTTCTTGTGGGAGACCTCACAGTTAGAACTATTTTTTAACCTTTGTGGTAATTAGAGAGAGAGAGAAAGAAAGAAAGAAAGAAAGAAAGAAAGAAAGAAAGAAAGAAAGAAAGAAAGAAAGAAAAAGAAAGAAAGAAAGGAAGAAAGAAAGAAAGAAAGAAAGAAAGAAAGAAAGAAAGAAAGAAAGAAAGAAAGAAAGAAAGAAAGAAAGATTACTACTTGCTCTTGATCAGAACAGGGGAACTAATAAAGCTTACTTATCCAATAAAATACTCTATGATTAAAATGGTAAATAACAACAGTCACTTTTTAATTTTTAATATCTGATTTTGTGAAGTGAATGAATTTCCTTTTTGTTAACACGCAACTACTGATAAAGAAAATGTTTTTCTCTCTCTATTTCCAGATAGCTTTCAGTTAACATTTTCTTTTAGTGTGATCACTTGTGAATATTACAGTCTTGTGAGACAAAAGGCAGGATTCTGTGCAGTCCTATATACAGTAGTGTCATGGAATAGCTCTATCTAGAAACTTCTTCTGATAATAATACCTGAATTTGCCATGAGCCCAAATGAAGTGAAATTGACCATGAGAAAATATGTTCTCTGATCTAGTGAAGTCCACTTCTGTTACTACACAGTAGGATGCCCCTTCACATCCCTTTGCAACAGACATTACACCAAACAATTGTAATGGTATGCCATTACTAGTAGAAGCTTATGAAAACTGCCTTTGCCAAATTACATGAAGTGATTTGTTTCTGTTAGCTGCTATACCTTACACCACTGTCTTAATGTAAATTTTCTCCTCTTAGCTGAAATCTGTATTTCAAGATTGCTGTCCAGCACAGAGAGTAAATTCCAAACAATAGACAAGCTGTTGTGCTATGAGGTTCTTCAACTAGTATTACCCAGAAATTAAAGGTTTGATTAAATTCTTCATAAAAATTGTATTATATTACTGACTAGTATGTCTTAATTTTTATCAAGGTCTTGTTAATCAATCACTTATTTTGTAACTTCTGGCCCAAGTAATTTAAAATTTTCAAATATTTTGACTTGAAATGTTCAGTAACATTTTCTCTTCCATCTGATTTCAAAAACTAGGAAAATAAACTGAATATAGGACAAAAACACACTTTGGAGTGAAACTATTAACTGTGTTCAGTGACTTCACTAATAACTGCAGTCACCGTACTGTAGGCTCACTTATATTTAGTGAATCTTTCCTATCTAAAAATGCAAATGATGCTTTTATATCACAAACTGGACACAGCTGAATAGTTACTTATCATCTGAATAACTTATGAATAGTAAGCTTCTCCAGTAAACATTTAGATCTTTATTATCCTTTCATATCTCTAATGGATATGAACTTATTCCAATACAGCTGCACCTAACTTAAACCTCTAAAAATTAGATGAGAAAGTCAGACCCTTCGTTTCCTTTACTGTAGTATTTGAATAGCACCTTTTTGGGAAACAAAAAAAATCAAATGGAAACTATTAGAAAATAGCAGGGTATATTTGAGACCTACAAGCTCCTGCTATTAATGCATCATTCACCTGACTGATATGCTCTCATATAAAGATGGTGAGCCAGAAACCCTTGGTACTGACTATATTTATTGTTTCCTTTTTCAAAAACCTGCATATGAATTTTCCTTACAAAAAGAGCTCAACCACAGCAAAATGTAACAGCAAGTGAAGAGTTGTTCATACAACCTGGAACGTATGAAGGAACAAGATGGTAACTAGCTGTTATCCTACAGAACAGGAACAAACATTACTTGTCCACAGGGTGAAGCAAACAGCAAGAACAGTTTAATACATATTACATTTACAGGCATGCCTCTGATTCTCAATTGATTCTCAATTCTCTTCAGTCACTCAGTGTTTATGGGACATGCAATTTGTTCATCTTAAAGCACAGAAGCTTTAAGTTTTGCAAGCAGGTTTGCATAGTCTATATATATGTCCAGGAACTAAACAAATCATAACCAATATAATTGTGTTTATTTAAATTGGGAACTGAAATTTAAAAATAATAATGGATCAAGTGTCTTTTTTCTTAAATCAAGTTCAAATCCAAGCAAGAAGTATGTATCACTTTTTTCCCCAGAGCATTAGAATTCAGGAAAGATGAGAAGTTGGAGGGTAAGCTTTAGCATCAATCAAGATTAATGACTAGAAGGTACTCTAAAATCTGAAATGAAACTATAGGATATATCTAGCCAACAAGACTGAGATTTTTCCAAGGAAGCTGATGAGACAAGTTTCCAGTATTAGTACAAGATGTGCTTTACATTCAGTGATTGTTTTAAAAATTGAGTCAATCAGTATAAATACAAATACATATGCCTTTTGGACTTTATATACTAACATAAACAATACATTGTTATTAAGCAAACCTGTAATGGTGCTACAAAAGTTTCCATGTGATTGTAATGGAATAACCTTAACAGCTACACCACAAAACCCAGGAAATTAACATCTACAGGCTGTGAACTCCTGTAGGTGAATACCACACTAAGGTTGTGGTGCTCTCATTTGGTTAAGCTGTGCCACTGTGAACCATTCAAATTTTAAAAACTTGTTCCTCATCTAAAAGCAATTCAGTTCACCCCATCAGTGCTAACTGTGGGGGTGCTAATAGTGCTAACAATGCTAACATCTGATCAATCAGATGAACTGGTCATGCAGTCAGATACCCACCATCTAGTACCACCTGTGATCTAATGCAAACTGAACACAGTGGCATGGTGTATTTTTCTCCAGTTTATGCTTCAAATTGCCATGGAAGCAATATGTGTTTCAGGGTTTCACAGGCTGGACTTTCATTCTGTTTTCTAATTCTCTGCTTTAATAATCATGCTCTTCTGAGATAAGTTGTGGCTCTAATACAGATAGGTTCTTTCAATGTTCTTACTAACAGGCAGCAGGATTGCTACTCTCACAAAGATCAGAAAAGCCCTTCACAAGTTTTTAAAATATTCTTCTCAGCTCTGAATTTCTATTTCTATCTCCCCAAGAAGATACCAATCAGAATGGAAATGTTACCAGAGAGTATAAAGTTAGGTATTGCATTTCGGCCATACCTTGAACTGAGAAAGGGACAAAGAGGGACACTGGTTCTGTTTTCATCTGAACAAATGAAGGGCCAAATACTGAAGCAGAAAAACCTATGTCCTATTAACAGTTTTTACACAACAGAAGACTTCCAAGTAGTGGAAGCAAAACACTAGCAGGAAAAGTCAAAGGATTTATTCAGAGATTAACGCGTATGTGAGCATTACCTGCACCAGTAGTAGATATGAGTTTAGGCTTGCTGCGTGCTCCATCACCTTTTGTTGTATAGGCTGTCACAGTGAAGGAGTATGTAGTTTCAGGCTGAAGCCCAGAAATTATCATTTCCTAAGATGCAATAAAACAAGAATAATTTATTAATAATAGATCATTTTCCAGGAGAGCACGGAATCCTTCAGGCAACCCCTGCATATTACATACAGTGCGCACATGTTTGTGCGACTGGCAGTGACAGCAAGCATTTGAGAGCATCAACAGACTATTCTGTGTGAAATACTTCACAATGCAAGATGTTTCACTCACTTAAGCAATAAAAGACAGCACACTTCTAAATAGCATGCCTCAGGCAGTTTAAGGCATAAGGCCAAAGCCTTAGGGGTGTGAACAATGAATAAAGCCTTCTGAAATACCTTGCATGAGGAATGCTACTGATATAGTGAAATGCATGCATATGTAGATATGAGAAATTCTGTTAACTTAGTCATTTACAGGACATCACTGATATAGTTATAAAATGCCTAGTAAGAAGAGTGTTGCATTTGTATCCGCTCTTCGTAAGTAATGATGGTTTAGCTGAACAAGAAAGCCTTGTTACTTTCATAACACTTTCATTGCAACTTGTGTTGGTGGTTGGATTGTGCATCTAAATATCTCAAAGTACTTCAGAAACAACTCACTCTTCAGGTCTAAAAGAACTACCTAAAATACCATTAAAAATCCTGTCAGCAAATAAATCTAACGGCCCTCAAATGAACGACAGCAGCTACAAAACAAGTAGCTCTTCAGCTAGTACAAGTGAACAGGAGCAAGATCAAACTGTAAGTGTCAAAGCAAGGGGAATCTTTGTACACATGCGTGTGCACACACACGTGTACAGACACAGAAGACGGTGAAGGGCCAGCTACCTGAAATTAATTAAACTTACATCTTGCTGTAAGGGCAGCCAGAGGAATTTAAGCTTTGACACTCATGAAACAAATACATTTAATGTGCAAATATAAAAGGACAGTATTTGGAGGCAACTGACTGGCCCAAAGTTCCCAACTCATCAGCTTCCATTCTGTAGACACTGGACTATTCCTTTGCATTTTCACATGCCTGAATGGATTTACACTAAATGTCACTGCCGCCAGAGAGATGGTATATTTATGCATCTAGAATAAATAGCAAATGTGCAATCACACACCCCTCAGATGCAACAACCATAAAAGTTAATATAAAAATTATGGGTCAGTCTATCCACGGTAAATGGATTTTTCAAGATAGTGGGTATGAGCTCAGTACAGATGTGAGTAGAATTCAGCATTGTATTTACAGTCAGTTATTAGCAATCCAGAAATAACAAGGTAATGATCAGAATGAATGGTCAAAATAGTTCAAATAAAATAAAAACACATTAAAAAAACTACAAACCCTCGCCCTCCTTAGAGTCTATCTCAGAATTTAATTGACCCTAAATGCCAAAATCAGTAAGACAGACTTCTCATCTTCACAGGAAACTGCACCTAATAGTAACAGAAAAAAATGGTAAAAAGCAAAACAATAAAATGCCATGCTTTTAAACAGTGATGAAGATATTAACCTCATCTAAAGCAAACAGTACTTCATGGTGTAAGATATGACTGCATGTAGTGTTGTCATTAAAAAGTGTGATTTGGATACAGCAAACACTATTACTTAGGCATAAAGACTGCAGGGCATCTGGCTTTCCTGATAGCATACAAAATACATTTGTCAAAAAACCAAAAGAAAGCACAACTGACTTCAACTTTCATCTACACAAAAAAAATTAACCTTAAAATAAATACAGAAAAAACTGACTACTGGTAAGCAACTCTGAACCAGTTTTTATTTTTCTAACACCTTCTCATAAAGCGGAAATCGTGAGCCAATGTTAGTGACAGCCATCAAAAACAAGAAAACACAAACCAGTTCTGTACATTTTGGCATCATGCTAAACCCCACAACAAGCAAGCAAGAGTAGCCCCCACTCTCCCTGGGAAAAGAAAAGAAAAAAAGAAAAAAAGTACCGTAAGGGAAAAACCCTGAAGTTAGGAGCATGCATTTGTGCAAATCACAAAAAAAAAAAAAAAAAATCAACAAAGTCCCCCGAAGAAAACTCAAAAAAACCAAAAAATAAAAGGAGGCTACAAGCAAACAAGCAAAAAGAAAAAAAAATCCCAAACCCAATGCACACTGCTTTTCTGTCCAGTTAAAAACTACTCACATGTTCAGTAGTATCATCATATTCCCACTGATTTAGAGTAAAGAATGTTGGAAGGGAAAAAAAAAGAAATGAAGAGATTTGTAGCGTGGTTGAGGTAATGTTTTCTTCTTAATAGTAAAATAAATATGAAAGATGTCTGCAAAAATCATGTACATTTTGAATTAATCATGTAGAATGACGTAGAATTTGGTTAATGAAATCAGGTCAGGCACTTTTAATTCCATTTCTGCTCTCCCTAAAGAGCAGCCACTTCTCTTTCCTTGAGAGATGAAAGAAGTAATGAATCTTCTTGTACAATGCAGTAATATTTTATAATAGATTGTACTAACAAAAGTTACCAAGGCAGAATTCAAGGCCACCTGATTTATTTAATCATCTTACTAGGCTATATGCTTGAGTTTCCTAAATGAATTCTATGCCTTATTTAAATTAATAGCAAGATTTTTTAGTCTTGAAACTTAACCACACTGATCTTTTACCACCAAGGTCTTCATACCTGCACAAGCCCAGATCACATGTATCACAGAAGCATGATAGGCAGGAAGGAGTGTCAGGAGAAAACAGAAGGTGACTATCCAGAGTGAACCAATGGCAAACAGGCAGGTCAAATTGAAACTTGGCAAAAAAAGAAACACGATTTTTGCCTTTCTGGTATTTGGTCTCCAATATCTCATCTAGTCTCCTATTTCTGACCTTCTAGTATTTAAAAATAATTTAAAAACATTTAAACTACTACCACACTGAAAAAATCTGTGCAAGGAAGGGGAGAAACAAAGTGCAGCAGCATTTCCTTCCCACCTCCCCACCTGTTTCCATCTCGCTCTCCACTGAATTTAAGCTGTAAGGACACTACATTTTGCAAAATAGGGAAGTACATAGAGATAGATAGACAGACTGGCAGGTAGAACTGCAACAAAGACCTCCAGGAACAGAGAAAATACTTAGAGAAAAGGGTCATCAGCAAAACACCTTTGTAGGAGACCTGTTCTTGAAAAAGGTGTCTGAAGAGCCGAAATTTAGAACTAAGACTGGAAGAAGAAACAAAATAAGCCCAAAACTGTTTATTTATTCCCATAAAATGCTTAAGAGGCATAACTCTTTACTTTCTGCTAGGCTGATAATTTCTTATATTTCCAGTCATTCCAGTCATAAATTGAGAGCTAGCAGTGAGAGGTCTGTACTTGATAATAGTTTCAATGTAGGATGATTCCTCCAGTACCAGCAGCTTTGGGAATAGAAGGTTTTTAAACTTGATGTGATTGCTCTTTTGTTTTCATTACGTCTCATGATTTATAAAACTGATGGGAAACTTTATTAATGTTTACAAGTATCTAAAGTGTGGGTTTAAGGAGGATGGAGCTAGACTCGTTTCAGTGGTTCCCAGTAACAGGACGAGGGGTAACGGGCACAAGATGGAACATCAGAAGTTCCAAACAAATATGAGAAAAATCTTCTTTACAGTGAGGGTGACAGAGCACTGGAACGGGCTGCCCAGGGAGGTTGTGGAGTCCCCTTCTCTGGAGACTTTCAAGACCCGCCTGGATGCAGTCCTGAGTAATGTGCTCTAGGCAATCCTGCTTTAGCAGGGGAGTTGGACTAGATGATCTCTACAGGTCCCTTCCAACTCCGAAAAATTCCATGATTCCATGAAACTTTGCAATATACGTAAGCCCATACCTATTTAAACTAAGCTTCTCATTTTATTGCACAGTTACTGATATGAATAATGACAAGTATAAATACCTCAGTTATTTCTTAAATTGCACTGATAAATTAATTTCCTGTGAAACATGTAGTGAGGTGGATACACACTAATGACAGAAACACTGTACTAGTGGGCTAACACAGGCTCCTAATGATTCTAGGTTCTCCACTGAAACAAATAAATATCAGGCGGGTGGATAACGCTGTGCACAGTTTGCTACATTGACTGTGACCTGATGCTGATGCTGATCTCCCTGATGCTTTAAAACTTCAGAGTATAGTTATGGGACGAAATCCTCAGATTTAAGGGAGCCATCAGTATGACACAGCTTAGCATTTAGGCGCACATCTATATAGAAAAGGATGCTTAAGTTTGTCCCAAGAATATGTAAGTATTCTGAAAAAAAATTGTTAAAATAGAGATTAAAAATGTTAGCTGATAAGCTGAAATACAGAAAGGAAAAAAAGAGGTGGTTCTGGATAGCTGTCTGGTACACTAAATGTTTTCATTGTGACCTAGAAAAGAACATAAAATGCCCTAATTACCTGTGCATCAGCCAGCATGATGTCCTTCAACGTGGGCTGACCCTTTGGCTCTCCATTTTCCATCCTCACGTAGTGGACCTGGTATCCTCGGATCTGACCATGCTGCTTATTGGGTACAGGTGAGCGCCATGACACTTTAACAGCAGTAGAGTTGACAGCCTCTACCTCGACTTTGCGAGGAGGACCACTAGGAACTGGAACAACATCATTGGATAGAAGAGAATTACAGGCACCTGTCCCACCCATGTCTTTTGCTTTATTTTTTAAAAGGGCAGACTCGCTATGTTTTCTTTGAAGAATACAAATTGTTCAACAAATGAAAATGCTCAACCAATCTGCTCTACCTTTCAGTGAAAAGATCAAAAAACATGACTGATGCAAAAAATGGAAGAAAAAAGAGTATTAGAGAAATAGAAAAACATGTAAAAATGTACAAAAGCCAAGGAAGATGCTTTGAGATTCAAAGCATTATAGTACAAAGAGATATTTTAATAATTGAAATAATAATAATACTAATAATAAAACCACAAAAGATTTAAGAAAAAAAAATTCCCTTTTTTTTTTTTTGCTAAGTTCTTTGTTTCTTTCTTTTTTTTTTTTCAGTAGTATAAAAAGGAGGCTGATAACAGGGCTGTCTTCTGTCACTTTCAAGCATGGAAGAAAAGAAAATGTGTGGAGCATCAGTTTTCCAAGATCAAAAACAAAACTAAAAAAAAAAACACCACAACCCAAAAAAACCCAAATCAAAAAGCACAACATGGAATAAGAAAGCAGTTTAAAAAAAAAAAAACCAAAAACCACCAAAACTCAAAATCTGAAGAAAAGTTCATTGACATATGTGTTTAAAAATAACAGTGACTCTAAAATCAAGGAAAAGGCAGAAAGATTTTCCCCTGAGAGTTATTTTTATGTTAAAGGAGGAGCAAGAAGGATATGTATGGGCTCAAAGTGGCAGCAGATTCTTGTCACTCATAAAAAGGTACTTTCTGTTAAAAAAAAAAAAAAATACCAAATATAAAAATGGTGTAGAAAGGACAAGTCTTTGATTAAAAAAACTCAAAGGGTGATAATATCTGTGATTTGGGAAAAAAGAGGAGCAGAAAAAAATACTGTTAGGCTATACAAAAGACAGCAGATCGACAGAGTCATAGAGGTGCAAACTGATGTAGTGGAGGCAACATACCATCTTCATCTGTCCGAATCAATACTGCTAAGCTCTCTGGGCCAGGTCCAACATCAGTGTGGGCAGTCACAGAGATCCGGTACTCAGTCCATTTTTCCAGCTGTTCCAAAAGGTATTGGGTACTGTCCGAGGAAATTCCCAAAATTTCATGGGGCTTGACATCTTCTCCATCAATCCCAATGTACTTGATGGAGTATTCAGTGATAATGCCATTCTGTTTTTCCACCGGTGGAGGTTTCCAACTTACCAAAATGCTAGTGGAGCTGGGGCTTGTGCAACTAATGTCTTGAGGAGGAGCTGATGGCTCTAATTTCAGTAGTGGGTTAAAGGAGGATTTGAGTGAAAGGATAGGAGTGATTGAAAAAAATGAACAAAAGAAAGAATAAAAATAAATAAAAGACAACCAAATGAAAATAAAAAATAAACCAAAAAAGTAGAAACTTGAAAAAGCAAAACGTCCAATAATCATGTGCACCTTGGCTTATTAACATGAGGAAACTGAAAATGAATAGACCAACTAAACGGTGAAAAAGGATGTAGGGGAAATACATGAAAATGAAACCTCAAAATAATATTACCTACCTGTAATTAAAATTCTTCTTGAAATAAAACAAAAATGTGACATTTCTATGACTACTGATCTATCCTTAGAATCATTGCAATTACTGCAAGCAATAATAGTTTAAATGACACGTGACATGTATTTACTTAAAAATTTGGACATATCCCGTTCAAGTGGGTTTACTTACTTTGAGAAAAATTCTCTTTTTACTGAACTCCTAAAAACTTGCAATAATTGCTAGAAATTGCTCCATAAATTGCCATTTTTGTAGCCTCCCCACTCTCATAAACAAATTATTATTTTTTCTTTTTTTTTNTTTTTTTTTTTTTTTTTGTTATGACTGAGTCTGCCTGGCACAAGTTAATCACAAATGACGTTTAAATGGGAAGTGTTTACCGAAACATTTATTGTAGCCAACATACTAGGAGCATGCAGTCAATAGAAGACAAAGAAAGTCTGAGTCAAAGATTTACCTACCAGGAAAAAGTGACAGGCTTGTTGATTCTGACTGTAACTTGTACTTACCCTAGATCAGCTGTCTGTTTTATTTTTTTAACTCCTCTTGGAGACACCTTTGCTAGCAAAGAATTAAATCCTACCAGTATTTTAGGTAACTTCTATAGGAAAAAAAAAAAAATCTATCCCCAAACAACGTGTCAAGAAGGTGGGTATTCATTTTACAAAGAGAGTTCACAAGCTCAGCACATCTGAATGGTGAGAAATTCTGACTTTGTTTCATTTCTTGTCACCAGGACCAATCTTCCAGAGCAAAAGTGCTCACGCTTACTAATTTTTACTCGAAGGAGTCTGTTAGCATATTTACCTTTTCCGGGCTCCAGAGCATTTAAGCATGCATGTAATTCCACTGCTTTCAGTGAGGCAATTCAAGTACTGAAAGTTAGGTATGCTTTTATGTGCTTAAATGCACTTTGACTTAGCAAAGTCTATGCTTACTACCTGTGATCATTCAGAGCACCAAAAAAGGAGCCATAGTTCAAACTCACTGGCAGAAGTAGTGTACGTGGACTTCTTTCCTATTTCTGCCTTCTCTCTTGTACAGAAAACACAAATTTGGGGTGTGAGATCTTTATGGTGATTTGGTTTTGGTTTTTGTTTTTTGGTCTACTGTTTTCTTCCCATTTCTTAAGGGAAAAAAGAAACACATGGATTTCTGGTACTTATACTAAGCACATCAAACAAAATTAAAGCAACAGAGAAGACCTAGGACCCTGCTGTGACCTTTTGCATTTACACATGTATCTTTTGGTTCCCTATGGTTCTTCTACGGGGATCAATGGATTTTTACTCAGTATGGTACACTGCTGTTCTGAAGGGAAAACAGGAGGGAATGTACCAGCATTTCAACTAAGTAGAGGAGGTGGATGGCAGGACAGATGAGAATTATCACATTTGGCATTTTTTTTTAAGGCTAATTCAGTAATCAAGTACTCAAAACATGTTAGTCCCCTTCTACCATTGACTTGTGCAGGATATAAAATGCAAGTAAAATGTTCCTTCAGGATCTTATATGTAAAGAAGTAAATCCCTGTAGTATCTTCCTCTGAAACCAAGATGAAAGGCAATTGCGTATTCTTGTGAATATTGCTAACAAAGTCACAGCAGTTTATTAATTTTTAATCCATTATATTCTGAAAATGCAAAATATTGCATTTATGTAACTAAGGATAATGTGTAGGCTACTTGTGTAACCAGTTTTATTAATGCATAGAATTTTTTGTTAAAATACACAATTTTTGCAAAAGATTTTGCAATAATTTCAGCAAATAATCAGGGTCTGCCCACTGAAATAAATTGGATTTTCCTACTATGTGAAGACAGAAGGCTGAAAAAAGCATATTATATTTGTGAAAGGGAAAATGGCAAGGTAGTTATATTTGGAACATGCAACCTTGGCCCCTAGGTGTTTATTTTGTATGCACAATCTAAGCAACCTTCACCCAATATACAAGAATGAGCATTCTAAATGGCTGAAATAGCTCGCAGAACAAATAAATACCTTTTTCTTCATCAAATTACTGATTCTGGACTACTAAAATTAAAAGGTGCCTTATCTTTTGTGCTTAATCCAATTGCCTCAGAAATGCTTCAGAAGCACATTTAGCTTTGGCTAAAGGTCTGTAGCACTGTATGTCCAGTCACCTTGATTACTATTAATACAGAACACTAAGAAAGAATGATGGTGTAATCACTTATGTCATGACTGCAAATTAAAAAGCTTCATGTCAATCGAGAATCAAAATTTTCTGTTTTGAATAATATTACTTTTAAAAAGGCCATTTAATTTAAAACAAATAGAAACAGAACCGCACTAAGTTTTAAAATTACGCAGTGTAATGCAAACTGACAGGAAAGCATAACTTATCAGGCAAGAGTAGCACTTCTGGACATCATCCTTGAATATCTGGTTGTGTTAATTAAGTCTTAATTTAAATTTTTAAAAATGTACATATAAACCCCTGACAAATTTTTGCATCTCATTTGCAGACAAATGTGATGAGTTTCATGACATTTTTTCCATAAGCATAGAGTGAGAGAACAATTTTTGTACTGGTGTAAACAATGACTGAACATCATAAAAAGCCAAGATTAAAAAAATCTAACTTAAAAATTGAATGATTAGCTACTATAGCAGAACAGTTATGAGGAAATTTTTGGCACAGTTTGAACTATTCAACCTGAGCCACTCTAGAAATTTTTTGCACTTCAGAGAGTTGCTTCAGGAACCTAGTATTACAGGAGATACGCAGACTGGGCAGGTGGAATTTTATTGGAGGAGGACTTCCATTAATGTACATCTACTACATCATAAAACATTTTATCCCTATTATAACGTAACATATAATAAAATATTATTATGACAGCATAATATTGCCTCTTAAGACACTGGTTTACTGAGTTTTTTTCTTAAACTATGTAAGAGCCACTCATATATTAAGTTAATCACAGTACACCTACAAAAACACACATTTTAAGCATTCTTTTGCTGTATTAAGCACCATGAATGCTGTATTTTTATCATTTTGGCTTCTTCTCTGTTGCTGCCTCTCTGGGCTACTGAGATTAATCTCTCTGAGAAATACAAAACAAGGGAATAAAGTTATGAAGGAAAGACACCTACTTGACTGCATGGTTCTCGCTGAGATTTCTGCTGTCGAAGCACCCAGGCCCTGTGGAGAACGTGCAGCTAGACGGAATAAGTACAAGCTGTTTGGCCTTAAGCCTTGCAGGCGATAGGATGTAGTAGGTTCAGTGGAAACCCGTTGCTAAAGGTAGGTAATAAAAGGATATCTTCATTAATATTCAGAGACTCTGAATTCCATATGTTGCCTATAGAAGAAATGCTTTTATACTCTGATGATAACCCTATTGAGGAAATTTTTAATTCAAGAAAATAAATCAGAACAAAACCAAACTAAACCAAACCAAAAATGCATACATTACTTCTGACAAACACACATTAAGGAACGATATTTTTTAAAGCTGACAGCTTAATGGGTGAAACTTAGAGCCAGAAATACCTTTTGACTGTTTCAGGAAGTAATAGCTGTGTACAAAGTATAAAAGGCTTTTCAGACAATAATACGTGAACACAGCCTTACCTATAGTTACCTCTTATGACAGTGAACTACAGGGTTTTATAACGTAAGTAATCCTGGGTTTAACCTTGTAGCTAAATTTGTGTTCAAATCATTAAGAAGCAAATTCTTACAAAGTGTAACTTATTTAGCAGGGGCTTGCATCCTATTTGGAGGTGAAATACTAATCTGGTCCCGTTCCTCAAAATAAGCTTATGCATTCACAGTATATATGTGAAGCCACCATAAACATAAGCTCAACTGAAGCATCAGCAATGAGTTGATGATGCAGGAGAAATCAATGAGGCTGACATTCTCCTGCTGCCTTCTGAGACAGCTGGCTTCTTTCTTTTGTCTGGGATGCCTGGCAATATTGCATCATTTCTATACCAGAAGAACAGTTTATTCTAAAGTCTACGGTACTAATTCCACAGAGGCCCTCAAACTGAAAATTCTTTAAGAAATAATGGTACAGAAAAAGTCCACAGCAGGCTTTCACTTTTAGAAAAAAAGCATATTCTCTTCTCAAATACTATTGAAAGATTAGAGAAGTTTGAGAGCTATCTTACATGGTGGCAAAGGGAAAGAAAAATTATCTAAGACTGAAAATAGACTTCAAAGTCCAAGTGTAAGTGCCAAAAATCTTAATGAATCCATAACATGCCCCAAAACAGTTCTGCTTCCAAGCATTTATAGAGGAACAGGCTTGGAGAGACATGATCAATGTCTGAAACTGTATGAAACTTCTGTGGATGACTTGTTGCAAACAACAGCAAAGTTCCACTGGCTGGTAACCATCGACAGCATTTTCCGGTGTTTACACACTCTCAGTCTATTGTTATGCTGACTACTGAGTTTAACAAACTGTTAAACATTAAGGCATTCGTACCGAAGGATTTAGTACAATTTAGTACCATTGCAGCATTTAACTTAAGGATTATTTAAAAGATGTATAGTCTTTTCACTTACCTCCTCCCCGTGCTCCCCATCTTTGTAAACTAGTTCATAGCTGGAAATAGTATCAGAGCGTGGAGGTGTCCAGGAAAGTAGTATGCTCGTTTCAGACTCAGGTTCTGCTTTGAAGTTCAGTGGCTGACCAGGCACTAAAGAAAAAGTTGAGCAGTGTTGCCAATTGTTTATTTGGCTAGTTCAACACTTATCTTTCAAACCTTTTAAACTATTATCTGAATATTTCACACAGTATTACTTCTGTTGAACTTACTGAACTTAAACAAATTGATTAACTGTACTATGAAATAACTAAATCTGAGCTCAGAAAAAGAATGATATATTTAATTCACACATTACAAATGATAAAGGATTTCAAATAAATGCTTCACAGTGTAAATAATGCACACAGAACTGAAAGGAAATTGAACAGAAGCCTGATGACAAATGCTGGCAACCTAATAACCTATGTGTGAAATGGCAAATATATACATGTATATATGTGTGTGTATATGGGGAAACGCTATTATTACATAAAATTGGCTGGAATAGTCAAAAAAAAGTGTTAAAACCATTATAAGCATTTCCATATCTGAAAATGGTTTGCTCAGCTCATAAGTAACTAAGATACTAAACACATCCTGCTTTTTAAAAAGTCACCTAAATATCGAATGCTTTTGTAACCTGAAGAAGTTATAACGTACCGAAGAGATCTTCAGTAACATTCTCATTCAGTGCCATATTTTTACCCTTTTAATGATGGGTATTCTTACTAATATGGCTGAATTTCTAGTAACAACACTTTCTAATTGCAAGAACTAAAAATGCAACTTTGATTCCAGTAGTCAAGAACTTTCTTGTGTAATGGTTACAGAAATTGTCCAGACCAAAAGTTACACTCATTCACTTCTGCAAATCTACAGCAAATAATAAGGTTGACTGAGAAAAGACAGCAAAATATAACCCTGTCATTGGAATGTATACAATAATTTTGACACCCAAGTTCTAAAGCATTACTTTCAGTTAATAGTGCTGTTGATAAGGCATGAAACAGTCTTCCATAGCATTTCTAGTTTTTCAAGAATAAAATGTGGCATGCTTTTGTTTTTTAAGAAAAAAAAATGTGATGCACTTAGCACATACTGAGAACAGGTGTGACAAGTAGGACGTGACAATAACAATCATTTCACAATCGTTTTTCAGGGTAGAATTTTATTATAGAATTATAAGTACATTTCTTTTGTACAGTAAAAGACTTAAAAATAACATGGAGCAAATGATAAAAGTAATTTGTGATTGTAATTCTTATTTTCCCCAGACTTCTACACAATGTCACTCTGAGGATAAAACTGCCCTCGTGCATGCTGGTGCAGGTTTGATATCTAACCTTTAAATAGACAGATAACCTGTCAACATGAGGTCCATATTCAAGCTCCTGTGTGGAGGCTGCAATTCCCTACTTTTCTTTTTTT
>VWZL01002125.1:523165-547200 GCA_013396915.1 Stercorarius parasiticus | reverse complement strand
TTTTTTTTCTTTTTCAGAAACAGGACAAAATAGAAAAGGAAAGGGGTAGACGGATGCTGTCCTTTTCTGAGGGAATGAGTGAGGGTGAACAGGAGACTAAGTCTCTTTAATGGAAGAAGAAAAACATAGGAGTAATTAGCTATTTTTCTAAAATATGTCTGGTGTAAAAAGAGACCCCTACCTGGGTACTGCAAAGTGCAAAAGGGAAAAGATCACAAAGCACAGGGAGCAATTACAGGAAATATCAAAAAAGCATTTTTGACAGAAATACTTCTAATTTTATCCTTTTAAGATTGAATGGATTTGAAATTAAAAGGGAAAGAATGGGACAACTGGATAATTCCTACCTTTGAAACAGATTCTGAAATACCACTAGATCAAACTTTAACTTGGCAAATCTATAGCATAGTTGCACACATGCATTTATTAGGTGAACATTACAACTTTTTATGTTAGCTGTTTCAAAACGCCCCTGAGTAACAACCGGACAACAGCTGCAGATGTGCCTCCTGTTGAACACGGTTTAAAGCAGATGCAGAGCCCCACTGCAGGTTTGCCAAAACTTAATAATAAAGACTGGAGTCTAGGCGGCTATTTCCAAGTGTTTATTTTGCTACAAATTGTTACAAATGTATCTCATGAAACTCAGGTGGGTACCTGGCTGTAGGCATTTTGTTTGCTTCATCTGACAAAAAGATAAAAACTGGTAAAACTGACCTCTGGAAAAATGATTTGCTTCAAAGTGTATCAAAGGATAAGGAAAAAATTACTTTGGCAAAGTCACTGAGTAGCACAGTTGGTATTACAAAATCACCTTTGCCTGGTCATGGAAGGTCAAACAGCAGCTTATGTTATCTGTGTCATGCTATCCATCTTACATCTCTATCAGTGACCTGGAGGAGGGGATGGAGGACACATGTTCCAGATTTGCAGATGACATGAAGTTGGGGAGGACCAGTTGACACACTCCAGGACCAGCTGTGGTTAAGAAGGAGCTGGAGATGGGGGAGGAACAGGTCTATGGCTCCCTATGAAGTTCAACAAGCCCTCTTCTGGGAAGGCAAGTCGCTGCTGGGATGCAGGCTGGGGCTGACGGGACCAGGGAGCAGCTGTGAGGAATGGTCCTGGGTCCTGGCAGGCAGTAAACTGAGCCAGGGCCAGCTATGTGTCCCAAGAGCCAGGGGAAGGCTGGGACTGTCCCTTCTGCATAGTGCCTTTGAGACCACATATGAGTACTGCATCCGGTTTTAGGCCTCAGCAAGATGGCTCTGGGCTGGGGCCCTTGCACCACAAAGAGAGGCTGGGGGACCAGGGCTGGTTCAGCTGTGAGAAAAGATGGCTTTAGGGCCACTTAATGGCATCCCCAACACTGATGGAAGGGATGGAGGACACGCAGCGGGGCTCTTCACAGTGATGCATGGCAGAAGAGTGAGAGGCAGCAGCACAAGCTGAAACATGAGATGCTCAGGCTGGAGATAAGGAGAAACCATTTCCCCATATGGACAGCCCAGCAGTGGAGCCAGGATCCAGGGAGATTGGACTGTATCCATCCTTGGGGGCTTTAACGCCTCAGTGGTGTGAAGCCCTGAGCAGTCTGGTCTGACTGCGTGGCTGAGCTTGCTCTGGGCAGGGGCTGGGGCTGGAGACCTCCCCAGATGGTCACCCTGCCAGCCTGAATCATCCTGTCATGATCTATGCTTAATATACAGATACATGAATTGTAGAATGCAGCCAGGCAGTAATAGTAAATGACCAGGCAAGTGACCCATATGAAGGCTGGTACCATCCGTTATGACAAAAATGGCAGCAGATGGAGAACAAAGGGTATTTCCTGTCTCTCTGCATGTTTTAAGACCCTCACCATCCAAGTATTCCTTTAAAAAAAAAAAAAACAAAACCCTTTATGGTCTGTGGTCTGCAATTCTCTCATTTTATAAGACAGGTTGATGATTAATTGAACTTTTCCAAATGCTGTTTGTCAAAATAGTATCTTGCTGCAAAATCTAGTATCTCCTCACATTTTTCAACCACAGTTAGGTGATAGAGAAAGAGGTGACAGGAAAATCTGCATCACTCCAAACAGATAGAGAAGATGCAGAAGAAAATGAAACCAAAATAACAGAAACTAAACAAACTGTATTGCTGATGAAACTCTGGTAAGGAACCCAAGGTTTAAGCCAAAGAAAAAGTACCAGATAAGAAAGTGGAACAATAACTTTTAAACTATTCAGGATTTATGCCTAGAACACACAACATCTGTTCAAAATATTCTTCAGTGACACATGGGAATTAAGCCAAGCTGGAGGAGCTGACAGAAGGTACTGGTCTCCTTCAGAGATGGAAAAAATCAGGAAAATTGGAAAATCTACGTAAGTGGACTTTATACACTTGCTGAAGTGTTTTTAATTACACAGATCAAATCTTACTTTCCATATTAGTGCTGTACATAGTCAGCTCACAGAATGGAATATTTTTGCAGGAGCATTCTCTCAATATTGTCTTTTCTGTCTTTCCTGCTTTGAGGTCAATGTGCTCTGCAACTGTACATTAAAACCCTAACTCCCCTACGCACCAAGTTTACCTCTTTTTATTTCTTGCTTCTAAACATGACATAGCTTAGTTAGTACACATGATAAAACACTACAATGCAGTGGCAAAACAAAGAAAAAAGTCCAGAATTACTCCTTTCAAGACTTCATACCAAGTTTTACACCTTTGTTTGCCTAGTTCTCCACGTTTATTGCTGCATAACCAGAAGCAGATTGCTGGACCTTGTTCTGTATATGTGGTTCTATGTCTATCCCTTGTTCAAGTTCCAGAACAGAATCATAAAATGGGATCTCAAATCAGAAAGGCACTTTAGTTCCCGACACAGCTCCTCAGCTGTAACCAGAAAAACACTCCAGGGCTGTGCTGGGTTTGCAAGTGATGCTGGAAAGAGAGGAGAGTCTTCAGACTAGAAAGGGTCCCATGACATTGCTAGGGTGAAATCCGTATCCAGAGCAAAACTCAACCAGTTCAATTAGGAATCAGTTTTGCAAATGACAATAGATCGATCAAGAGAATTAATAATCCGCTAGGAACTGAAAGGGACTAAGAGTTCATGCTTCAGCTTGTTCTGGAAGAATCATGAAGCTCTACAGAGCAGCTCTTAAAATTGAAGAGTTAATGTGCTCCAGAGTTTTTGTTTTGTAAAACAATACTTGTACTTTTTGAAATACTGAATCCTCATTGAATGCTTTTGACCCTTTGCTTGTGAAAGTCCATTTCCATGAAATACTTCACTAGGAGACTAATACTGTGAAGCTTCAGAGACATGAGGTTTCCCTGTTCATGTGTTCATGAAAAAAATTTGAAATGTCTGGCAAAGTAGCTAGCTTGCTACAACACAGAACTGTTCAGCTACAGACTCCCTTCCTCTGAATTTCTAATCCTCTTTTACAATAAGAGCTCCAGAACCATTAACTCATTTCCCTTAAGCTAAGGCTCTGTTTATATGCCCTGCAAGTCAGATACTTGACTTTCTCATTACTGTCCTTTTTCATATGTTCAAAAGATTATCCTTATATAACTGTCATAATCCTTACATCTTCAAACTACTGCCAACCCTTCGTTTAACAATATGTTTTATATCGTAAGTTCTTGTTTAAGCAGCATATGTTTACAGGTACACATTCATTCCCCAGAACATTTTTTCTCTCTCTCTTTCTCCAATAACTCACTAGCCAATAGACCTCATGTAGCTCTCATTCTCCCCTCTTTCTGTCTAAGCCCAGAATAAAGCTAAGATTCTCTGAATTCCTTCAGTAGCTATCCTCTCTTTGCCCATTAAAAACCAAACCACCCAAACCAAACCCAAACCCAGACATTCAGTTTAAAGCTCAAGAATTTTCCAGGTTGAAGTATGCTGCTCAGAGAATATGTGTACTTCTGACCAGTTTAAGCAGAGAAAGGAAATATGAGAAGATGCATAAGAAGTGTGTCCTGGGCAGCTAAACGGAGACAAACCAACAGAGCTTCTGTTTTCTAGTGGAGTAAAGAAAAAGGACAAGAAATATCACACTAAAGCTTATAGCAGTATTTCTTTATTGTAAAATTTGGTGTCAGTAAGTCAATTCACCTAAATAATTTACTGGTCCTGACTGCATCCTCAGCAGAATCAAATCCTTTGACCCAAAATGCAAGAAAAGGACTTTCTTAGGTGTAGCTTTTGGAATTGATCTTCCCTTATTCAAAAGGCTCAGTTCCACAGCTGTTTTTGGAGTAATTTCTTAAAATGGTGTCTTTTTACAGGAAAGAAAACACTGCTGAAAACAACTGGGGAATAGGACACAGCTTTTCCTTAAAACGCTTAAGCAGAATACTGAAACAGAAAACTGAACTTAAAAGTTTTATTTTTTTTATGTCGGTTTGTCTGAAAAATGCTTCATTCTCTTCTCCTCAGACTACATGCTCCTAGTTATTATTTTAATTAAAAAACTTATTTTCCCTATCAGCAGCATTTCAGCTGAGCTGCAAAGTGAGATGCCACTCATGAAGCCATTTCAAAAGAACAATTTTACTGTACTAACAAAGAAAGAAACAAAAAAAACCAAGTAAACTTTTTTAAAACAAATTATTCGTTTTTTATAATCTCTCTCCAAAGATCACAATACACATAAGGGAGAAAAGCTCTGAAGAAAACAAAGTTAACAGAGCCTGAAAGTCACAGCTGTCAATCAGATTTTGTTGTATATATACTCTAATATCCCCAAAGTAAGTATAAGGGTTAAGCTACATATTTACAATGATATGTTTATGTGTTTCAAAAAAGGAAAAAAAATCAATCAAAATGTAACACCATAGCATTCCTACTTTTACTCTTTTACATATGTTTCCAATAAATCCATTTCCACTGTTTTAAAATGGTACTTTATAATTCAATATATTTATTTGCATGAGTTGCAGCTTGAGAAAGACTTAAACCAAAACAATCATATTCATTTAGATTACAGCAAATCTGTAAGAGAAGGACAAGGAAGGCATTTTATTCCGCAGTGTCCCCTGAAGAGAAACTGCTGGATAGAAACATGGGAGAATTTTAGTTTTTAAACATACCATGAACTGGAGAACTCCACTAGCCTTAGCTATTTTTCTCTTTTATGACTTAAAATGTTCATATTTCAAGCATAAGTATCAGTGCTTAAAAATGCCTCCCATATGCCACATTTTCATGTTTTCTTTTGATTTTTAACACAGTCACAAATAAACAATGTCAAGTTGACTCTGTTAAAAAGTTGAAAAAAGGTATTGAGAATCTCTCCTGTGCTGCTAACATCATAATTTCTTCAGATTGCAACAGTAATCAGAAACAGATGGTCATGTTTAATGGAACATTCTAGAAAGGTTTTAATACACAGAGCTTTTCTGGAGTGACGTCAGCAAATAATGTAACTTGGGCCGGTCCAGCCAGTCCTCAGTGCTCATTATTTCGATTGCTTCATTCTTCTCTGGGGAAGACACTGACAAACTCTTGCTGATCTAAAATGCTTACAATTTTAAGTGAAAACACAGATGAGGAGCTCACCAAACCTTCTTCTTTAGCAGCGTTTTGCACATGGATTCAAAAAGAAGTTAGATGTTAACATAAAAACTAGTCCCTGAAAAAGGTCACAATTGCTAAAATTAAACTATGCTGTACCTATTTACATTCGCGTGTGCACGCAGACACATTTTAATGCACCACTAGAAGATCTAAAAACATTAATTGAGTAACTTCTCAGCTGAGATACTGCAAAAGATAATACCTAGATCTTTGTGTAGCACAACACTTAGAAAACTTCCAGGACAATATGTCAATTTCTGTTCTTTATTAAATGCATATTACTAAAATGCAGAAATAAAAAGTGAATGAAACAGAACTGTCTTCAGTTACATTTTAGAGATACGTTTTTTAAGAATTTGAGGACCTGCAGCAATACTTCATACAGCTTTCTCTAAACTGCTAGACAAAGGGACCTTTTATTTCTTATTGCTACAATAAAACACCTTCTGCAGTGCAGATCCACCAGAGCTTCTCGCTTTTGATTTCATAAAAATTCTCTGCAACGTTTTTCACTATGCTTTCTTGTCCTTTGCTAATAAAACTAATTCATGGACCTAAAACTCCTGTACAGAAACAAAACAACCTAACTGCAAACATAAAACAAGAAAATGGTGACCTTGTGGTATACACTTTGTAGGGCCAGGTTGGATTTGATTTATAAATCCAAAGTGTACAGAACTGCTTGCTTGAGCCTACACAAAAGTGTTTTTTCTTTTTTAATGCTTTCATGTTTTCTGTGTTTTCAGAACCTTATCAACTATTTGAACACACATGCGGTACACATACATTTCAAATTTCCAAAAGCAAGATTCACTAGAGTGATGGAGAATAAGGGAACCACAAGCCACCTAAATGAAACACACCAACACAGGTAACTCCTCAAAGAAAGTTGTGAAGAACTACTTGACAAACGCAGTAATATTTGGCCACCTCCAGGATGAAGGTGTCCCTGAGACTTCAGTTAAACTTCAGTTAAACTTCGTGAGATTGATGAAAGAAGAAATGAAAGTGTGAGGGGATAATTTCCACTCTTCAATGATAACTTGCACTGTGGAACTGAGAAAAGGTTATCTGCAAAAGCTGCCTGAATAAAAAATTATTTCGCTGCAAAATTTGTGCATGTATTTAATTTTTTCACACAAATCCTGTTCAGTGCTAGCTTACCTCCTGTTTGAGTGATGACTTGAATGTCACTAGAAAGTGGTCCATCCCCAACAGAAGTAAAAGCAAGAACCTTCACAGAGTATGTTTTCTGGGGTACCAGATTCCCAATAGTGGTAATATGGCTGTCAGCCACATTGTGCTTCATCCAACTGTTGACGTGTTGAGTGGGATCCATGGTGTAATAAACTCTGTAACCTTGTATTTGTCCATTAGGTTCCTCAGGTTCTTCCCACTGTACCAAAATGGTGGTAGAGCTCAACATACGGGCCTGCACATTGCGTGGTGCACTTGAAGGTGCTTGTTCTGAAGTCCTCGTTGACACCGGCTCACTGGGTGGCCCTCGCCCAATGTTATTTACAGCAACTACCCGGAACTCATACTCTGAATATGGGCTTAGGCCAGCCACACTATAGCGTGTTGTGGCCACGCCATCAATTTCTTTATATGGCTCCTCAGAGTTTTTGGGTTTGTGTTGGATTATGTAGTAAGAAACTGGCTCAGGGTTTCCAGAATCCCAAGTCAATGTTATGCTCGTTGCCGTGCTTTCTGTCACCACAGGTGTTCCAGGAGGTTTGGGTAAGGCTAAAGACAAATGCCAAAAAATACCGTTAGCACTATGTAACAGTAGACATTAATTATTACAATATGTAGCTTAAAAACCAAAAAACCCAACAACAATAAAAACAAAACAGGAAGAGTGGAATGGAAAGAAGGTGTGATCTGTTCAGAGCAAGCTTTTGGCAATTATGATTTACCCCAGAAACCTATCAGAAAATCTTCAAGTTTTGTAGTGTAAAGCCTATTTGATAAAAATTAATAATAGTGACTTCTGTAATAGATCCCATAAACATATGCAGAAGAGGAATCTCATAGACAGACAGTGCACCATTACAGTTTAATTTTCAGATATTTTTGGAAGCTCTAGTTTCCAATTACTTAGTGAACATTATACTTGGACACTCAGCAACTCTGAAAATCAAATGACTGGCTCTTAATGGCTCCTGCTGTTGACAACTATATGCAAGACTACAAGATCCTTTATTTACTTGATATTGAAGACTGGGAGCTAGACACAGGAGGAAAATGGAACATTATGATTAACTTATTTATTAGTATTATTGCTGTCTGAATCTGCATTTTGTTTTATGCCAGTGATTGGCTGGAATATTTACCCTCTTGATTTAAGAGGCTAAGAGGCATTTAGTCCCTTTCAGTGCAATATATTTACTCACAATATGGCAATGAATGAAAGAAAAGACTGAATTATGTCCAAATATATGTGCTTGGGATTTACCTTTGACAGTTATCTGCGCTATTGCTTCTATAACACCAAGGGTAGACATAGCAACACAAGTATAGTTTGCAGACTGCCTGACATCATTAAGCTCAAGGACGTTCCTCCCTATTGGCATATCATCCTCAGGTGTCAAATCTTCTGCTCCTAGCATCCATTTCACATATGGCATTGGTGACCCCACCGCAACACACGTGATATTTACACTCCCGCCAGGCATGATCTCATGATTGGTGGGGGGGATAGAGAACCTCGGTGGGACCCGTCGAACTGGAACAAAACACAAAAAAAGGTAATAACATATACAAAAAAAGAAACTGAGTCTTGCATACAGACTACATGCAGTGTACAGACACAATTTAATGTTTTAATGTGTTATTCTGATCTGCCAGAAAATATGTATAAAAGAAATATGAGACTAAACAAGAATTTTGTCTGCACACAATGTGAATTATTCTATATTTACTTGAGGATATTATTAGGCACATTCATACATAGGCTGATTCAGACCTATTAGGGCCCCACAGTTAACTAACTACATACTAACAATACACAAACACCATGCAAAAGATATACACACGCACACGCGCGTGCGCGCACACCCGCGCGCACACACACACGTGCACATATATATATGCATTTTATATGCCCATACATATATATATGCACAGAAGAAAACTGGAAGGTCAACAGCATGCTTGAGTTGATTACCCAAACCAACTTCAATGCTGTGTGCTTCCAGTTGATGTGAGTAAATGTCACATCAGAGTCCTGGAACACATTGCCTACAGTACATTGAAAGTGCAATCTCATTTGCTTTCAGACTCAAAGTAGATGCAGTCTCAAGACCTCACACTAACACTGAAACAAACATAGAAAAAGAAATATAATTACATACAGGTACAAATATATATATATACACATATATATACACATATATATGCACATATATATAAATATATATATATAGTCACAGAAAGAAACTAGGCAAAGCCAGTACAAAGTACTGGATTTGGTCATGCAGGCAAGCGAATGACAGAATCAACAGAGAATCATGCTTAGGGAAATTTCTGCGTAAGAACTGCAGAAAGAAAAAGAACTCATAGAAAAAATATTGGGTGAGGAAAGAAAACTTGAAAGAGATGGGGAAAGGATAGGCTGACAGATACAGGAGTTTAAGAGGAGCATAGAGTTTGAGGGAGAAGGAAATTAGATTAAGTTTAGGTGGTTAAAAAGCAACTGTTAGGAAGGGCCACTGGGAAAATAGCAGAACATTTAACATTCAGGATTCCACTATGCTCACAGTTAAGGGAAAGTAAAATAAGCTATAAGGATTGATAATATTAGACATTTCTGTATTGATAGCAAAGGGGTGGCAACCTTAAACACATAGCAGGACATTGCACTAACAAAGTAGTTAATATTTAAGCAAACACAACACCGAGAAAATTACCAGGCAATAACAGATCAGTGTTCCTGCTTCAAATATTCTCAGTGGTGTGCACATGTGTGGGGGAGGTGGAAGAGAGAGAGGCAGCTGAGAGAGGTAGGTTTGTATTTAGGTCGTTCATTGGACAGTGTACTCAAAACTGTATTTATTTGGTTTAATAGAGACTAATCATTAAGACAGTTTTAATTCAGCAAAAATAAAAAGTAAAATAAAAGACTATGAGTGAGGGTTTTTTTTAAAAAAAAGAAAACTGTATTAGTCTGAAACCTTTCCACTGGGTCTGATTAAGTTTCTGTGATCTATGGATTCAGAAGGGGCTTACTGCAATGGCCTCATGAGTGAATGACAGGCAGAAGGGGAACAAGCAGAGAGCAAAACATCTGTAAGCGGCCAGTTCACAGAGGCCACACAAAGCAAGCGTCAGGCAATGAGGAATTTCTTGTGTTGAACACAATCCTTATAGGCAAAGGAGAGTTTAGTCTTCATGCACGGACTGTTTAGAGAAGCAAATGCTGAAACCATTCCTTGAAAAGCAGGCATCAGTATAGACAAGAAATTAAAAGGGAAGAAAAAGCAGGAACACTGACCAAGTTTACTAGACATTAGTGTTAAAGCTAAAAAGGTTGCCATGCATCCAGGTTCATTCTCTCTTATCATGCACAACAGTTAGATACCAGCACTCATCAAAAGCCATGACCAGGGCATTCTCTGCTTAAACATAACATTAACTTAAAAAATGCCACAATGCAGCTACATTCATTTCATTTGTATTCTTTGTTATTGGTTTAATTATTAGTTTTGTAAGGTGGGTAAAAAGTAAAAAACACACCAACCTTCTCGCAGCTCTGAGGGATGTAGGGGGTTTGATGCAGAACACAATGAAATGAGGAAAGGAGAAAAACAAGGGAAACACAGAGAGAGTAAAAAGGCCATATCAAGGCTTTCAATCTCTACTTGCTCTAATTAAACCTTCCTACCTCATCTTGAAAAGTTAGCATTTTCCACAGCTACAATGGTGTTAGAAACAATAACTAGCATAATTTTGAAATTTTCCTTTGGATAAAAAGGTATACATGCCTCATGCAGTACAGGAAAGTCAGTATGTTGGAGGAGAAGAGAAAGAAAAAAAAAAAGATCAAATAACTTTCTATGGATGTCGTAGCTATGAAATGTTTTCCTTTTTTTTTTTTTTTAATTAGCCAAAAGAGTCACACCATATGAAAACATATCAGGTTGATTGAAAAATCATCTCTAAAAAAAATTTCAAAATCAAGCTAGGTATTTTTGGTAAGGTCATCCATCCTACAGTAAAGTTTACAGCTGCTTATGTTTTCAGTCCTATTTCCCCCACCCATCCCCTTATACTGTAGACACACACACACACACACACATATATATACACATATGTATGTATGTATGTTATAGGCTTTGTTGTACAGAAAGCTACATCAACCAGCCATTGGAAATACTGCCAGAAACAAAGCACTTCTTTCTAGTTGAACCAAAGGAATATTTTTGTATCTTAAAAAAAATTAACCAATTCTACTACTGTACAGAGGAATACAATGTTTTTCTTATTAATCATATCTGTCATATAGACAGGCAATTTCTTCAAAAAATATAGCCAATTGGCCCCTATTGATGTAAAGACTATACTTCACTCACAAGTCTTACACTAAAGATATATAAATATATATATATATACATACATATATTTAAAGAAGAAATAGAAAAGAAGAAAATACAGTTGTGCTCTGCATACATATTATTATAAAGTTAGAAGCTTTTCCTTTGCAATTACGCGGAAGAGGTCAGGTAGGCATACACCTCAATGTCTTGGGGTTACACTCAGCTGATTAGTAGCACACCGAGCAATCACCTCAGGAGTTTGAAAAGAAAAGCAAACAAAACAAAACCAATAAAAGAAAATAAATGCAAAGCACAATATAACTCAATGCAGGAAAAATAGAAGTCAAGATGTAAAAATATAAATATACTTACAAACCTTAACCCAGAGGATAGACTGGACTCAAGAGTGCTTTAAAAGAACAAAATCAACCCCAAGCCTTTCGTCTACACTTTTAAATGAATTTTACGACTGACACATTTACCATGGCATTTTGATTATTACAGTGGTAACTGTATAGATCCTGAGAGTAGCTTAGCCCTGAACCTGAATGAAGAGCGGATGCCAGGGTTATGTCATTCCTACCTCTGACATATAGATTAGCAGGGGCAGAATAGCGTGTACCCGCACTGTTGGTTGCAACACACTCATATTTGCCTTGGTCAGATTCTTCACTCAGTTCAATTTGGAGGGCACCTGTATGAATATAAAATACATTGCCAAAGAGACGGTCAGGGAAGGCTTTTTATATCCATAACAATATACCGCTTAACAATATGAAAAGCTTGTATGCGAAGGTCCACTCAACGTCGGTTCATTTTCTTGCTAAGGTGCACAGACAGAAAATGATGCAATGAAAAAAACAAAGAGATTATTTTTTTCACATCATCAGTGCTAGCACAGGAAAACAATTTACATTTGGCAAAAAAAACCCCTCTCTACACAATACTCTTTCCTAAACCATTAAAATGAAGATGGGTGAGACTGCTTCAAGGAAGAATGGCTTTTGGATAAAACAAAAGAGGTTAAGTAGTTGGGTCATTAATTTTTTTTTAATTATATCATTGTTTCGATCTAGTAATAAAAGTAGCACAAAAGGTGGTACTCATAAAAAAGGCAGGACAGGCTTCAAGAAATCTTCTGCTAAAGAAAGCCAAAAATGTGCAGCAAGAACAAAAAGGCTGCTTGAAGTGAAAAAAAAAGAAACTGCATTAGTCATTTATAATTATCAAAATATTCTTTTAAAGAAACAAAACTCCCTTAAGACATGCAGATTGGTAAGAAAAGAAAGACAGTTTTCCGCAACTTACAATCTTAAAGTACGTTTGCTGAAAAACAAAGAGTAGTTGAATTAGAAGACAAAAAAGATAAAAAGCATGGTCTACGCCAACAAGAAAGAACCAACCAACCACTGCTGAGGACCACAGGAGGGCCCCCCCCAAGACACCCATCAAAATCCACAAGTGGGATTAGCAGTGTGGTGTCACAAAACCCAAGAAAAATGTAAAACAAGAATTACAAAAGAAGTAAACAGTTTTGCCAGAGTATCAAAAACCAACAATACCACATACCACCAAGAATAGTAAGTCATTAACCTTTCACTTCCAAAGCCTGTAGATTAGAAGATCCAAAAATCCAGAGGTGAGAGAACTCCAAGAAAAAGAAAACAAAAAAATATGAATAAAGGGAAAAAAACATTTCTGCAATCTTTTAGGGGGGGACACATCATTTTCAACTTTACGAAGTTAAAAGAAAAAAAAGGATTGAAGAAGAACAAAAATAAAAGCCTTTTATGAAAGATAAGACAAAAAGAAGATAGTCCATGTTGTCTTCTGCATGTCTGCTACTGTTCTCCAGACCATCTTGGCTTTGGTCCAGGACAAGAACAGCTAAGGAAGAAAAAAAATGATCTTTTTTTGCTCCAGTTGGACAAAAAAAAAGAGGAAGGAAAAAAAAAGAAAAAAAAAAAAAGAAGAAAAAGAAGAAGAAGAAAAAGAAGAAGAAGAAGAAGAAAAAGAAAAAAGAGGGACAAATGGTACGCTGTGACTGGGCTATGGCCAGAAGACCTGGATATGCTTTCTTTGAAGCATATCACAAATCAAATTATCAGTTCTTTTTTTTTTTTTTCAATGAACAAATAAAAAAGGGAAAGGAAAAGGGAGTGTGCAGAAAGAAAGGTCACAATATGAGAGTCACTGATCATAACCAAACAGGACAAAGGAAAAAAACTAATCAGATGATGGACATTTCTGTGATTTTTTTGTTTGGTTGTTTGTTTTTTGTTTTTTCTTAAAATAAAAAACAAAAAAACAAACAGGACAAAGATGAGAGGGATGAAAGGACAGAGAGAATGAGTAAGATCATTCTGTGAACGTTAGTTCAGCACTCTTACCTCTTATTGGTGTACCACCTGGGTGGATAATATGAATGCAAATAAGATTAGAAAGAAGAAGCATTAGTACGAGAAGAAGGAGGCTAGGGCTTTGGAAGAAGAATCAAATTAGATTTACAGAATTAAATAAGGTCTTAAGAGAAACTTGAATTACTATACTGTTAAAACAGGAATATATTAGGTAGTATTATCAGGTTATAAAAGCAAGTTGCATTGTACCACAAAGGGCAAAGGCTACAATTGGCTGCATTGCCATTCTCAGAGTAGCATCTGAGTTTGTAGATGTTTGATTATATAGGGTTAGATATATATCGAATATGCCTCAAATACTTAAATGAAACTTTACAATACTGTACTTATGACATAGTTTAGGAAAATATTGGAAATTCTATTTAAATATATATATATAAAAACCTATATATATATAAAAAGAGGATACACTGAAGGATATCTCAAAACAAATACTCTAGTTTAGGTTGAATTATGGTATTTACTGTTCTACATCTGTGATACATGTGTACTGTTTCTTTTAGGTGTTGCTATGACTGATAAGACAACATTTATGTGGAGGTGTGCGTGTGCGCCACTACAGGGATCTGGTGACTACGCTGACTGTTAGTAAAATGCATGCCATGCATTTTAAGAATAATAATAGTAATCATATCATAATCATAGTCATAATCATAATAATATTCTGAATATGGAAATTAGTGGGGGTGAAGTGCGCTTCAGAACTAAGCACTTACCAATAGATTCTGGAGATTTAAATACGGAGAGAAGAAAGACAGCATAAAAATATTATTATATTCCTTATAATTTGGTACAAAGTTTTCAGTTAAAGCTTTATATACTAAATCATCTATGTCACATGTGAAAAATTAATTCTTAATTTACAATAACAGAAGGTTATTTTACACAGTTCTGCTGACAACAAGCAAAAAGTCAGTTAACAAGACGATTTAACATCACAGGACAGGTCAAAAGCTGAGAATTCTGGGAAGACATGTGATTAAACAACTTAGATTCTACAACGATATCTAGTACAATTGCCAAAGAAAAAAGCTCATTATATCCCAATTATCTTATTTAGGGATAAGCTTTAAACTTTATAAATTTAGAGGTTTTTTTTTTTTAAATCTAAAGAGAGCAAAAGAATAAACTAGGGCAGGAGGAGAGTGAAAGAACTGCTGGGGAAGTGCAAGGGGCAAAGAGAGAGAGAGAGCAGCAAAAGCTGGATTCTACACCAAAAGCAGACTTCTGTAGATCCAGAAAATGTAGGATTCATAAAGCTTTAGCATGGGCGCACACTACTGTGGCTAAATGTGTTGGAAAAATGCTCAACCAGCAAAAAAACTTTATTCCATAGATTACCTTTTTTTTTTTAAATTTTCTTTTTAAGGTATAATTGTGCATGGGAAGAAGTATTGTGTTTTATGTATTTGTGAGAAGAAAGAAGATGTGTCCAAACTGGCTAATCTTTGGTGGAATCAAATGTGGAAAAGACAGCACAAAACACATTTTAAATTTTAATTGAAGTGTCTAATGCAGGTTTTGGTTTTGATGAATATAACCATTGGTACTCCTTGCAATTTCTGAATGAAGTCCAATGTTGAAATAAATTTGTTAAAAAAAAATAAAAAGGAAAGAAGAAAGAAAGAGGAGAAAATGGATCCATCAAGTACTGCAAAAAGCAGTAAAGAAAAAAATTATCAAAAAGTACAGTCACAGCAGTGAGCAATGTGGAGTAAACAGAAGCTGCAAAACACATAGAGACAGACTCTAGAAAAGGCTATGACAACATCACAGACATGGACAACACACTCAGTAACACAGAAAAGAGAGGAGGAAGAGAAATTATTACCTATAAATAAAAACGAAATAAAAAAAAAAGGAAGAGAAAGAAAAGAAAGAAAAGGTGAGAGAGAACAACTCTGGGCGTCAGTGGAAACAGTAACAAGACCCTACCTGAGCGTAACTGCTTGATGCGGCCATTGTTGTTGCTTGTGTCAACAGGTAAGAAATCTTTGAACCAAGTTATTTCAGGATCAGGATTGCCACTGGCTGCACATAGCATGGTAGCTGTACGAGTTCGTTCAACCACCTTCAGCTGTGGGCCCATATCAATGGTGGGGAAACCGCGGGGAATTTGATCCTCTGCAAAAGAAATGTATGATTTGAAGGATTTCACAGTAGTTACCTAGTAACTCATGAAAGCCCCTGTCACCACCCTGCTTAACATTCAAGGGTCCCCTGTTTGTACACAAGGAACTGATGCAAAAAACAGATACTCAGGCAGTATTTTTAGTAACTTACAGTGATCAAAATGGTGATACAAAATAGAAAGTTCACAAAAAAGCTGCTAGAAACTTTATGTTTACTTATAAAATGCATTAAATTGGCATAGATACTGTATGTAATGCGTAATCATTAGACTCCCACAATGGTACTTTACAACACTGATGTTGTTCTGTGTGTGAGATTCCTTATCATTTTATGTGAAACATTGAATTACCATGCCTATTAACAACAGGTAAGAACCTCTTTCTTTACATGAGACAAGTACATAAGGAAATGTGATCATGCAGTATAGGATTTGGCCAGGGACTTCGGACACCCATGTTATATTTCTTGCTTTTATCATTATTACCTATGTGCTGTTGGTCTGAACATTTAATGTCCCTGTGCTTCAGTTGTCCATCTGTAAGATGGGTATGATGGCGCTTTACTGCTACAGAGAAGTGCTGTGAGGATGAACGCAATAAAAGGTTGCAAAGCACTGAGAAACTCTAAACATTGGAACTACGCAGCTATCAAAGTTAAAGTGACAGGAGATTCATAATGATCTTGAATGGATACAACTGTGTCAACTAAAACACTCAAATATTGTCAAAAATCCTCACCCAGTGCAGTCAATGGCGAAATATTAAGAAATATTGAACAATTTGCCTTCTTAAGACTATATATGCTAGCAAGTAACACTGGAAGCACACTGGGATCAGGCGATTTCTCAGAAATCAAGTTAGCACAGGTAAAATAACGTATTTGAATTACATCATCTTGTTCTTCATTTCCATTAAAGCAGAATGAATATTTTTATTGCAAAATAATTGTTCAAAATTGTTCAAAAAACAAGCAAAAAAAAAAAACAACAAAGAAAGAGGATCAATACTAACTATACAACACATATCTTATTAAATGTCTTGACTGGTGGTTACTGACATGGAATTGATTAAGGTATAAAATTATCTTAGAAGAGATTATTCAGTGTGAACTCTCTGTCATGAAAAATATGTCATATTTTCAAATAGTTTCAGGGAAGTCTTCAGACTTTTATGAAAAATGCATAGCAAGCAAGTACATCCTATAAATCTTCGCACTTCCTGGGGTCTGCTGTCACCTATGAGCTATTTAATTGCTTGCAATACAAATGCATATAGATACTATTCTGGTATAGTAAACAAACTTCACTCTTCACAGCCAGTCGTTCGGCCAATCACTAGTTAAGTGTCAAATCCTTCACTAGCTATAGGCTCTTCCCAAGGAAAGGTATGTTTCATGTCTGTCTTTAAACATGAAGTCTTTACTTTGGGAGTAACTGACAGGATTTGACTTCTGATACAGAACAGGATTTTTATGACCTGACCTTTCCTTCCTTGCTTGGTTCATACAGAAAACCCTGGAGTCCCTTTTGCAAATACGTAAGTGTACAAAAAAGATAATCTATCTTGAATATTAATAGGACGGAGTAGTAAAGAGCTTTCCTTTCTTATTTTTAATAAGGGTAATTAAATTCCATCCATCCCCCTTATGTATAGAATCTCTTTGAATGAATGCTCTTCATGAAATTTTCATGAGAAACATCACAATGTAACGGATTCAAATAGCCAGAACTGTTATATTTTTGACAGTTGTGGCTTGTTTCCAATCTGGCTTTCAGGTATTTGGCAATAAAACCCAATATTCAACATAAAATGGACGAGGGAAATAATGAAATTTCTAATTGGAGTGCTTATCACGGTGGATTTAGTTTTTAAGATGTTAATTGCTTTTTTTCTCTCTAAGTTTATTGGTGATTTGTACAAAACTGTCTTTACATTTTGATGATACCCAGTTTGACAGATTATCTAACACACTGTGCAAGAGAGCTGAGCATCAAATCAGTGAACTGAGTCTCAGCCACGTAAGTGGCTGAGAGAAAAATAACTATTAGAAAACGTTGATATACTGGTAGCTCTACAATTTTACATAAGGTGAAAAGAAAATTATTTTTTACTGCTGATTAATATGCTTGTTAGCCTCTAAACCATAGTATATACACCACTGTTCCCTATTAATATTCAGTTCTAGTGAATTAGCTTCCAATTCATCAACAATTTAAATCAGACTTGACCTTCTCAAAGCCATTTGGTACTGTCATTTTGAGTGGCCATTAAAGGGCAGATTTCTCTGTCCTTGTGCTTAGTGAGTCATACATGTAATACGTATTTTGTTTAGGATGACAGATACAAGAGATTTAGAAATAGAGCACATTCTTTGAATTTGTTAGGTGTTTTAACAGTGCTGCATTCTATTACTGGCATTAAGAGAATGCCTTTCATACTGTGCTAGTGTCATTTCCAATTGGTGGAGGAGCTTTACGAAAGTTATTTTTCACAGAATGTATGATCTGAACACAGAGAGGCAATTACAAAGACTGGTTACCACACGAACCCTCAGGAAAGAATGATAGGAAACAGCCTTGCCTTGTTTCCCATCATGGTTGTTCCAAGTATTTCTAAACTGTTTCTCTGTGTACTCAGTCTGTTTGACATTGGTTATCTGTAAACAATGTCCTCGAGATTCAGGGTAGAAATCCTACCTGCTGCCAGTTTTATCATAGTGGTAATTGCTTCCCTTCCAAGCAACATGTATGGAAAAAGCGCATTGTCTACATTCAGATTTCAGTGTATCTACAGACATTGTCCAACATCTAATTTCACATGTTGCTGCGTCTGTCTTAGAGGTGAGCCTGCCCTCACAAATGCAACAACATTTAGAGTAGAGACTCAAACTCAGCTTTTATGTGTAAAGAGTAATTTTGATGGAGTGGTACCTTGAAAATACCAACAAGTTAAATTACGCTCTACCAAAAAGAAACCATTCTTACCTTTAAGAGTATCTACAGAAAAGAACCTCTGAACATAGCTGTGCTACAACTACATATCATAAACTCTGTTCTGCCCATCCTTTAACTGTGCTTTCTCTCATTTTTCAGGAAAAAGTGTGCTGTTGCCATCTCTCTTTTTTAAATGGCATAATTCTTCATAAGATTTCAGTAACTTCCCAAGCTATGTCTGAAGGTATACGGTCAAGCCTACATATATACTGGATATATAAGCTGGATCCAAAGAAAGAAGAGGCTTTCATCTAAACCCAATACAATTGATCTGACTCTTCATGGTAAACCTATCAAGGTGTACAACACAGATAAACAGAGAAACAGTGGTCTTTATTCAGTGTTTGTGCCAGGCCTCCTTAACATTTTGACTGCTTTTCCTGTGAAAAGCTACTTTCAGATCATGTCTATGCACTGGTGGCAACAAGGAGAGTGGCAGCTTTTAGAAACAGATTGGATCTCAAAGTCTTAAATTCTTCATAGACACCTTGCTGAATCACTTTGTCAATCACCTTCATGTTTTAACAGGAAAGACAGAGTAGTGTGAATAATATTGTCAGTTACAGTACTTTATGATAATATTACTATGATATGGATATGAAGTGCAAAGGTGAAGTACCCAAAGCAAATTGTCATGACTTTGGTTGTAGGTTAGGGATTACAAAGGCAAGATAATAGCATCAGGGTTCAAGACTGGAAAATTGAAATAAAAAACTGGGTAATATTTATTTTAAGTATTTCCTCCCACATTAAGTATTTGCACCATAAAAACACCCCCGTTCCGAATATCCATATTAACCTGCAGTTAAATCAGTGTAATCTGCCTGACTAAAATACATAGTCATAGTGTTTTACTATGCCTCTTAAAAAAACATTGTCCTATGTGAACCAGTTATCCTCATTGTGAAAATGGAGGGTAGTTCTCCATTCTACACAGGAAGAAGAAAAAATCTATTTCGAGATTCACTGACAGCTTTGCCACAGGCAAATTTCAGTCATTCTGTAGTTCACAGAATAAAAAGGCACACACGGAGTATTCCCAGAATACACTACAGATAAACTGAAGATAAACTGGCACAATAAAGTTTATTATTTCAAAGAACAGTGTAAATAAAGCTTTTATTTTCACTATTCCAGATGGCAGCAGCATATAATTTGCACTGTTTTGACATCATGACCATATTATTCAAAATCGTTCTTCCTGCAACTCAGGATTGAGAACAGTGAAATCAAAGAGAGTAGGGGAGGGAGTAAAATCAAGATTTTGCAGCAAAGTTGGTATTTTGTATTATTATTGATGAACTATGCATATGAATAAATTTAAAAATAAAATCAAAGCCACTTCTAATTATACATAAAAGACTAACTTTGATTTAAAACATACAAAGCATCAGAAAAGTGCTAGTTAATAAACATTATTCCTATTGAAATATTTTACAAGGTAATTTTTGCCAAAAAAAGTAATTACGATCACACAATAAATTCTTTTCCCAGGGTCCTTTGTTCAAAGCTGCTATACAGAGATGAATACTTTTACTTACTGGTGCTGAAAGTCAGTGAAGGAAGGTAATGGCTATGTGAGCATAGATCTAGGTATCTGTTGTGATTTCTCTTAAATGTCACACTATTATACCACACAAGGAGACCTAATTAGACATTGATAAGATGATCAGAGACTCACTAACAGTAAGTATTCAACAACAGATCAGCTGCCCATCCCATCCCACTAAAAACCATGCATTTAAAAATATTCTTCGTGTATTGAAGAAATGTGCAAAGCACTTTTGATGCAAAAGAAAACAAATTTGTTTGGTAGCTCTGTATGCAATTACCCTGCCAATTGCAAAGTAATGGCTATATAACAGAACATAGAGCCACTTAGACTAAATTATCATTTGTATGAATGTTGAAGCAGCCATTTCACATTGCACTAAGTCAGTTAACATTCATTGTTATTAGCATTTAGCCTTAAATAAGTTCTCTGTTTTAACAAATGAGTGCATTGAGCCTTTGAAAGTAGATATCTTCATAAGGACGTGAAAATGGAAAAAGGAATTTGCACATTTTGGCAGTTTTCAAATTCTGCTAAATTAAAGGCTGTACATAGCAAGCTCTTTCAAAAGTGACCCGTCTCACTACATGAACAATGAAATACCTCTCACCCTCCTTTAACAATGACATTCCGAATGACAAGAGTTAACATCTAGCAAGTCATCACTCATACGAAAACACAAGCCTCAATATAAGGGTTTATTCTCACATTTGCACTCAGGCACTGTCATAGCTTACAGCACAGCATATCATCTGAACATCATACGCATAAACTTGGTTATGACTGATCTTTTGGATGTCTGTTCTGCTTACTGGGAATGGAAAGGGAAATACAAAAGGTCATGTCCTAAAAAAAAAAAAAAAGAAAAAAGTAGGGAATCCAAGAATTCCTGCCAGATGTCCCTTCTCTAACATAATAGGACTCAGCCAGAATTATGGTAATGAAACAAAGGCAGAGAATACGAAGTGGTGTTTTATGTGCGGGGTATCATATATTAAGGAAAAGAAACACTAAACTTCTGAACCAGAGAGGATACAGCATTCCACATTTTTCCATGTGCAAATGTTCACAAAAAAGAAACTACATATTTTGCGCTGCTGAATAAAAGACAAGAGGACAGCAAAGGGCAGCCATATGAATTTCCGTGATTACCATTTCTAATTTGAGGCTTAGTTTCCAGACAGGGTTAGGATTTAGATTACACTAAATCAGGGTTAAAATGGGGCTTGCCAAGAATGAGGATTAGGAAAACGCATGATTGCTCTATCTGGTCAATATTTTTAATATATTAATATTTGTGGTTTTACATCCTCCTTGCGTTCATTTGAAAAATAAAAGGTAAAGAATAACAGTAGTGCAGTGATGGCAGTCTTTGATTTAAGCTTTAATTTTTCACATCACACGCAGTTTTATGGTGCAGTAAATAATGAGATCAGCAGCAGGTTCATATGTACCCCAGAGCTCACTTCTCATGTTAGTAGTCTGAATACACAGATTGTTTGTTCCAGAACACATAAATGCATTCTTTTCTTTTTCTTCCCTTCCTTTCTACTCATTAATACTCTGTATTAAAATATTGATATTAGTAAATATACATGACGCTTTTTATAAGTAATTACCTCATATTCATTCTTAAATACAAAGCAATAAATCACCACAATGAAGTTCTAACATACTAATTTGAACTGAGAAGGAGGCAGTAGCATCTTGTTTTTGCTTCACCAAAGAGGACAAAAGAGAAGAAGTGAGCAGTCTGGCAAAGGAGTTGTCAGACCATACAGTCCCCTTTTCTCTCCTTTCTCTCCATTTGCACTATATGTCTAAACTTAAAGGAGTGAGAATACTGCCTAAGACAGCCAAACGGACTCAACTTGTGATCACAGTCACGTCTGTTAGTGATGTTACACAGCTTTCAATGATTTGTTTCCTCAATGCCATAATCTTACTGAATACTTTTTAACGCAGCCTACATACTCTGCAGCCAAAACTGACAACTATAAACTAAACTAACTGCATTAACGTCACAGTTGCAAAATTTAAGGACCTGACAAAGGAACTGTAGCGGTAAACCCACCAACTTTATTTAAATCTTGTTTTCAAAGGAGAATAATACTATTTTTTGCATTTCTAGGTCAGCACCAAACTTGGGCATTTTAGAAAGAGGAGGATCTTCACTTTGACAGGTGGGTAAAAGGGTGCCCCAGAAGGCCTACAGTTTGGTCCCTTAGAAGAAGGAAAGAAGGAATAAGGGTGATGAAATTGTATCCCACAAGTTTTGACAAAAGATGCTTGGGTCAGGATGCTAACAGTATGTTATTCTTTATGGTGCTTGGCACAACAATGCACCCATACAGATGTAGCAATTTGGATGCTATTGCAGTATTTCAATAAATAGCAAACATAATGATGAGAAACAATAAAAGTGCTATTATTGCTGAAGAGAATGAGAAAAAAGAGTTATGTTGTCAGAAAAGAAAATGAACTCTGCAAACGCATTTGAAGAGAATATCCCTTGAAATTCAGTATTACTAAGCATTACACTAACTTTACTCGTACAAAATATGCAGGTTTTCTACATCTGATGCAGCATTCATTTTCATTGGTCTGAAAAGCATGCTTAAAACATTCACAACACATGACTTCAGACAGGTGACTGTAAAAAAATAACAGATACAGTAGCTTCCCATTTTTGTGGTTTGTTTGCTTTTAAGTCTTTTCACCACTATGAGCACACGTCTATCAATTAAGAAAATGCTGGATGAGACAAGAAAGATGTAAGACAACAAAGCAATGCCTTATATGATGTATTCCTAATATTTATGAGCAAAATACAGAATCCAAAGTGCTGGCAAATGTTAAAACACACATCATCTTTGAATCTGTATGAATCTTTAACAGAATCAAGAAAGTATTTCCTTTCTAAGTGGATGGTGAAGTTCTTCCCTGGTGGCCTGGCTATGGAGGGCGTACTCTAGATCTCACTCTTCATCTTCCTGAATGTGACAGAGGTATCCGTCTCACCTCTTGTGCCCACCTATGGCAACAGATATTGAGAAGATGCCTAGGGATCTGTTAGCAGGGAAGGATAGACATAGGAGAAGAATAGAGAGTAGACAAGAATTTATTTTTTGCTTGGGGCAAGTTTCACCACTTAAGTCAAAATAGCTTTGAGGAAGTGTCCAGACAAGGAAGTAAGAGGGTATTTTCTTCTGGGGCAGAGGTAACCACTCAATTCTATTCTGGAAGAATACTGAAGAGCTGCTTCTGTAGCAGACGACACACATTACTTAAAACCCAGCTTTTTCACAGTTCTGTGACCAAGTTCGATAATTACTGGTGCCTGATAAATACCCTTTAGATGAGTATGGATTTACACAGCAGAATTTCATACTAACACTTAATAGTATACAAGTGGATGAAGACATACATGTATGTCCTGGTTTGAGGTAAAACAGAACCAATTTTCTGATTTGTAATTTTACTTTTTAGCTGGGCCTCTTCTAACTGACTAAAGTCTGAAATTAACAGCATGTTGTTCAGAAACTGTTTGCTCTCAGAGTGATAAGACCTGATTATACCAAGGAATGGTGTGCACAGAGGCTCTTGCTTATACTTATTGCTATAACAACCAAGGTCAGCTAACTTCGCTTTTTACCCGTTAGAGGGTCGGAAGCGGAGAAGCATAGAAGGGTCCCACCTGCGGGGAGGAGCGGACGGGACAGGTGACCCAAAAATGACCAACAGGGTATTCCATCCCATCTGCATCACGCTCAGTATAAAAGCTAAGGGATCAAAGGGGCAAAGGGGCTCTGGCTTG
>VWZL01002125.1:437404-523142 GCA_013396915.1 Stercorarius parasiticus | reverse complement strand
GCATCTGTCGTTCCGATTGGCCAATACGGCCAAAACCACGACAACATAGTAACAGAAATGTTACCATTTCTAAAGCCTAAGGCAGCCAACACTCCAAGGTTTTCATCTCAGAAAGACTCACAGGTTCGTGATGTCACAAACACAGTTTTGCTATGGATTACTTTGCCCCTAAACCAATGTTTGAACTGGCTGTGGTCTGAGACTTGGACTTCTACCTGAAATCTTGCTTCTGTCCTAAACTGAAGTAAATGGGACCAGTCTGGGACTTAACATGTTTCACGTTATAATAGGAAATGCTGTTTTCATAGGTAATAGATAACCTCTGTACTCTTTATTGCATGGAGGAAAATACTCAACATCTCATCATGCTTTCTAGCATGCTGGAGGCCTGCCTCTGAAGCAGGCACGGAGGGTGTGGTGATGCAAGGCAGCGCTCATTCTGTTCCACTGAGAGCTAGCACTTGCATTCTTCCAAACCATTTTTCACAATAATAACCATACGGCCTTGAGAGAGCTACTGTGAACTGCTGTGAACTGAACTGAGCAAACTCAAGCAGCCTTTCTGGAAGACTGAAGGAGAGAGAGGTACTTTAAAAATGATGCTTTCACATTTGTCTAACAGCAGCAGCTAATATTTCTCATTGAACTGTAAATGAGGAATGGCATGGGGATTCATTCATAAGATGTTGAACATAGAACAAGAAAGGATTTACTCAGCTTTGCTATAACTCTTGCTGCAATTTACCTGATTAATTGCACCATAAATTATATTGTCAGTAAAGTAATTTGAAATAGGATCTTGGCTTGGCATAGGAGCATAGGATGCTAAAAAGTGCTATTTAAAAACTGTTTTACGTGCTGAGCTCAAGGTTCACACCTGTAAGCCCATCATAATTATTTTAACAAGTTATGAAATTCAGTGGTACCTCGAAAAAAAAATATACGAAATCAAAATCTGTGATGGGCAGTGTAAATTGAAATTTATTACAGGCTACAATCTGTCATCAACAATATTTGTGAGCATTTTCTTATTGAATATTAAATTGATTTTATGTGGAATATAGGTAAGGTTTTTGTTTTCACAGTTACCTTTTAAGACAATTTTCGTCTAGCTGATCAAAGATGATCCTAACAATGCAAGATGTACATTCTAGAAAAAAAGTGGAGGGGAGGTTTGGGGTTTTTTGTTTTGCTTTGTTTTGTTTTTTATAAAAGAAATATCTGCAAATGAAAATGATGATTTGTTGACACAGATATAGTGATGTTTCAGTTCCAGTGGAATACTGGAATAGCATGGACTTCTGTGTAGCTCGAAGTCATGGACCTAAGTGAGTGCTGTGATAATATTTGAACAGTTCAGTGTGATTGCCAGAAGGCTGAGGGAGTCATGATGTCAGGTGGGGCAGCAATGGTGGTGGGGAAGTGCATCTGAGAAGGAATAGAAAGAAAGTTTCATGTTATGACACTTATTTGCAAATTCATCACAGATGGTTCTGTGAAAAACAGTTAATGAAGTCAAACAGCTGTGGAGAGCCAGCTCCTGCCTTTAAACAGATGTAGTGTGACAGACTAAGCTTAGCATAGCCCTGTATGTGTCAAGTACAACAAAAATCAGTGTAAGCACAAAAAACCTGCATGCCAACTCTGTAGACAGACTGAACACAAGATGAGTTGCATGAAGAAGGTACAAATGAAGAAAGTAAAATGCTTGAAAGCAGAAGATCTGAATCTGTCCAGTGGTGAATTACCACTGTGAGAGTCCCTATGCCACAGAAGAAACACAAACAATTGACTGAGAGTGCCAGGGTTGTGTCTGATTTCAACAATGGAACTGTTTCTCCTTGGATTTACTAGTAATAACAGCTTTCATCCATTTTATAACTGAATACAAAACTCATTTCTTTTAGAGAAAAAAGATCAAACTATTTCTCCTGTTGGCTGGAGAGTCAGGCACTAAGATTATTATATGCACTCTTCAGAAGCAATTGGGAGCACATCAGATGTTATAGTAATTGAGAAATAATTTCTGCGGCTAAATGAAGTGGAGACCAGTGATGAGTGGGGTTCCTCAGGGGTTGGTACTGGGCCCAGTGCTGTTTCACATGTTTGTCAGAGACATGGACAGTGGGATTAAGCGCACCCTCAGCAAGTTTGCAGATGACATCAAGCTGTGAAGCATGGTGACATGCTAGAGGGAAGGGATGCCATCTAGAGCGACCTGGACAGGCTTCAGAAGTGGGCCTGTGCGAACCTCATCAAGTACAACAAGGCCAAGTGCAAGGTCTGGCACATGGGTCAGAGAAATCCCAAGCACAAATACAAGCTGGGTGGAGAATGGATTGAGAGCAGCCCTGAGGAGAAGGACTTGGGGGTGTTTGTTGATGAGAAGCTCAACATGACCTGGCAATATGTGCTTGCAGTCCAGAAAGCAAACCACATCCTGGCCTGCATGGAAAGAAGAGTGGACAGCAGGTTGAGGGAGGTGATTCGGCCCCTCTGCTCTGCTGGAGAACCCACCTGGAGTACTGCGTTAAGTTCTGGGTCCCACAACAGAAGGACATGGATCTCCTCTCCAGAGGAGGGACACAAAAATGATCAGAGGGCTGGAGCATCTCTCCTGTGAAGACAGGCTGAGAGAGATGGGGTTGTTCAGCCTAGAGAAGAGAAGGCTTCAGGGAGATCCTATAGCAGTCTTCCAGTACTTAAAGGGGACCTATAGGAAGGATGGGGAGGGACTTTTTATCAAGGACTGTAGTGATAGGACATGGGGTAACGGCCTCAAACTGGAAGAGTGTAGATTTAGGCTAGATATTAGGAAGAAATTCTTTACTCTTAGGGTGGTAAGACACTGGGACGGGTTGCCCAGAGAAGTTGTGGATGCTCCATCCCTGGAAGTGTTCAAGGCCAGGCTGGATGGGGCTTTGAGTAACCTGATCCAGTGGAAAGTGTCCCTTCCCGTGGCAGGTGGCTTGGAACTAGATGATCTCTAAGGTCCTTTCCAACCCAAACAATTCTATGATTCTATAATTCTTTGAATACACAGCAATAAATCTTAGACTACACAACAGTGTTTCAATATTTTTTTGTACCTGAAGAAGACTTAAAAATCAATCTGTGCATTCTAAACATCTTCCTGCTTTTATTTTATTAAGGCATACTACTTTGAATAAGTGCTACAACATAATCTGTTCTGAGTATTAACTGAAAGAGTAAAACAGGGATTATAAAAAGAAGGATTGATTGATTGTTTTTGACTTTTTAGTCAGACTTCCAGCTCCTTTGGCATGTGAGGAAAAGATCTTGCTAATATACTAGGTACCTTTTTTTGGTGTTCTTACTCTAAATACTATGCTTCTGGAAAAGGTTTCTCTCAACTGTTTATCCTGACGTATTAAAACCTTTCTGAAGAAGATGATTTTTAACCTTTAATATGACACATCTAAGCCTTCATATTTTTACAGGACCTGATGTAGGTATATATGTCCATAAACATTGTTATCTCCGAAGTCCCACATTAACATCTTGTTTTCCTTTAAAACGCACCAATAAGCCACCCTGAAAGAGTACCATCAAGACCTTTGAGAAAAACACTGTCTTGAATTTTGGCCTTAACAATCTCTATGCTTCTACAAAGCAAGAGAAAAATCTTTCTCCATTTCACAGGTTTTGTAAACCACTAGGTCAAAATTTTCCAAGGCAAATATTCAAGTTCACTTAATTACATGACTTTTTGGTATTTAGTAGCTAGGTTTGCACAAAAGTCAATGTCATGGAGGTCACAACTGCAGTAACACTTCCACAAACTTCTTGCCTGAACACAATGGAAATCTCCCTCTGCACCAAAATGTCTGAAAGCTCTTAGAGACTATCAGCAAGTAACTGGCAAATTTCCATCTCTGTTGCTATGCCTGTGACCATTTTTACTAGCTCATATAGCAAGTAGGAACTGCTGATGCTAACTTAAGTCTTCAAAAGAAAAACAAAATAATGTTTTTATCAGATGTTCTCCTCCTGGAATCTTGAAAAACTGACAGCAAGCATTCTTAAGTGTTTCTATCAGTTTTAAATGAGCTTATAGAAACCATCTTTCTCACAACAAAATCTAAAAAACAAGTAAGAAATCAATTACATTCATGACTACCACAGGTAGCATTCTTAATTTATTTTGTGCCTAAATTCAGACGGAAAGTTTTTCATTTGAGAAAAGGAGATAAAAATTCCCTAGAAAATATCTTCGTCTCCGTGAAAAGTAAAAATGAATCCAACTATCAGCTCTAAGTTATTGCTTCCTGTTTCAAACTTAATGCAGGACATCAGAAACTATTAAGGGTTTAAAAGTCAGGATACATCAACTGTAAATTGGGGACTGTTTTTCTAATGATTCTGAGTTAGGAAAAAGTGTATATCCATTATGTATCAGGAAAATATATAGTAATGATAAATAAACATAAGAACAACACATGCAAGGCTAGCAAGTAACTTACTGTAAATTCTTCTGAGTACACACAACTAGGTATAGAAGCTTTCAGAGATCTCATTCTGTCCTAACTTTCTAACTCCTGGGTAAAAGTTCTTTTCAATGAAAATAACAAAAATAATTTTAATAGCTATTATTTATGTAACATGATTTTGCAAAGCATTTCTCAAAGCGGACGTACCCATTATAGTGAAAAAAAGGTGCAGTTACATCTCTATAGCTCCATATAATTAGAGTAGATTTTTCAAATTCCATAATTTAGGTTTTTTTACAGTATTTAGTTTTATCATATGAAAGACAGTGAGAGCATTCACAGTATTTCTGAGTCTAAAAAGCACCTGCTCCAAACAGTTTTAATGATAAAACCACTACATATTAAAAAAAGATCATTCAAAATCAGTTTTCCATCATTCTGTAACATTGCATAAGTGTAAAAATAATGAAACAGTATTGCTCTGTATTTCTTAAACCTAGGCAGTCTGTTCCAAATAATCACATGCAGAAAACTATTTCTTGATTGGTTGCCAATGACTTTAAAACTTTTTCATTACAGAATCTATCTAACTTAAAGCAAATGAGTAGTCTCATGGAGAAAACTGACTGTAATGGAACTATTTATATACTTAAGTATGTTGCTGAACCAGCTGTCACATATTCTAAACTCATTGCCGTTTTATTTCATAGAATATTTCATATTATGCTTTCTTCCTACTCCAAAACCAAATCAGATAATTTACAAATTTTCACCCACACATGACAAATATTACCTTCTCTTTCTCTATAAGTGAAATCAACTTGTATGCATATCACTTATCTGCCTGAAGATTCATAAAGCACTGTTCAGATTTTATGGTGAATACCATAACAATTTAGACATGCATCATCAAGAACATTTCATTTCACCATGGTATTTGGGCTAGCTCTTATGCCAAGCAGATACAGCACTGCAGAGAAATAAATGATTATTTTGTAATATCATGGGAAGAATAAGGAAACCATTTAACGTATGTTCATACCACTAACCATTAAGCTTCCTACGGCCTGAACAGGTAGCCATTTCATGCAAGTCACACTGAAAATTAGTCACTAGAAAACCAAGACAAAAGAGCAAAAGGTAATTTTCAAGTTGATGTTTTGGCAGTGCAGGTGGACTAACATGCACATGTGCAAACCTGTACACATGCAAACCCCGATTAAAAGTCCCACTGGATTTTTATCAACATTCATGGTTAATAACTCTCTTCTTTTTTTCGATCACAAACAGAGCTGAGCTTTTAGCACTATACTAAAGCATCTGCTGAATATTACTAAATGGTAAGATTAGCACTTACTACCGCCACTTGCTTTAGCTGATACATGTTAGTTGGACTACATTTGTTATTTAGAGGTTATGAGATTGAAAGTTCACAGTTGGAGGTTGTAGGGAAGTAGGCAGACAACTATGTTCTCAGTCAGTATGAGATGTTAGTTTAATAATTATTACAATAAATCACATATGGTTTTTATTCTTCTCTTGATGTGCACATAATGCTAATTAACTTTAATAGGAGTTACAGAAATGCACGAAAAGAATACATGCTATAAAACCTAGAATTCATTTTAAACACATGAAAACAGTATTGCACCTGTTTATATGAAACCCTCACACATAATGCTCTATAAATTGAATAGCACCTGTATTAATACTATTAACAGTGTTAAAACTGAGACATTAATCTTACATTGATTTTATTTTACAATGAATGCCCTTAATGTTTTAAAAGATTTGGATTGTTCCATCTGTGCATAAATTTACTTTCTTATAGTAAGGTCTGTTTTACCTTTCCTTATTTTTCTCTACAGTAGGGTAACAAGTTATCTTTACTTCTGTAAGACTACGTAGACTCATCTTAGAAGACACTTATTGAGTTTTATGCTTTGGTCTTCTTGGTATTTTTACTGTGGAGCCAAGTGCCTTTTAGAACCTTTTTTCCTTTTTTTTTTTTTCCCCTTCCCAATTTTCTTTCAGCAGAGGAGTCTTTCAGTCAGTGCTTAGTCTTCTTTTCAAAACTGCCTCCCCAGAGAGCTGTAACTACTTGTCAATCTCCCAAAAGCAAAGATTTTAGAGAATTTAAAGTACTCCCTTTGTTTTAGCTGCAGTTAACTCCTTGTTCCCCTCAAATTTCACTTGAACTTGTCAGTGCTCTCAGCTTTGGTTATTTGCCTAGTGCCTTGGTGGCTCCAATGCTTTTTAATTGCAGAGGGTGTCTGCTGAGGGTTACTGTACCAGTGCAGTACACCTCCCATTCAAGTGTGTAGTGCTGGTGTATACTTTTCTGCCAGTGTGTTGTGGTGAGAGGTTTGCTGTTAGTGTGTGCACCGTCTGTGGTTAGCACCAGAGGAAATTAAGATGTAGGAAGATTTTAGTGAGGGTTACTTTATTCTCAAGATGACAGCTCTCCCATTTTTGGTGTTGTTTTAATGTGTCAGACAAACTGTCTATGTGCAGCACCGAATACTAGAAGGCCACTGAATGACATTTTGTGGCACCATCGGTATTCCTGGGTGGAACAATTTACTTTTCCATTTCTTAGCCTGACATTTATGGTGAAGCTCCCATCTCTGAAGCTGTTTAATAGATGTTTGGGTGTGTACTGCCTTCTAAGAAGTAGGTACAGAAAACAATTATGATGACTCACACATTTTCTGCCTTTTCTAAGATGTTCTTCATGTGCAAAGGAGCAGCTAAGTTCACTCACAATTTGGTGGGAAAAAGATAATGGTGTGTGCCGGCCTATTACAATACAAAAGGTAAAAGACTCTGGGTAAAACTCCCAGGAGAATTATAAGCACGCAATTCTGAAAGCAGGACTGAAAAAGATGCAACATCTGCAATATGACTATGCATGTGAGATACTTGTGCTCAAACTCAAACCAGCCTAATGATCACATCTGCATGCAAACTCCAAAATTTAAATGTGATGAAGACATATGTGGTACTTAAAAACTGAAAAACAAGCCTCAGTTTGTTTCTGAGAGCAGTGAATGTAATAACAGCATAATCACTCCACAGATATTAACAGTCATTTCATGTTTTACAAATTTTATTTTGGGTTTTTTTTTTTCACCCTTTAAAAAAAACTAAAATTCTAGCTAGTAATAGAACATTAGAGCAAAAGATAGTATCTATTTCTTTTTGTATAGCAACGTAACTACTAAATGCCTAGCAGTCACATTTCTTTTCAGCGATTCTTAATGGACTTTGTAAATGATGATCAAATAGAGCCACAGAAATAAAAAATTTCCTTAAATCCTAGTCCACATTTTCTAGAATTATTTCTTAAATTACTTCATCTTCACTCTAAATTAGCATCACATCTTGGGGGAAATGCAAAATATGATAGAAAATATTGCTCCTGGTGAACTTGAAGCTCACAAATGACAAGAATAAAGAAATAGACACATAATCCTATAGACGCCTCAAGAGGACTAGCCTTAGAGGATGTTAGCCATTCATTTTTGGTAATGGCTAAATAATTTTATTTTTTTTTATCATTTCCATAGAGCAAAAAGTCCTTCTAAAAAAGTATTAGTGATTTTCAAAAAAACCAAAGAAAATAAAAGGCTTATTCTAGAAACACCTAACAACATTTCACACTGACTTCAGAGAATCAATACATTACTTCTGCATTTTAATAAGAAAACCGAAAATTTCGGTTAATTAAGAAGAAAACCATTGATTAAATAGTTTGTAGCAAACCTATGTATTAGAAAGAACAGGCTTCCTTATGAGGCACACAGCCAGTACACTCAAACTTAAAAACAGATCAGCTTCATGTGGCCTGCTGTTGTGTTTCATGTAAGGACCAAGCCACTGGATGATGCTTAGGATGCATTTGGGCAACAATATTCGGATTAGATAAAATAATTTGAACTTCTCAACAGCATGGAAGGTTTGAGACAACAATGCCTGCTTCTGTATTTCTTACTTATACTAAGTAGCATTTGCAAGGAGTTCTGTAGAATTCTACAGGACTACTTTAAAGTCAATCAACTATGAGCAAATACTATTTTAGTAAGTAAATGACCATTAACAAATCAAACCCTGATATAAGTTTAAAAATAGTGGGTACAATCCTGCAGGACAAAATCAAAATTCATAGCAAAAGACAGTTTATGTACTACAAAATGCTCTCAGAATCTAGCAAACAGCTCTGGTTCATTTTCACAGCCAGCTGGTCTATCAGAAAAAAATGATTCCATGTTCTCTGTGTAATTATCACTCAGACACATGAAATATACGTGTTCTACCCAAGGTTTTCATTCAAATCACCACTAGGTACCTCTCCACAATATTCTCTTTCAAAACATAAATGGAATCAGGGCTGAAGCATCTCAATTTGTCCCAAGATACAGAAACTGACCTATAAAGGCATTGCAATTGAAAAGTAAGAATCCTTCAATTTCGCAGTGCTCCCTGTGAGATACAAGAGTTCAAGTAGTTCATATACTTTAAAACCCTCTACTCTTCTCACCAATTACCACAATTTGACACCACACTGAAAATCTGGAAAAAAGTTACCTGTTCTCAAAGATTTTAGAAAACATGTTTCAGTAATTCATAATGCCATATTTACTATAAACTTTGTGGCCTAGAGATTTTAGAGGCACCCTACCTTCAGAAAGTAAAAGGTAACAGAAATTTACTTTGTTGATCCCAATAGCTTGTGGCTCAAAAGGAGCATATCTGCCTTGTGGTTTGTCTGCAGTAACCACTGTTTTGTTTCCTGCTAGGTGGAGGAAAGACACTTCTAATGGGGAAGGAGGTAAAGTGTCCTTTTTTTGCAAATTCCTTAAATAGCTCCATTTTTGGTTAAGTATAATACATGTCTATATTCTCCAGTAATACTCATGCTTTGGAATGTAATTAAGTAAAAAAATTCTGAACTGGGTTCTAAAGTTTTTAAAAGTCAGATCTTCATTTTTTATACTGAAGATCCTGTTGTGATGGCAATTTGTGTCTGTATCTTTTTTTATTCTCTACACAAATGAGTATAATAAAACATCTTTCAGTGAAACACCTCTGCAGAACACAGTATGGTGCTCCTCCTCCTTCCACAAATAAACAAAAAGAACCCAAATAATCCAAAGTTTTTATGAATTTAGGAAATAATTTAATGTTACTAAGCACTGTAATTTTGAGCATAAGAAAGCATATTCAACAGGAAAAAAAAGGGGCTGGTGTTATATTTTTTTCTTCCCTTTATATATTATGCAACGCACAGTAAAACTGAATAGGAAATATGCTACCAGTTTTATAGTATCACAACATTTTAAAGATTCAGAAATTCACTACAACTTCCGTGCAGTGTCTAGATCACCACATTTAACCTCTTTGATCATATCTTTACTGGGAACTTCTTGTCGTCTCTAATTATCTGTATTACTCTTCCTCTGCAGATTCTCTAGCAGGCTTTGTGAATTTAATCAGAATCACTGCATTCCCCTGTATGATTACATTTGAGCACATTCTGATTTCATCTTTACTATGGTTTAAACTGATACCACCACTCACAATAGCGGATCCTGATTTTTAAGCTTGAAAATGCTATGAAATCTAACTGCATACCATGTTTTACAATCAGCTGTTTTAGGAGACTGAGACATACAAATTCACATCCTCAGGTTCACTGGCTACACTGATAGGCAAAATACAGAGAGAAGCGATGCTACAAATGAAAGACTCCTATAAAATTGGAATGTCTTTCCAGTGGCAATGAAATTAAAATATTTTATTATTCACAGTCAAAATACTTAAAGGAACTTCACCTCTCCAAAAGCTGACCATATACTTTGTTACATATTTGCACAGACTTTATAAATTGATTTTTGTATGTGAGATTTTACATGACTTGTCTGCATTTTTTGTTGAATAGGTGAAAGAGATTTTCTGTTTGTAGCTTCTGAAAATGAGATAATAAATTGGCAGCTGTTCTGAAAATATGCATAAGGAATACAGCAGGGCTCCTCCATAACTATGGGTGACTTGAAAAAGAATCTGTCAGGACTGATTTGTTTTTCCAGTTTCCCTGTGAGAAGCTACATTACAACAAACCCCAACAATCTTCACATGGATTATCATCTTCAAATATTCAGTTACAATAATGGTGAGGAAGTCAGATAAAAGTTTATAGTGGACTTTCTTAACAAAAGAAAAGACCTAATGGATTTTCCAGCTAAACAGAAAATCATCGGGTCATAGAGCATATTTGTTTTCTGTATTGCTCGGGGAATACCAAATCAAATCTCATTTTTACTGCAACATATTGACAAGATAAATAGAGTTCAGGAAATAGCAACAAAACTTATGAAGCACCTGAAAGAAGTAATTCATTGTGCAAGCTTTCGAGACTAATGTTAGAGGTCTCTTAGCAAATAATCAAAATAAATAGCAATTCAGGAGGCAGAGGATAAGCACAAAAGAAGGACAGGTATGGGATGAGAAAGTCTTTCAATCAGTCATAAGCAGCATTATAAAGTAGCTTAAGAGAGGAAGCACTGGCTTCTTACCAAGTCCACTTTAATTAGAGGAACAGGGTATGTTTTAAAAAAAAGCTAAAAGCAATAATGTCAAAACCAGTATTTACTCAGTGGCACTACATATGAGGAAAACTGAAATATGGGCAATAAAAGATAAATACTTCACATAACTTATGAGCTAAATTCATAAATTTGTTTATTGTCTAGCGTTGGAGTTGACGAATGTAACTGATCTGCGTAAACAGGCTCTAAATTTTGCATTTTGATGTTTCAAATATTCTGTGATTTTGAGTCAGAATATGCACATTCATAATATTCCTGTAACTGACACTCATTTCCCCTCCAGAATCATCTTTTAAATCACACTTCAAAAGTGTATTATGAATTTGTTTTTACTAGTCTGATGATTTACTTTCATTTAGATTTTTTTTTTTGCATTCTGTTATTAGTACCTGTAATAGCACATTACAACTTGAGGAACTCAGTGGCAGGGGCAAGTTTATTTTAATTCTGATGTCATAAAGTGCTTTCAGTAGATTAATAGCTGCATTTTTTCCAGTAGCTTACATTTATTCCACTGTAAAGGTTTTGTAGCAACACTGTCACCATCTAAGCTTGCAGAGTGTCCAGCACAACAGTGCTTCAATTTTGATTGGAAACATAGAAAGCTATTGTAATAAAAATACAATATTTGTTGATTGAAATATTAGATAAATATACGACAGCTGATGAGACCATATTATTCTCAACAGGGATTTTGAATCCACTGTTCTTTTCTTTTTAGAAAACCTGAGTGCTGTTTGTGACAATGGAACATTTTCATTCATTCCACAGTGGAGCAAATGCAAAGTAGTGACTTAATAGATGATAAGAGTATGGCTAGTGACAATAGTTCTATTTTGGTAAATAAATTACTTTGAGCTATCACATGCCCCAAAGTAAATGGACAGCTGCAACAGTTTTCAGTAAGCTATTAGTGTGCAAAGATAAAATGATGCACTTTTGCATAGACAAAAGCTTGGTACAACGGCCAATACAGCTGATTTGTTAGATTCAAGACTTCATGCAGACTGCTAGGAAAACTATTTACGTTTACCTTTCAAACAGAGAGATGAGAATCTGACACAATTTAAAAGGCTATTTCTGGGCTGTCAATCAGAGCAGGCCAAGACATGAACAGTGAATTTGCAAGTCATCAGACACTTGCCAAATGTAGACACAGAAATTAGACTGCTACATTACTCTATGAAATTGGGATTACAGAAATACAAGAAAAAAGAAAGAAAAGCAATTGGGCAAATAAGGACTTCACTGATCAAACACCAGGTCATAACACAAAAATAGTATTTTTTTTTCCCAGGTATTTGCACTGATGAATGATTAAATAAACCACAATTATCTATGGAACAATAGCCTTCAAAGAAAGAAACGGAAAATCATCAACATTTGCCTTCAATAATTTAATAGGGAACCCATGTCTTGTCTTAGAAAAACTAACATAAACAATGTTGTTAGTGCTGTTCAGCCAAGAAGTATTGCTTTTCAGCAGAATGACATGCAGAATAATTTTTGTTAAAAACAAAACTGTATTATACCGCAATATCTTGTCTATTTGTTTTGAGAAGTGTCCTTGGACATCTGAAGACTGAATTTCAATTAGATTACCCTGTTTGATGCTCTGTAAACATAATCAAATGTAGCTGACTTTCAGTGGGATAGAAGAGAAGATATTCTTCCATGTACAGATTTGAATATGTTCATGATCTCACATAATGAAAAATACTGGAAATGGAAAACACCAATTAGGTCAATCAGCTACTTAATTCAAGAGTGTTCCCAATGATTTCTTTGTAACTTGTTTTTTCTTGGTTTTTTTTATTATTCTTTGCCTATGAGGTCACCTATATTCTGTACTCCTTTATACTTCCCCATCCTGAAGCTTGGTGATACGTATCTCCAATGTTTTCTATTATGATTGTTATCAGATTTTTCAAATTAATGAACACTGAGTGTGTAAGCATCTTTAACTAGCAACTAACTCAATTCTATTTTGGCTGACGTTTGTTGTTGCAACTTTATGGTCCTTATGACAGGGGAGTTGTAAAAGGAAAGGCTAGACAAGGGATGTTGCTGCATTTTCATAGTCTAATAATTCTATTAAGCAATTTATTGACTCTTTTCCTTCTATTTCATCTGCTTTAGAGTAATTAAATACCAATATGTCTTCTTAGAACAAAATTACGGAGGGGCCAGTTAACCAGGGACTAATTTTAAAATAGAAAGTACATATTATGATGGAAGGATGAACCACAAAATACATGCAAAACTGAACTCTCATTAATGTGATTTTTGAAAAATAAAAATTATCCAGAAAGAATTTAAGCAAAAAATAATGTAGTATTTTTAAGTCAGATTATTAAAACAACTCATCTGCCACAATAGATTTGTCTGTTATCACCAGCTTGTTTAACACTTTAACAGTAAGATCTTAGACGAAATTCAGTCTTCCTCTTCTTTCCTTGAAAAATTAACACAGCATATAAACTTCATCACTTTGTTTACTCTTCCTGTGTGTGGTATATCCTGTTTTCTGTCTTAGCTAATTAGATAAGAAGCTATTTTGTCCCCATGAATTAGGCTTCTAAAATTCATGTGTTTGGCATAAAATGTAGCAGACTTAAAATGGACAGTAATGAATTTGGGAAAACTTTGTACTTATTCTAATTCTTTTAGTTACAAGCCTTTTTACATACAGTCCAGTCTGATCTATGAACTTCCCTTTGTAATTAACAAGGATAAACCCCATTTTTCTCATCTCTGTCCTCCTCTAACCCTGTTCCTTCCTGCCTTCCCTTCTCTTCCTTCTTTCCTCCCCCTCTCCCTTCCTCCTTCCTTCTTTTGTGACTGTCTTCATAAAATATCATGTAAGCATTACATAAAATTTCAAGTAGCTAAGAGATTCAGAAAATCTTCAATTATAGTTGATGCAGTTATAGCTGAAGAACTGACAACACAATCGATTTGAAGACTAGTAAGGCCCCAAGTAACATGGAATTTGGATGACTATTTAAATAGAAAATAATAGTTGTTAATAATAACAAAAGCACATCTATTATAATGCTGTTTATATTAGTAGTAATGACTCTTTGTTCAAAGACAAAGATCTAGCTGGTAATCTATTGAGCCATGAAATGCAACCAAATAGCTCTCTCCTTTTCTGATGGGGAAAAAGACAGTACTTCCCTTGTTTTATCTTGAAGACAAAACGCACAGCAACATCAGCATGGAATATCACTCAGCGACCAGTTATGGGACTTGATCTTACAACTGAATGATCTGTTGGGAAACGTGGTAACATCTAGGCCAACAAAAGCAGTACAGGACAGATTTCAAAACCACAACTACTGCATTTCAAAAGGTTTCTCGATTTATCACAGAAAACATGATATCCTAACACTGAAACCTCTAAGCAGCCAATTCTGCGATAGGATTCTTTAAAAAGATTGTGTGTTTTTGCTAATCATATGTTTCAAAAGTAAATCTGTAGGTATACATCCAGTCACTGTCTGCAAAGATAGATTAACAGTAATTTGGAGAATGGTGTGTACAACCTTCCACAAAGAAACTGTATAATATATTGATTTATTTTCTGTTGTTCCACCTTAATATCAAGGGTCTCATGTGGAAAGCAGATACAAGGATAGAGGAACATTCTCACTTCTCAGCATTTTTTATTAACCACGAAGAAGTAACATTTTTACTGGTATTCAAGTAGACTACGAATAGCCTAGAATCACAACAGATCTTTATAAGATTTTGAATTTACTAGCTAGCTTTTAATTTGCTAGTAGCTAGTAGAAATTAAGTAACTATGCAAAATACATTTTGTAAATTTCACTGTAATATCTCTTTTTTTGCAGAAAATTAAATGTTGATACAATGCAGTTTTACAATTTATTAGTAATTACATGGTGAGTTAGTAGACTGACAATAAAATGCCAAAGCCCTAACCTTGCAACAGCTATGTTCTCAACACTGGAAAAATCTTTCTGTTCATATATTCACGGTCCTACATGTACCCTTCTGAAAGTAAATAATTACAATCACCTTCATTATTCGACAGTAGGCAATCTGTTGCCCTTACTATGTCTGTCATCCATTTCAAAAAATCCAAGCATTTCAGATAAAAAAACCCCAGTACTGAAAACAGAACATATGCAAGACTGAAAAGGACTTGTATAGAAACTGTCAGCTGCAAATATCAGGCAGGACTGAATACAATTTGTTTTGTACCTGAAATGAAAATACATGCTTGGCAGAAGGCTTACACTGTTCAGCATCTTACTGCGTTGGTTAATCCTTCCCTCTGACCTGCACCACAAACTGGAAAATCTGTTGAACTGCAACACCATGAGGTGTGGCTGCCATAGACAATTGCAACCCTGTGGGTGATAGTCAACCGACAGAACCCTGTGTCTGTTATCACCCCACGATGATGATTAACACAGAGGAACCCAACCAAAGCTCCCTCAAAATGTCTTTAGCCACAGACAAACAAAATCACATTAAATTATTCAGAAGACCTGGGTCTCTAGAAACTTCTATGAAACAAATTATGAAATAATTCTCTTGATTTTATGCATAGCATGGAGTAACTTCAGCTAAACATCATTCATTTTCTCAGGTCTTCCAGTTCTAAGCCTGCAAAGCAGTGGCTATTCTATTTACGGATGGTGTCTCAAGAACAGTAAAGTTTTTGACAGCTAATCCAGCCTTCTCCCTAATAAGCAGCTGATGACTACCATGGACTAAATTCCCCTGAATTTAATTGACCGGTTAAAGTTGTTTATGGAAGGTGTACTTAATCACTCCTATGTAACTATAATTGTATTTCATTTCGGTAGCCAGGATATTATCTTTATTAAAAGGTATGTTTAGAATCAGACTGTGATATTTGTATGGCACAGAAAAGTATCCTGATTTTGTCACATCTTTTGAGAATGTCACCTTTCTAGGTGCAGGTAAGGCAACAAAGGAAAAAACCTGTAATGAGGAATGAGTGGACAGATTTGCCTAAGAGTTAATGAAATTCTCCATTATTTGTAATTTAAAAATGATAATGGACTGAGGTAGGATATTAGTAATCTGGTTTGTGAAACATTAATATCCCTTAATGGAATGGTGAGAACAGGCTGTTTGTTTAATCTTGCTTCAATTTCCAGCCTTGCCACTGACTTTTTCAATGAAGGAAAAATTCTCACCATCTTTGTTTCTCAGTTTTTAAGAGAGACAATACTCTTAACCTCCACATAGGATCTGAAAGGCTGAATAGTTACTGGAAAGGCCATTTAGGTCATTGAAGATGCCTTCAGTATCAAAGTAATGCCGTTAATGTAATTTCTGATTCTACACAGCAGTGGTCTCTCTATTGAGAGCTTTGTTACATTGCCCTGTCAATTGGTCTTCAATGCTGACCTAGGGGAGCCAGTAGATGAGATGGCAGTTTAGACCCTACGTATATTTGTTCACTGGTCTCTTCAGAGAGACAGCTAACAAGAACTGGATTTGACATAGTGTTATCATGATTGCAGCTTCTGTTAAGTGGACACCTGTCCATTAGAAATTGGAATGTGATTGCAAAATCAAGTACACGCAAACTGCCGTCCACTCAGTTCAATAGTTACAGCCTGACAGTAATTAGAACAAGCAAACGGCTTTGGAAACTGAACTGCCATTTTATTACTGGGTTTTTCTATATCTTGTAAGGAATTTGTTTCAATCTGAGGTCAATGAAGTTAGCATTTTGTTTTTTTTAAGGCTGCATGAGAACTTCGGGATGGTACCTTACTAATATATTACCTGGCCTCCTATTTAACTTTAAAAATACCAGCAATCAGTGAAAGGTGAAGAATAAATCAGAAAAGATTAAGTCAGGATGACTGGATTTTATTCTGTATGTGTTTTGAGCATTTTTAAGAGCATTGAAAGTGTACTGCTTCGCAAGGCAGCAATAAAAATTACACAAAAGAAAGACAACATGCTCTAAGGTATGTCCAAGCCTTCCTTATTTCCTCCCATTGTTTTTTCCTTCCCTTGGGCAAAAATGTCTGCACGTGAAAGGAAACGTAATCTTTACAGATTTCACTATATCAAATGAAGGAGGAATTAGATGCATTAAATGTACAGGAGCAGTGTAGTATTTGTAGTTGCAATCTCATGGAAGCCTTTCCTTATTGCATTTATTTATAAATAGATGAGCTTTGCTTAATTAACAAGAGATTCCCACAAAGCAACTTATAAAGAGACTTTATTTGTCCATGAATCCAGTTCATAAAGAAAGGTATTAAGTAATGAGGTGAAGAATGTTATTACTTGTTGAAGAAAGCAAGAGGATTCGTTAGATTAGCCCTTGTATTAATACCTCTCAGACAGGCTAGATGCATTCACACTAACTACTGAGCATGTAATCTATATTGTCTTCATGTTTGCAGACCAAGTTTTTGTGAGTGCCAGGGGACACTTAAGTTTTTGCATTCAGTTGTGTACATAGCTAACTAGATGCAAAGATAAAGCACACTTTAACATCTGCGTGCCAGTGGAGGTACCTAAATCAGAACTCAGACAAAAGTATGTTCATGCATTGTGTACATTTATAGCAATACACAGATAAATGCTGACCATCTCTAGTAGTTTCTGTATTAATTTCTTCCCTACGAACCAGCATTCATCATCTTATGTTTCTGAAAATGAAGGTTTCTACACCCCCGATATGTATTGCTAATAATGCAAAACTTCCCTACAGTAACAGGTTAGAGAAAAGATTTTGAATACTAGACTCTAAGGATTTAAGTTTTCTATAAAGCAGGTGCAATGCTTTGCGCATTAGTTGGAAATAGAACAAAAACTTTCATTTACATTTTAAACATAAGAGACAAGTTTCCAATTTTGGACACTTTTTTCCATTTTAATGTTTTCCTATTATGACCATAACCACATCCAAACTGTGACAGGCATAATTCCAAATGCTTTACAATACATGTCTGAAAAAAAGCTGACTATGATTAGAATGCCCTATACAATTCAAATCCTTTTAGGATGTGGATGCCAGGAAACAGTTTTATAAGTGGTGAAGGCAGGGGGAAGTGGTTTTTCTCCTCTTCTTTCCAAACTGTCATTGACTAAAAAGTGGAAGATGAAACCATTTCTTTTAAAGTTTCTTTTATATAACAGAGACTCATATACATATTCCTCTTTTACAAAAACGCAGCGCATCCATGGCCAGTCATCACTCAGAAGCACATGCCCTTAGTACCTGTTAAGGTACTAACTACCATAGAAAGATTCAGCTGCACATGAAAAAAATGTGCAAGAACCTGTGAAGGGTGCCTTTCTATCTTGTTGGTCTGTGCTCTTTCAGAAGGTTGACTTGAATTCCCAGATCCAGATCTCTGGGGGAGAAAAGGATTGATAGCACAAGTGATGCATAAAAGTTGATAGTGGGTTAGCAGCTAAACTATGCTCCAGAAGAGAAGGTGACCGAAGGTGACTGAAGATATAAAAGAGCTGAAACAGTTACTGAGAAGCCTATGGAAGTGGTATTTTTCTCTTGCGCAACCAGTTCAGACAGATTCCATCAACACTTCCATAACCTGGCTTCAAAACTGGCTTCAAAATTTGCCTCTATCACGGAGGTGGACACGGTACCCCTGTGGGAGTGCAGTTTCTGCTGAAAGTAAATACATAATCAAGTCTTAGTTGAGAAGTCTGAACAGTCCCATGGAACAGCACCAGGCATTTAAGCCAGAAAATCCTAAACCCAGCTGATACTTTTCCTCAACTGCTTTAGAAAATGAAGCAGGAACGAATTCAGGGAAATCCTATGACCCATATTATACAGGAGGCAGACTAAACTGTCTCATGAGTCCCTTATGGCTTTAAAATCTATGGATTCAGGAGGACTGTGTCTCTGCATCTGCAACTGATTCTCTGTACAATTCAGTGTACAACTGTACATTGCCTTTTCTTTTCTGTTTCTCCATCTAAAAACGTGTATTGCTTCCTGATTCTATTTTACAAAGGCACAGTAAAGAGTAAGTCCTCGATGACTGCATATTGCTCTGAAAGCGTGAAAGATTTTAAGTGCTTAGTAACAGTAGTGCATTATCAAAAGATGCCTCAATGTATGGTAAGATTTTGTTCTCATTCACAGCTGCTTAATGAAAGTAACCAAGTGGAGTAGGATGGGATGGCTTAAAGAGAAAACAAATGAGATGAAGACCACCTGCCAGATTTATCACTGAATTTCCTCAGGCTTCTCCATATAAGCAATACCAAAAACATTTACGTAAAAATTCCTGTTTTATTAAAAATACAATCTCACGGACTTTCTATAAAAAAGGACTGTTAAGCATAGCGGTCCTTTCAGACTTATTCCAGTAATCCTGGAACACACTACTTTTAAAAACTGCTTTGTATGTGATAAAGTAGCTTAACATGAAAAAAGTCCCAAGAAAAAACAACACAGTGTTGTTTGTAGTAAATGGCATTATCTTCAAATTATTAAATATCCTAGTGTTTGGTTTTAAACACAAATTGTAAAGAAGCCAAGGATGTAAAGAAACACACATAATTTTTTCTACGGGCATTAATGTGCCAGTAACCTACAGGAAAACAAATGAAATCTAACCTTAAACTTTTCCACTTTTTTACCAACTGTAATTTTATCATTTCCTGCAGTAGGAAATGTGGTAGTAAGGAAACTCAATGGGACAGGTCTTCAAGTAGTATACAAGTTAGCACTGAAACAGACACAGCCATCCTAATATTTACCAGCTAGAGTTTCACCTATATGTGAGCGCAATTGCTGTGTTCCATATGTGTAAGCCCTCCAGACAGTGGAAGTACAGGAAAGATCGCCTCCAGCACCAGCAACATTTCAGAACTTGCAGTCCCTGTGACCAGCTGATCCACAGCTGAAAAAAAAGAAGCTTTTTCATATTCCCTAGTCCTCAAAGGAGCCACTTCATTAATACATCCTTTCTGCCTTTGTACCTCCATAATCCGGAGTAGAACAGAAACTGCAAAAATCACCATAAACATTGTGGAGCAAATTATATGAATTGAGGATGGCAATGTCAAAGGACCATTCAGTTCATTCTGAACTCTCAGAGTTTACGGGAAAACTTAGAAAACTGAACAGCCACTACTTGGACCTCTGGCAAGCGAAGGCTGTGATGGAATATCTCTCCTGGATTACCAGCTCCAGGTTCTTACTTTAGTTAAGTAAACAGACCGTAAAGGTCTTACCACAAATTGTTCAAACTCAAGCAGGTTAGGATTTTAGCCTTTGCTCCTAAAATAACTGTTTCAGAATATCTTTCTACTTAAGGTCCTAATTTCCTAAGTTTTCCTGTTCACAGACAAGAAGTCTCACAGACAGTGTAAAACAATTGTTCCCCACTGACAATATTCTTTAAGTCAATATTCTAGCACTGGAAACTCTTCTACAAATGTCACTACAGAGAACAGACTATGATTCCATAATAAATTTTACTTCATGGAAAAAAAAAAAAGAAAAAAAAAGGGATTGAAAAAGGGGAAAGAGGATATATTTGCCTATATGGCCATTATCAAAAAAGTGCATATTCTATTCAGGTAAGCTTATTAAAACTTGTACCGTTAGTTCCAGTGTCACGTATCCTAACAAGGCATACGATTTTATTGTACTGAAAGGCAATGTTCTGCAAGTGGACTGGAGTTACAAACAAATAAAAAGTACCTACAGCTAAAAGTGTGGCTTAAATATTTCAGCACTAGAGCTAAATATAAAGTGTCTAATCAGTGTAAGATTCTTTTAACAAAAAAGCTTTCAACAGGAAAAAATGCAGCAGTAAAACACACAGACCTTATTGCTGTAGCATGCTGCAGAATCTAAGGTATGACAACAAATATATTAAGAAGACGTAGATTTTATTAATAATAGCAACACATTTCAGTTTTTTACCAGTAATAACCCTGAAGCAAAGCTTTTAAGTTTACTTCATAGCTGTTGTTATTTTTCGAATCTCTTTTCATCATTTATACTCCGACTTTTTTTTCCCTTTTAACTCAGTGTTGTGATGGAATCAATACAAATCTGCTCTTAACATATCTGTCTCTGACCTGTGTTTGTTTTAAGCTGTATCATTCATAATGGTGATCGATGGGTAATGCCATTCCTCTTTCTCCACAAAAAGCACAGAGCATAAAAAGTGCATATATTTTATGCCCAAGGTCAGGAGAAAATTAATGGATAAGAGCTAGATAAAATGGAGTTCAAGCTGAATGGGCTGAGTGCTCTCTACAGGGTACAGTCAAGGCAGGCAGTACAAAGCCCATTATACTCAAACGCTCTTGAAGCATTTCAGAAGTGAAATTGTTTCCACAGGCTAATGCATAAAAGTATGAAGCTTTAACTTTTCTGTTTCACAGATAGCCTACAGATATTGGGCAAGTGTTCCTACTCAGGGTTTTATTTAGCATATTCCATTTATCAATCTTTACCTTAAGCCATAAACGCATTTGGTGTTTATGACGAAAGTTGTACCAGCTATGTTTATTTGTCATTAGTGAACTTTACTTCACAGACTTTCCTGTTGACTGTCTCACAAGTTCGCTGTCAAGACAACAAGTGAACAGCAGAGCCACTAAAACACAACCACTCAAACAAAAGCATGAAATTAAAAAAAAATAAATGGGATGATTATGTAAATATGAAACTTCTCACTTGCTATAAAATATGGTTTAACAATTAAGAAAGAATAACATAAACATTTTTTTCCAAAAATATAAAGTAAAACTCAATTTCACTTCAACCAGAAGACCACAGGAATGGTAGAAGGAATGACATAACTAAAACTCTGTTATATTACACTTAGTTTCCTAATATTTTCTTTCTTTACTCTGGTGAAGTTTTCTAACAACACCTCCTGTACATCAAGAAACTTGCCCTAGTATGTGAAAAGCAAACTGCAAACAGAATATGCAATTCACTTGAATGAAGACTGTGGAAAGCTGCCGAGTAGAGACAGATGATAGAGGTTCTGCAAAATACAATTTGGTTGGTGAAGAAATAAAGTAGTCGTGTCATATGAGTTTGTTAGAAATATTGTCCTGGGGTTGTATCTGAACTTGTTTCAGTGTTCATGCCCTTCTTATAATCTAAGGTTAAAAGAAAACAAAACCAAGAGCAGCTGAGCATAGATTACAGTGAAAATATCACTACTGACCACATTATCCTTTTTATCTCCTAATAATTTCCTGGACAAAGAACAAGGTGAAAATCCAGCACTGAGCACCAGATTACTTAACAGATAAATTTGGAAAGAAGTTGAATTAGAGCAAAGCACTATTTTCTCATAGCCCGTATCAGTTGCTGGCACTCTGCTGAAAGCAACTTAGCTTCTGGTGCAAAGATAGGGATAAGAGATTTTAAGTGACATATGTAACTGTATGCCTTCTTATTCACTTTCAAAAAAACGCATACTGTATTGTTGAAATAAAACTAGGGGAAAAAAACCCAGACCATTCTTGGAAAACTAGGCTAAGGTAGTCTTCCCTATTTAAAAAAAAAAAGGCGGGGGGGGGGGAGAGGAAGAGGGGAGAAAGAAAAATAAAAGGAATATCCAAAACCTAAAATCTGGGATGAACACAAAGCACAAAAAAATTCAACCAAAGTATTTAAAGTGTCAAAATTATAAACAAAAGCAAAAAAATTGAAGCAAACAAACAGGCAAATTCTGTAAGTCTGGAGTGATCACACTGTGAGAGATGCATGTCAAATCCCCAGTACTATGGCACTTCACCCAAATATTTTAGTAGGAAAATACTCCTAAACATTCATACGACTTCATAAATGCTTCACAATGCCTTCATTGCTATTATAACTGACTGCCCACCTCCAATGTGCAAATAATACATTTATACACTTGGTGATGGGATATCCAAATGCCATTACCGTATCTAGTCAGAGATGGTTTTGGTCTGCTGAAGTGAAGGCTTAAGTTTACCAGATTCAGATGTATATTCATGAACATTTTTTAATTTTACTTTTATGATAAAATATATTTGCATGCCAAATTTTTTATCAGTTTTTGGTCTGTGTGTTGGCTACTTGCTAATGCAAAGTACAGGACAAAAAGAAAAATGGTAATGATTTACCTGAGCCCTAATCTTGGAATTCTGGATTATTTACAAATTTCTTAAGAATGAGAAATGTGAAGGTCAAAACAGGATGATACACTCACGTTTCTCTCTGATGTAAATTGGTCTAGCAGGGCATCTAAGTAATCTGTGTTACCGTTTTTTAAATAAAACGTTTCCAGAAGGCCTCTAAATAATGTTAACTAATTGAATTGGGATTAGCTTCTAGACTATAATCAGCTGTGACTTCTTTACGTTACAAGGCTATTATTTTGCTACATTTTATTTATGCCAAGCATGTAATGGTAATTGTTTACTACTGTGATTAAATCCCAATGAGGAAAAAGAAAATATTGTATTAGTTGACTTTGGTATTTACATTACTCAAAATAATTTTAATCATTGTAATTCTTTAATCTCTAAGGATGAAATTTTTCTAATAAATACTGTAATAACAGTGTTGAGGTGTTCTTCATAATGTTATAGTATCATGCTGTGCTCTTCATTGCATAATGATGACCTTCTTAAACAAAACCAAGAGCCCTGAGGCAACACATTAGGACAAATTTAACTTGCCCAAAATAAGAAGCTTTCTCCAAATCCTATGGATTTCACTCACTGAGAGTAAACTCCAGTAAATCTGTTCTGGGTTCATTTTTTTACATGTTAATTCACTTTCACCAGAGAGGTATGCAACTTCTGTGTCCAGGCTATAAAGCGGTCATAAGGCAACCATTTCTAGGATGTACAAAGAAACTGAAGAGCTCATAGAAGAAATTCGAAATAATATGAACTCCACCGTTTACTGAAGGCAAGGAAGGCAGGCAGGTGTGGAGGACTCTGACTGCAATCTTCAGTGCTGCTCTTTCTGCAGTCAACTCATGATGGAATGTGTTCAAAATGCTTTAGAAAACTATAATGTATAACATAGAATATAATATAGAAAACTATAACTAGGATGACAGAATTTAAATGCACCCAAAGCAAGTCAATACATCCTAATTTCACAAGAGAATGTCATTAACGAGAGCTGTACAATTCTTGACAGGTTTTTTTATTATTTTTTAGATAATGAGCATTGTATTCTATTATCTTGTTGTTGGTTTATTTCCCAATAACAAAAGGTTTTGTCCTTGGCAGGGAACTTCGTAGTTACATTATTACTGTAAGGATTCATGGCAATGTTTTCATTAGGTTCTTCTCTCTTCCCTTGTATGCTCACCAAAACCGGTTATTTTTTCCACTACAGGCTTTGATTGACCACACCCCCCAAGAGCTGTTAAAGCCAATTAATTCCACAGATCTTCGTGCACCAATTTAACTTCAGCAGTTCTCTGCTGTACTCGATATAAATGAGGGAGGCAAGCTGGAAGTGGAAATATTGTGCATACAGTGTTACAGATGCAAGAAGTAAAGTGTCTTATTCGAATAAATAAACTTGTACACATTTAGCAATCTATCCAATCATGACTTAAGTCTTTTGTCTAAACTGACCAATCATGATTAAAGTAACAGTAAGAGGTCAAATGAGCTCACAGTATTTCTAAGCTCTTTTCTATTATTCATGAACCCTCTTAACTACTTTTGCTGCAGGTGGCAAACAACACAGAAAGATGTCTGACCTTGACTCAAACAAGATGACATTTCAGTAATGTATGTTTGTATTAGGCACTTCTCACTTATGGTAAAGAGAAGACATATTTCCCCTGGAGCTACAGTACACGTATGACCTATGGTTTGTTCATCAAAAGGCTATTATAATTGACTCTTAATATATCAAACTCTTTCATGCAGGCAGATCCACTTATAGACAGATTTATTTCTACTTTCAAAACTCACACACTCTAATTTTTAAATACTCAATATTATCTTTTCCCCACATAGAGAAGACAGAGTGATAGAGAAATAGCACTAAAGTAGAAGCATTCTGACTGGCACCACTTCGACAGAATTTCTTCCAGAGGTGTTACAGAAGATGTCTGTAGTGGGTGTGTAACAAATTGAAGAAATTAACTGTGTTGGTATGGCAAACAGAGCAACTAAGGAGTTGCCTGTGTCAGCCACCCTGCTAGAGGTTAACTCCTCATAATAAACAACAGGGATAATAAACATTATCAACCTCCTATTCCAACACAACCATCTTTCTTCTCCACACTACAATGACAGAATAAGGGGAAGATCCTGACTACTTATTACCTTTTACTCCTTCCTTAGTAATTTTATTTCTGTAAATTTGTTCTTACTATCATATCTGACCTGAGCTGTTGAAACCCAGTCTTGTCCTCAGAAGGAGGAGCTACAAATGATTGACCATTAATCCTGAAACTGGTTTGCTAAAGTAAATGGGAATAAGTAGTCAACCATGGCCTTACCACAGGAAAAAAACCCATGACTTCATGAAGCTTTAAAGATATTGGAAATAATTGCAATTGTATAAATCCTATCAATAAAATATCAACTAAAAAAAGCCCAGCTCAACTTTTCATCCCTGTCTAACACTGAAGTCAGTGCAGTAATACTGGGATAAACTATTCCCTAATTTACATTCCATAAATTTATTTCTGAGCTCTGTTTCCTAAGATAATTCTGTTTTCTTGATGTAGGAAACCATAATAAAATACAGAAAAACAAGCAAGACAAACCCTGAAACCTAACACACATGAAATCACTAAAGGAGAGGATGGTCAGAGATTCAATTAGGTAAATGAGACATTATTTCTTTAATGGTGTGTACAACCGCCAAATTCTAAGAGCACTATAAGAAATCTAACTCCCATTGTAAGGTGGTAACACTTCAAGGAGACCAGCCTACCCTTTCACAGGTGTGAAAGCTTACAGAATTCTATGAATATATGTAAAATTTAATTTACTTTTAAACACAGGCCCAAGCTTTGGGAATTCTCTGAATCCATGTAAAATTCAATTTTCACTTAAGAAAAAATGTTTTCTAGCTTTTGAAGATACAAAGAAATATTCGCAGAGGTGACCTCAATGTAATATAGTTCTTACAATGTATCAAAAGTATAAAATCCACCCATTAAAATGTTTGTTTTTAAAATTCATTATTTTCAAGAAAAGCTCAACTTTTCTTGAGACTCTGATTGAACCAGATTGCAAATATTGACTCTGTGTTGTACGGAAAGTCAAGGTGTAAAAAGTTTTTCAAAACTTCAGGTCCAAAGAACCTGGCATTTCAATTAATAAACACAAGGGTCATAAGTAGATACGTAGACAGACAGACACACAGACTGAAAGAAACAGACACAAAGTTGCCTCGCTGTGGGAATTTTAATACCATGCTGAAAAAAGGAAGATGAATTTCAGGAAAGCAAGGCTAGTTCCAGTCATTTAATCCTCTAATTTAGTCTCTGGTAGCCTATTGTCTTTCATTTATCTGGAGAGTTTCATGAGTCATTTTTAAGCAACTACTGCTGAACATCAACTGCTAATAAAGTAGCATCCTTATTCAATTATGGGTCAGTGAGAAAATATCCTAAAGTGGTTCTACTTCTCTCTATGGTTTTTAACATTTCTTATTAATATATTTGATGCAAAAATTGTTTAAATCTGAAATAGCAGCTTGGGAAGAAGGCACAGATAAGAACTGTCCAAGACAGACAGTATAGTAAAGGAGGCAACAGATAAATCTTTCTTCTACGTTATAGCAGTTCAGTGCTTGCAGCAATTTATTCGGAAGACTCTGTTCACAGCTTTCATATACACTACAGCAAGGTATATACAGTGCCAAAATCTGCCTATAGTTAAAAGTCTGGAAAAATTGTACTACTCTTGAAAAAGTCATTCCAAAATTATAGCCTGCTAAATAAGAATCCATTCCCTGATGGATTATGCTATTTATTTCCTTCTTACACAACATCTATAATAAAACACACACTTGGAGGTGGCTTTTGGTCTCAGCATTTGTTTTAACTGGTGTGCTTCTGTCAACTTGAAGAACTTACTCCCGATCTAGCATCCAAACTCCAACACAAATGAGGCTTATAAAATCAAGGATAATTTATGAGACATGCACTAACTCATGTAACTCATTCCCTGGTCTGGCAGGTTAGCCTTGGCAAACAGCCGAACTCCCGCCCAGTCACTCGCTCCCATCACGCCCCTTCCTCAACACTGGGGACAAGGCAAGAAAACAGATTAAAAGAGCTGGGTCAAGGTAAAGTCAGGGAGATAGTTTACCAATTACTTTAGCGGGCAAAACAGACTCAAGAAAAACTAATGTAATTTACTGCTAATTAAAATAAATCTGCATAGTGAGGAACAAACACAAAAATTAAAATTAAAAAACAAATAAATATTAAAACCTTTCCTCCTGTCCGCACAGGTGTCAGTGTGGATGTCTGTTTTGCCATGGAGCACCTTCTCCCCCGCCTCCTCCTCCTCCTCTACCCTTGCTCTTCCCTGTGTTGTTTCTCACTCTGCTTTTGTTCTCTCCTCCCTCTGCCTGTTTGGTATTTGTATCCTTTCTTAAATATGTTTTCACAAGAGGTGCCACCAGCTTCACTGACGGGCTCAGCTGTGTCCTGCGGCGGGTCTGTTGTAGGGCTGGCTGGAACCAGCTGGAACCAGCTGTGTCTGGCACACAAGCCAGGCCTGCAGCCGCCCTGCTGCTAAAACCTTACCAGCTACACCCAAAACACTTCTATATTTATATTGTAATTTAACTTCCATTTTAACAAGACTAACCTCAATTATGAGATCTAAAATTTAGCAAAATTTGCCACAGAAGCAAAAAAATGGTGAAACAGGATTTTATTTTATCAGCATTTATGCCATAGCTTGTGACCTGGTTTTCAAGTTTGTTGCAAGTGGTCATGAGAAATCTCAGCATTCAGGCCATCTTTCAAATTACATGAATTTAGAAGCACATGGCTGCCAGTCACACCCTGTAGATTTTCACACAGTTTAAACAAGAGGTATATTTTGCAGCTGTGTAATTTGAACTCTGTTAAATAAATATTCTGGTATGCAAGCCATCACATTTATGCACTACGTATCAAATCTGTATTTTCATAACATATGAGTTGTGCATACACCAACAGTGTATTTTCCCTTTGTCCCATTAAGAAATATGATTTCATTTAATATCTCTAAAACGTTTGTAACAACCACAAATTAGGTTTAATTTAAGGCTCTTTCAAGTTAATCCAAGAGCTGCATATACTGGGAGATGAAAAAAGAAAAAAAAAATTCTTAGAAAGAAATGTTGCAACTCTATGATGGGGTTCTGTTTCTAGTGATGTGCATTAGGAAAGGCAACAAAAATAAAGCCATTATAGGGTATATTTTAAATGACCTAGAAAACCAGTAATATTTTTAATGAAAAACACTGGCTGGATTACCACCATTTAAAAAATAAGCAAGTAAGCTAGCAACGCAGTATGTAACATTCAGCTATGCCTCATCAATTTGATTAAACACAATGTTAAAATGAAAACTACAAAATCTCAAGGCCAGTATCAAAGGTCATTTTTATAAAGTTTCTGGAGATAAAGCACACGTCAAAGGCACTTGCTTTAAAATCTGGTATGAAAGAAATGCAGTAATAAGAATTGAACATTTTTGGCTTAACATCTGAATCTACAAAATACATGTATGTGGTTTTTCATTTAAAAATATGAGTAATCCCATCCCTGTTCAGCTCAGATGCATATGTCCATGCTCAGCTGAATGGGCAAGGGATCAAACATGTGAGGCATTTTGTTGAAAAAGGCTCCACTTATAAGAATTATGGCATTAAGTGTGGTGAGAAAAATGGGAGCAAATCAAACTTCTCTCCATGTAACCTCTGAGTTTTTGCAAAGCACTTGAAAGGAGACAGCTAACAAATCACAAACCACATCTAGCTCCAAACAAGCCTGCTGATCTACACGCAGGGCACACCTGGTCTATTGTTTCTTCTGCAGGCAGCCACTGTATACACAGCAGCAGTGTCAGGGCACTGTCCTGCCCTGACCAAATGGCCACCACACTCGCCTTTCCTCTCTGCGGCTGTCCCTCAGGTGTGTTAACTGCACCACTCAGCTTGGTCTCATCTGCAAACTTGCAGAGGGTGCACTCGATCCCACTGTCTATGTTGCTGATGAATACAATAAATAGTACTGGTCCCAGTATGGACCCCTGAGGGACACACTTGTAACCAATCTCCATTCCTTGTTGGGTTTGCCACACTGGGACCTGTATCTGACAAAGGGACTTTGTCTTACTGATGGTCGCTGGCAAGTACACTACACACAGTCTCTTCTATGCAGAGAGGAGTCAATAAGATCCGACATGATTTTGTGACAGGGGATTTTGCAATACATTATTTAATAAAAGTGACACCTATAAGTAAAGGCATTTTTAATAGTCCTCATGCTGAAATTCATACAATGCATACAAAATAAATGCTTTCATTTAGAGGCACAATAAAATGGAAAGGAGTGTAATGCTGTAGCCCCATGATGTTGTTATGGTACTGCTAGTAACAGGCTTCAAATTCTTCTGGCAGGTGGCCATCACTAATTTGGTTTACTTTTGCTTACCTTTGTATGTTACAGCTGTAATTTTTATACAAAGTCATAACAAGAGGTTACTTTGTGCAGAATGAGGTATTTATGACTCTAATGCAATGGTATACATAGAGAAATGTTGGTACAACAGCAGAGGTTTTGAGAAGTGGAGATGTTGGAGCGGGTCCAGAGAAGGGCCACAAAGATGATCCAAGGGCTGGAGCACCTCTCCTATGAAGACAGGCTGAGAGAGTTGAGGTTGTTCAGCCTGGAGAAGAGAAGGCTCCGAGGACACCTTATAGTGGCCTTCCAGTACCCGAAGGGGGCCTACAAGAAAGCTGGGGAGGGGCTGTTTGCAAGGGCATGTAGCAAGAGGACGAGGGACAATGGTTTGAAACTAGAGCAGAGCAGGTTTAGATTAGACATTGGGAAGAAGTTCTTTACAATGAAGGTGGTGAGACACTGGAACAGGTTGCCCAGAGAGGTGGTGGAGGCCCCATCCCTGGAGACATTCAAGGCCAGGCTTGATGAGGCTCTGAGCAGTCTGATCTAGTTACAGATGTCCCTGCTTACTGCAGGGGGGTTGGACTAGGTGAGCTTTAAAGTTTAAAGTTTTAAGCTTCCAACCCAACACATTCTATGATTCTATGATTCTATGAGATGTGGTGCAGATGAACACAGACATGGGACTGTTGATAAAGGGGCCCAGCCTTGCATTGCAGACCCTGCAATGCTCCGGTGCCCAGTTAAAGAACTGCAGCTAACAAAGCGAAAAGGGAAATCGCATCTGACATGCATCAAAAGCACAGTATATAATAAACCCACATGTAACATGAACTTGCAGACTGCTGAAGAAACTGCAACACGTAAAAGTGTGCTAGCAAGCACATAAAAGTGTCCCCACGTGAAGGGGAGGAAGGAAAAGGGAGGAAGAAAGATTAACATCAACATTTCATTTCTCAGACTTGCGATGATGAGAACTTGCTGTACAGCCTGTGCTGCCAAACTGAAGCCACTGACCTCAAGATTCCAGAGGAGCACTGGAAATAGGAGCACACCACCAGAAAAAGTGGGAAATACTAGGAAGTGTTTGTGTAACAAATTTACCTGTGTGATTTTTTTTAATTGTTTTGTATACCAGTATTCATGTTTTGGTTTGGTTTGGGTTTTTTTTCCATTCTGTTCAGTAATTGCTCATTTTGGACTAATAATATTTGTTTGATTATACTGTTATGATTTAAATTATACTAACAGTAAATTATTGTCTTTACATATAATATCCTTTTTGCATCTAAGACCCTGACACTTCTCTTGAAAGGACAGAAGTCTATACATAAAGTAGAAAATGGTGACGTAGGAAAACATTTATATAACTCATTTGAACCTAAAATAATCATATTTTACAATTCTTTGTAACCCTTTGTACAAGAAAAAGCAAGTTCAGAAAAAGAGCATATATAGCAGCCCAAACATGCTTCTGGATTGCCTGGGAGCCAAAGGTCGTGGTAATACTTATACTAATAAATGTTCATATGCTTTATTAACTTTAGCACTTCTTTTTCTATTAAAAATGCAGAAATGCTGTTAATAATATAAAAACCTGAGACACTCAGTAATGCATTTTCCATGCCTTTCATGTTCTTCACTCTGTTATTTTTGACTTGTAAGTAAAGTTAATAACATCTATAAATACAGTGCTCCTTTAATGCAGTCTCTGAACAAATCTCATTATGATGAACTCCCTAGAGAGAAAACTTGTATTTTAACAGAAGTTACTCACATCCCTGAAAGAGGTTCAAAGTACAGTTCAAAAATACAACAAAACCCCCGTACTTTTAAAATCAAGTTGCAAACAAAATAAACACAAACTAGAAGAAATCTATACCACAATACAGTAACTCAGCAGCAACTCAAATCAAGAAAGGACCTCCTCACAGGTTACGGCTGCTTCTGCAGTCTATAAAAACACCCTTTAGCGTGAGCAAAGTCACTCTTTCTAAATATGTCATACCACCATCTTAGCCCAGATATAACTTGACACCTGTGATGTAAATGACGCATACTAGAGAATATCAAGTAATGCATCGTGCAAAGTTATCTTCATCTTAAAGCATGCATTTTGCTGCCATATTCAGATTTCTTCTCTAATACAACAGGATTTCATTTGGAAAAAAATGGACGTATACCAAATAACCACCTCACCTCTCACCAACAGAGCTGCTTCGAGGATATTATATGTGATGGAGAAAAATAGATCTTCAAGATAGGAGAAAGGTAACAGCAGAAAATTATTTTTATATGCTTGCAGTAAGCTGTTCTTTAGGAGAAGCTTTTTTTATTAGCATGAATGGTATCTATATGAAAATGCATACGGCCAAGAAGCAGCTATTCAATATGCTGCTTCCCATCTGCAAAAGTCCTCAGGTGGCTTTTAAATTAAGAGTTTATTCCTGTTTCATACCATGACCCATATGGCCACACATGTCTCAGGAATATAGATGATGTTTCTATGTGTAGAACTCGTCTAAGCAACTCCACCCCTCTCCTTCCCTTCAGGATTACAAGCTATTTGATTATGCTGGTCCTTCTTCACAAGTAATGCCATGGAAGTGTCATCTCCTCTCCTCTCTTCCTCCTGCACCTACAGGGTAGCTTTTTTCCTCCATATTTCTGGATAAATTTAGAGAAATGCTGTAATTTCTCTGTGTCACTAAAATAATTCTATAATGTAAAAGAACAAGACTGCCAAAGAGAACTCAGAATAACTCGTGCAGATATAAGACAGTATCTACAGAGTTACACCTATCATGGAACAGTTATTAGCCCTGTGTGAAAAAGTGTTAGACAACAAGGGTTTTATTGCTATCAGTAAAATTTCTAATTCACTGTGAGATACAGCAGAGGTCAACATTTTTAACTCCTGATTTTGTGCAATGTTGACACAAAAGATCAAATATGAAGTTTTTTGAGTATTTTAGGCTTTTTCTTTGCAACTTTTTTGTCCTTTTTAGAATAAGGATGAAAAGTTTAGCTGTAAAATATAGGTATGCTTAGTAATATTCCACTGTCTGCTTATGATTAAAAACAGAGGATTACACTCTCTCTAGCACTTCCATAAAAGGCTTTCACTCCTAAGTCTAGTAATATATAAGACTCAGGCTTCCTGCACAGTTCAAATATTTTTTCAAATATATTAAATGAGATATTTTTAAGCACAAAACGCTCCAAACTTTTAGTTCTGCTCTACTGAATCCTCATGTCAAGATTAGTATTAAACTAGGAAAAATAGAAATTATATCCTGTATTGACTGACATCTTATCATTCTGTTTGTTATGATCGCATCACTGACTTCGGTGGTTACTGATTAAGACTTTTCAGTTTAGTTTTAACTGGCTGACAGAAAACCTTCAAAATAACAGTATCCAGCACTTTTATTAACAATAGTGATGCTTTCTCATGCCTCTCTTATAATTGTATTCACAAAGATGCAGGACCTTCTTCTTTGTTGCATATATGTGCATATTTTTAAAGAAACAACATTATGGACCATGAAGTGAAGATATAACACACAAGTTACATATAAGACTAGCTTGGATTATACAGTGGAACAACCAAAGACACATGTTGCTGGATTGTAGCAAGTAGGATTTTCCTTATTTTTAACTAGCACTAAAATTGTAAACCTAACTTGGAAAATGAAACAAGTTTTTAAACCCAAAAATTTTATTTCACAAGGCTGTTTTTCAGTATTGCCACTGAATATGGCATAATTTACACTGCTCCTGGCCACATTCTTACCTGCATATGTTTATTTCCTAACCATTTTATATTACTCACATCTTTATTGAAGCCTTCCTTATCTGGATAGCTAGAAACAGTTGATTATAACGGAAAGAGCACAGTGCAGCAAGAAAAATCAATACAGTACGTATTTGGACTATCATATTTCAAAGAACAAAAATAAACAGATGAAGCTTAGAAATACCTTCATCCAATAATTACAGTGTTTTTACAGAACACTGTTTTCCTTAGCATTTCTGCTTCTAAAATGCATTCTGATAAGCCAAAAGATGTTGTGTTCAAGTTACTTAGCATTTATGTTTTAAACTTTATTACATACATTTAATTCACAAAAGTCAACAGTATTACAGCTATGACATTTATAATATCAGCCCTGTGAGCCTATCTGCCAATCTCTGAAACCTTTACTTTAGAAAACACACGGACATCAGGAAGAGAACACATGAAGTCAAAGCTAATTCTCGATTATTTTCCTGTCAAGCTTTACATTAAATGGCAAATTTCACCATCATTATAATTTTAAAATTTAATTTTGATACTTAAGTAGATGGCTGTACTTAATTAGATGGCTACCTTTGTGAAGGTACTTTGTATTTTTTTCTTAAGACTGGTTAGTTTAAAATCACCCACATATTTTAGAAAACAACAGGCATTTGGGATTTATGCCTATTTATGCCCTATACTGACCAAGCTACAGCACTATGAAAATGGCTGTTAATAGACTCAAATTTATTTACAAGAAAAGACTCATGGTGACTTTATTCATCCTACTTGTCATCTAGGGCCCTCTGGCTTTCTAATACAATCCCCAAACAATTCATTAAGTTCAGAATTAAAATGAAGGTTCGGCAGGGTTGCTTTCTCATCAGACTAGTCAAAAACTCATCAGGGCAAAGGCTGAAATTAAATACTATGCACTGTCAGCTGTATGTTCAGTGTGTACACCATCAGCCGCTTTCCTCAATTGTCTAGTCATGCTCTAAATGCAAAAAAGGAGCACTCCATGTTGTTCCTGTTGCCCCACATGACAGCTGTTATCACACAATGAGAAAGTAGCAGACATTAGCAGTTTTGGTATCTGAAATATTTACTGACACATTTCCAGTCTTCTAGAAACTCCACAACTTTTTTTTTTCTTTGTGTGTAAGATGGAGGCTTTCATGGTGTTGTATCTTAAAATGCATCACAAAGCCAGTAAAGTAGCCTTTGATTTTTTTTTGTTGTTTGTTTTATTCTGTCATCTGTACCTCAAAGCTTCGTGTTGGGAAGATTCACAAATAATATGAAAGGGGCTGTTTGCAACGCAGTTGTGAAACATTTAATTTGTAAACTACTGATAGTTTTTGCAACTGCTGTTGTGAAACAGCTGTTACTGAGAAACAAAGAAAGTCCTGGAAGGGCAAAAAGCTCCATAATTACACCCTATCTTAAAACTGAACTATATTTGTAATATCAAAAGCAAAAACAGAGAGTAAATACTTCTCCTTTGTTGCTGGGTTTGGTTTTTTTTGTTTGTTTACTTGGTTTTTTTTAAGGAAACAATTCGTTGGAGGTGCTTCACTTGCATTCCTGGATGCTGACACCTCTGTGGCAGGACGAAATACAGACGATAGCACTTATGCATAGGACTTACACATATGAAATAGCTAGAATAGGTTTATCTGACCTGATTACAGAGCTCTACGATTCAGAAAATAATGTAGTAATGATTTGACTGCTGATCATTATGAAGACTGAGATGCTTGTTTTTTTCTTTCTGTGAATGATAGGAATAACTGTGTATCTAGGAAAAGAATGGAATATCAGAAATTCACCCGATATTAGAAGCCTCAAAAGACTGAGGGGAAGTCTGACAACTCACATTTATTAGGATGACAGATCATCCAGATCTTATTCCTATAACATGTATTTGATATATGTATGATATACACACCCTTGCTATCTGTAATTTACTGACACCAAGCAGAGAATACACTTCCTATAGTTTCATGCCTCTATGCAGCTCTCTAACAGCTGAAACACACCACTAAGTACCTTATATGTGTATATAAGGTATATGAATACCTTATATGTGATGCGGGGTGTTACTGCTGTTAGGTACTAAAATTGAACAAGGACTAAGAGTCCTTGTTCAATTTTAGATAATGTCAGATCTGTAAGTATTAGGCTGGTTAAATTTTCTGTTTCAGTAAATACTTTGTACCTCTTTAGAAGATTTCTAGAAATAACGCCGGATCACTATATTTTTTTAGAGTAAATAGCTATTTAAAATTTTTATAAATATATATATTTATTATGTATGTATATATATATGTGTTTGGTAATCAACCACATACATATTCCAGAAAATTCGTGATGCTAGATAAACTGATCACAGGTATGTTCTATGCCAAATGCAATCAGACCTAATGCACTGAGCCTTTGCAGCTGCTACGTTGTTTTCACCTTCTTTTCACATAAGATATTTATATTAATTTTTTTCTGAGAATTTTTTCATCTTGCCTCCTTCTTCAGCTTCTTTCAATTTAGTCTAATTCATTCCTCCTCTTTGAAGTGTTATTGTCTCCCAGGACACTGACTTTGCCCAAGAATTGTTTATAAAAAGGTTAACAACCTACAGCACTGGCTAAGGCAACACACAAACTGACCGATTTGTAACCTTAGCAAATATTCAAAACTGTATTATGTTTAATGGAATACTTCTCCTGCTTGTGGTCATATACAGCACGAAGTCAGACAATATATAATGGAATAGACTCATTTCAGGTACTAGTTTGAAACAAATTATCTTTTCCATCTAAATAAAACCATTTTTGTTCTTCATGTTACTAAATGTAGTGGCCATTTTTCCTATTGCAAATGAAAGCATAATTTAATTAAGATTTTGTAAACTCTATATTCCATGCTCAGAAATATAAGTTATCACAGAACACATCTTGTATCAGTACTTCAACATTGCTATGAACTACCCTTAGAAATTCTGTATTTCTTTCATTTCTAATCCATTCTGCAATACTTAGCAATTCTTAACAGCTGTATGTTTGCTTACGTTTCTCATAAAAAAAAAAAACCACCCAAAACACAAAACCCATCATCACTTAGCTTGTAACCAGAAACACATAACACTTTGATCGTTTCACTGGTAACTCTCATGGCTAGCTGTTTTCCATGATGTCCTATGTGGCTGTACTTCAGTCTCATCATTATCTCTAAATCTTTTAATCATATTCTACTGGTTTGCTATATACTTTTTTTTTTTCTTTCTCCATAGGACTCAGAGCAAGATCCATGTCCTTAATGAGAGACAAGAACAGAGTTACTTCAGAAGTCCCTATAGGCCCATGCTATATAAAACATTTCAAAATAATTACACAGAACAGGTGTATTAAAATATACAGATAGTAGAATAAACTCATATTTTCCTTTAGCTTGAAATGGTCAGCAAGGATGAGACAGAAATATAAAATTAAATAGTGGTGAATATGTACCAAAATATTAGTATAATTTTAGGACTCAAAGGCATAACACCTTGATTTAGCATATTGCACTAAACCAGTGCCAGAAACGGATGCTGAATAACAGAGATATGAAAGGTAATTTTAAAGTTCAGCACCATTGAAACCACTAAGGTTAGACTTATTCTTATCCTACATCTTCTTGACCCAGAGGGCAAAATGTACTACCATGTCATCATTTTAACTACAATTTTAGCCCATTTTTTCTCAGTTTCAATCAATACAAAAGTTTAGTGGAACAACAATTAATAGAAAGACAGGGCTTAGGTCATCCAGATCAGCTTGATATCTCTGTTTTAAAATGTCACAAAATTATGCTTTCTGTCCATAGCAGTTCTAATAACATTTATCTTCAAAGATCACTGCAAAAGAGATTCTCTCATCTTGTAGACTTAGAAACCTTATGAAAAAATAATGCAAATTCTTTCAAGAACGGTTGTTTTCTCTGCACAGACTTAAGCAAAGTGATGGGCAAATGAACAAACAGGAAAAGATACCCATCTCACAAATTCTCTTCATTTACCTAATGTACCTGTTTCTGAAATCAAAGTAGAGACAATAGCCAGCACAACTGAAATTGGACAAAATGCAGTAGGCAGACATCAGCCTGCTACTTTCTAGAAAAACAAAGTTAATATGTTTTACTTTTCTTGTTATGTGACAGCAGTGATTCTGTAAGAGAAAACAGGGACCAGGAGAAAAGGGACAAAGAAACTAGCAAAATAGACCTTTTGCTAATACTCTGAAAGCATCCGATACATCTTAGAAAAGGAGAATTCAGTGTCACAAGAATGTTGTAATCGCAATAGAACAGCAACCAGTTTACCAGAAGGAACACTTATTCTCCAGAAAAAGTCAAGCTTGGATGACTTCCAAGAGCCTTGAAGACCTTGGCATCTAAGTCTTCGGCATCTAAGGCCATGGAAATGGTTAATCAGCCCTTGAAGTTATGGCACACTTCCATTTCCCAGTTCTTGGATGAGATGAACATTTGGATCGTTTTGTGAGAACACTAAGATCATAAAATTGACTGAGGCAGGAAGGATGTTTTTTAGACTGATGTACGCTTTTCCAAGTGCTTATTTAATTTGAGAATAGTTATTGCAGGGTCCAGGTATGGTAATAAAAAGATAGTTTTTTAAATGCTGGTAAAAGTGGGATTGGACAGATGGAACAAATTCAAAGCTGGCAGAAATCTGGGCAGACTTTATGATTATTTTAAATAAAATTGAGAACACATACCAAGAATAGACTGGGCAAGGACACAAAGAAAGAGATAAAGACTGGCAGAGGCTCATAGTAATACTGTTAAATAATAAATGCATGCTGCTAGTCACAGAATGTCATCTTTATTAATAAATCAAAAGGTGGGCTGGTCCAAAGGATTTCTGGGTGCCTATATGATTGTTATATCTAAGAAATACGTCCATATTTTTCTTGATACTGAAGTACATGAAGACTTCTTGGAAACAAAGCATTGTAATTCTATTGTGTAAGACACGGAAAATACAGAGTTTGAGTGCTCTGTGTATTGTTCAGTGATATCCCATTACTTTTTCTTACTAGAGTACATCGGAGGACAGTCAACCTGTAACTGGAGGTAGATATATATCTACTATCTAGCCCTACTTTTTTTTTTTTTTTAATTTTTATACTAAGTAGTATTGAGACCAGAGCAGAGTTCTCCTTCTTAAAATGTTGCAAAATAGTCAGTCCTGTTCAAATCCAGGGATTTCCCTTCTGCAAATGCCTATTGAGTGTATGAAATCACATAAGAGAATATTAAGACCACCAGGTTGATGGAGCACACTTCAGAGTTAACTACTCTCCACAGCAAAGAGATTCTTTCTATATATAATGCTACCACCTTCAATGTAGCTGCCCATAAAGCATACTGTATTTATGCTATGCTTCAAATTTCTAAAGATAAATCTTGGTTGCAATCCATATTATAACTGAATTTTTTTGAGTGTGGGGAACATGAAAAAATCTAGACAGAAATGATAATCAGCAAAGTTTAAAAGAGATTAGGACACACACAGTGTTCTGCGTAGAAAAAAGAAAGCAAATTTAGAATACCACGTTCTTGTCACATGACCAGATTTAACTCTGTTTGGTATCAAAAGACTCTCTTGTATGATGCACAAAGTTAGGGGTTCATCCAATACAAGAATCAAAATAATTTCTACTAAAAATTTAAGCTATGTTAATGAGTATTTTAAAACTCCCCCTTTAATACACTGGGGAAAAACTTCATTGGTATGTTCATCCACTTAGATTTTATCTAAGCATTTACCAAGATGTTTGTCCCAAATCTCAAGTTCCTTTTAGCCAGAATAGCCTGCCAAGATTTCCAGTTTCTATTAATTACTCTGAAAATATGGCAGACCTAGTCAAAGAAAGTAAGGGACAGCATAGTATATGTTTTAGTTAAAAATTATCAATTCAAAGATGATTTTCACTGTATTTTCTATATGGCTGTTCATATCAATCTGTTATTCTGCTTTTCATAGAGGAATTGAATAAATGAGACTATTTACAATGATAAAGAAACAGCTGAAAGAAGTACAAAATATTTTTTATCTATTCTTATGCATGTTTAGCACATTAGGTAAACTCAGGCAGACATACTGTATATTGTGGCTTTAGAAATCCTTATCAAATATACTGATTTTAGAACTTTACAAAGTACTGAACTTCAGTCAGCAACACTTTTGTCTCACTTGATATGCTAGTGCCCTGTTATGAATGAGTCCGTACTTTCTGAATAACTGTTATAAAATGTAGAACTGTGCTGGTATTACTGAGCAATGACATATACTGCTTACGATAAAATTTCAAAAAACAGTGTTAAGTGTTCAAATGTACTGACATACGGACTTTCATATGAAATATTGGTTAGAAACCAGTAATGCTCAGGAAAGAAGAGGGAAGTCTAGACACTGTTATATTTTTGCTGTTAAATAATGCTTCAAGATTAAATAAATCTACTGAAGATGCAGTCTTCACTCTCTGGTCACAGACAGAAAACCTGGCCCAGCTATTTAAAAGCTTAAGCAAAACTAAGTGCTAGGATCTGTGAATATATCTTGTGCAGTATAACACTGTGAGCTATTCTTTCAGCAGCTGGCGCTTTTACATTGTTTTGAAGCTTCTTTCCACAAAGGAAATGTATAGAGTAGAAGACCTATAAAATATGAATATCTCTGACTCTCTCTCTCCCCTGTTTTGGTAAGTTAGTCTACTGAATTGTCTATACTTGCCTCACAATGACTTAAAAAAATTGCTACTCCAATTGATAAGCTTCTTTGGATTACAACAATTAAAGAAATGTATGACTATAAATGTAAATCTGCGTATAAAAATGCAAATACAGGCATTCAGAAACACCATATATTTGGACTTTGCTAGGGGAATTTCATTACATAGAAGAATAAATTCTGGGCACATTTTGGTTTCTGTAGCTTTCTCTCTAAGCCTTTGTCTCTGAGAATAGTGTGTATAGTTTTACAAGATGGAAGAAAACATTTTATTAGGTCTAAATCTGGTTTGTCAGAGAACAAACAATTTCGACTTAAGCTTCAATGCAGTAAGCTGAATGTACTGCAAACAATGATGTCTACAGCTAGTGCTGGACTCATCTACCAGAACAATCATGTGTGCTTATGTTGAACAGATCAACCCTAGCTTTCCTTAAAAAGGATGTGCATAGCAAGTACTGTGGTGAAAGCAAAGTCGTCTGCTGACTTCTGCTGTCTTGCATGTACATCGAAATTCGGTGAGACAAGAAAACATTTGAAAAAGTTTGTATTCTTTAAATAGTTTTTCTACTTTTGTCTTCAGTAGTCTCATTTGGTTTTCTTATACTGAGTACAGTTACATCTGGCCATCTCTAAAAACCAGGCTTTGAAATGGAGAAAGTGTCATCAGATGTAGAACAGCTACGGACTTTCTCCAAAGTGACACATTTTCAGGTTAATGAAAAAATTAAGTCCCTGTACATTTCGTATGCCATGTAAAGATGTTCCAACTTCCTTATAACTGCTTTGTTTAATAGGTAACTGAGAAATATATTTAAATGCTTGATCATAATGACTTCAAAAAGTTAAATAGGTTTTAAAGCATTCTTATATTTTTTTAAATCATTATAAGTAATATATTGACAAAAAATCACTTCCTGTTCTTCGTCTAATGCAGCAGGGTGCAGAATTATTATTCTTTTCAATTTTCATTTTATCTTTTTCTGTATCACTAATTATAGTAATGATGAAGTCCATAACACTCAAGACTGAACCCAGTCTACTCGGTAGCAATAATAATATATTTTTTTAAATCATACCATCTCTTTTTCAATCAGTTTTGCTTATGCAGACTTTGAAATTAACATCATAACAAGTTTCTGAAATAGAACACACACTGTGTTGCCCTCATAAAATGGAATTGCATCTCTGTATTGAGATTTTGATTTTAATTAATGGAAGTCAAGAAACAGAGATAAGCACTTGCAGTAACACTGCCCTATGAACATTCTTGGAGAAACAGTTCAGCTATGAAATGTGTTTCCCTGTTTCCCTCTAAACTACGCAATCAGGGGCTCACTCATACTGCAGGGACCTGGAGCAGGCTAAGCCATGAGCACAGACTGAGCTGCTCAGGGCTTCATCTTGTTGGGGAATGAAAACCCCAAGGATGGAGACCATCCAACCTCCCCGGGCCCCGGTCCCACCACTTGGTTGTCCGCGTTGGGAAAAGGCTTCTCCTTATCTCCAGCCTGAGCCTCTTGTGTTTCAGCTTGTGCTGCTGCCTCTCACCCTCAGGCCACGCACCGCTGTGAAGAGCCCAGCTGTGTGTCCTCCATCCCTTCCATCAGTGCTGGGGATGCTGCTGGGGAAGCCATCCCTTCTCTTGGCTGAACCAGTCCCAGTCCCAGGGTCTCTCCTCGCAGGGCAAGGACTCTAGCCCCACTGCCTCAGTGGCCTTCCCTCAGACTCCTGTCATTGTATCTATATTTTTATTGTATTGGTGTAACCAAAACTGTAATCAGTAACCAGATGTGGTCTAACGAGGTCTGAGCACAGGGGAACTACTTCCTGCCTTGATCTGGCTCTGTCCCTGTTCACACAGCCCGGGATACTGTTGCCATTTTTTTGCAGAAATCCTAGCCTTCATTTGGTTATATGAGCAATAGGCTGGTTTCCTTTAACAGTGCTAAACCCAAGTGTCTTATGAGTTAGCTACTGAAATATTAGGTCCCTAAACTGAAATATTAGTTCCCTAAATGTGCAATTAATTGAAATTCATTTAATTGTTTACTTTGGAACATTCTGTTCTAACATAGAATTTACATTCAGCAAGTTGGCTGTGACTTCCAACACAAAATCTTTAAAAATAATACTGTTAAGATGTGATTTTTTTTGTCAATATATCTGGAAATAACTTTTAAGTTGTCAAATTCTTCTTTTTCCTGGGCACCATTAAAGAAATCTATTCTGTCAACCACTTCTTCAAGAAATTGCTTTATTAGAAATAATGTGCCTCAACAGATATTAAAACAATGACAGTGGGACATTAACATAGGTCTATTTAGCATGTTTTATTACCTGACAGGTTAATATTTATGTACGCTACAAGTGCCATAAATAATTGGACTAAACCAGTGGTCTTCATTTTAATGGGATTCTGTTTTGTATTTCTTTGGGGGCTTTTTTTTGTTGTCCTCAGAGCCATTTATTTAACTTTTTTTTTTTTATTACAAGCAGAGGCAGAAATGTCAGACGCTTGTCATTGAAACTATTTTACCACTGAGTTATACAGTTTATGAAGCTGTGTTTCTACAGATATATGTTAAGAACATAAAACAGTCACTGTTTGTGAACCAAAAAGACATTTAGCTTAGCAACATCTTCTGTTAATGTCCAAGATCAGATGCAGAGATAAGAGTGTAATAGGACAAATATATCATGAACCTTCCTCAATGTATTATCCCAGTGTCCACTGATTTGAAGCTCAGGGATTTGTTATATCTGTGTACTTTTAAAAGCTACACGCTGGTGTACTCCTGAACAGAAAAGTGGAGCTATTCCATGCCCTGTTATTTTCTGCATTTTCTATTACAGCTCTATAATCCTACATCTGCAAATTTCATAAATACCTGGAATTGCTAAAAGTAAGAGGAAGCTCAGGTACTAATGACCTGGAATACACTTTGCAAATGAAATTCAGTCAGGCCCCACAGGTGTTTGACTCACAACACTTCTACCTAATCTCACATTTCCAACTCACAGGAGGTATTAAAATCCTTTTAGAAAGAACTGCTTACTGACCCACTCAGTCGAACACATACTTGCCTTGACAGAAATAAATGTATGTGGAATGAGAATGGGCAGAATTAAAAAAAAAATAGTGCCAAAATAAGTGGCAATAAAATAAATGAAAAAAGAAATCATGTGTTTGAGATGCCATTTCCAATGGATGGTTTTCCAGTTCCCATTTTGCTTTACAAATGCATGCTTATATTGCCAAATTTCATGGAAATGAGCAGCACAGCCATTTAAAAGACATCAAATAAACATCCTTTTTATTACAGCGAAATGCAAATATCAAGTCTTAACAAGTAAATCTAGGGTCTGTAATTTTAAAACAGCAATAACAATAACCTCAGGCTATGTTTTCATTTTGTGGTTGACTTTATGAGAAGCAACTGTTATTTCTATGTGGCACTTCAATGAGTTAGAGGCATGCTCATTCAAGTTAAAACAGTGGTACTCTGGCAGTTCTTGTAATGGAAAGTCGATGATTATTGGTAGATCCGATAACACTGCCCATCACACTGCCTGTGACAAGGCTTTTAACCTACTTCAAATTTAAATGTCAATGTTTGCATAAACTTTTCTCAGGAAGATTAAACTAAACAGGAACATCAGTGAACCTTGTGACAAAATTCTTCAAGTAGAAAAGCTCTAACAGATTTCATCAAAACCCAGGTAATACTGGAAGTTTCTTAACAGACAGCTATAAGACAGCAATGAATGGTTTGCCTATCTGTGGCTGCCTTTCCACAGATGCAGAAAATGCACCTTTATTTTGGAAGACAGGAGTTTTACAAATAGAGCTAGCCACTATACCAGTTTCAAACAGCTGAAGAATACATAAAAGCAAAGAGAGTCTGTCCCCGAGATACAGAGGACATTTTTGTCATTGTAGATATAAAATATTTACTGATTTTATTTCCTCGTATATAAGAAGTCCATATAACAAATAGTTATATGCACACTTGATTGTGATTTCTACATGGAACTAAACTGATATAATAAAAGAATTCTGATAAAAAGATTGCAAGCTGTCAGAATTTCAGGATAACTAAATAACTTGAAACAGCAATAACAACAGTAAAAACGTTTACATTTGGGACTTATGGTAGAAAACAATATGCAATTTTGTCAAATTTGTTTAGCATATCCTATAGAATAGGTAGATGCTTTGAATTAGTACCCAACGAAGAGTAAAACCTTTAAAATTGTGTTTAATACTGCATAGACTTCAAACACCTTGTTTCTATTTCAATATTGCCATGGCAAATTCTGACAAGTCATATGATCCTCCTGATAGACTAAAAAAGTCCATGAATCTACTGCCGTTACTTCAGTTAGAGACATTTGTTTTTTACTTTCTTCATAGTCAATTTTGATTTATAACCATTTTTAAGGGTCTCAGACAAACTGTCGTGTGTATAGTTCTTTTAGAGCCTGTTTCCCAAAGGAATTTTTTATTCCTTAGCCCAGAACACCAAGTCTTCAAGTCCACTTATGTCTACAGGATTCCTCACAGTCATCAAAGGAATTACCAAATTTGACAGCCAGGCTCCACGGCTAAAGCACACACCTTCCTGGAATATGATTAATTTTACAAGACAATAAACATCATGGTAATAATAAACAGGCAGAAAGGTCCACTGTGAATATCTTTGTATTTCTCATATGTGGTCAAATTAAAGCAGAATCGGTTTGGTGGCAAAATAGACTGGAATGGAAACTTCATATTCAAAACTCCGTTAACTGCATAAAATCCTGTTTTAATCTCTGCTATAACCCTGATTTACAAGGAAGAAGATGCTACAATATTTCGTAATGACAATTATTTATTTAACTGAAAATCAGATATGTGGTTGTTTATCAATTATATAGTACAAGTTATTCAACACACCTTGAGAAAGTCCTGGATAAAAATCTTCCATTCAGTGCTCACATGTGATATACCAGTTTTTCTCCGGCTATCTGAAATTCTCTTCTCCTAGTTTAAAGAGAAAGCTGCCCTCCCAAAATCCAGAACTACAATGCAATTTGTATGATAGTTGGAATGGGTGATAGGCCTACCACATCTTTAGCAGAAACTTTTTTCTTCACTAGTTAACAACCCTTTTCCAAACATCCACCTACTATCATTTGAGACATGCCAAAGCTGCAAAACTGTCAAAGAATCATAGAATCATAGGGCTGGAAGGAACCTCTGGAGATCATCTACTCCAACCCCCCTGCCAGAGCAAGGTCACCTTAGAGCAGGTTGCACTGGAACGTGTCCAGGCGGGTTTTGAATGTCTCCAGAGATGGAGATGGTGGAGAAGAACATCTAACTTCCACATCTTGTAAAATATACTCACCTAACAAATTTACTATAATGGAGGAAATGTTAAGACTGCACAATTTAATGCAAATCAATTGCATGTGCAGCCATACTGGGGAAAAAAAGTAAAGCCCAAGCACTTAATTAAGTTTGTCACCCATTACTATATTACCATGTTATGTTATAAAACAATGTGGCCAAGCATAGAAAGTATGTCCCCTAACTAGCAAGCAACTAGCAAGCCCTGCTTATATCACCCTTTTCAAAAATAGATGGATTTAAGTGCATCAGTTGCCCAGATAACAATACCATGCTATTGGGTGTCTATTGTGGTTTGAATATGGTTCTGTTGATATGGTTCTGCCACATCCTGAAAGTATGTGCTGACAACAATTTCTGTAGAAAAACTGAGCATTAAAAAAGGATGGTAAGAGGCATGCCAGCCTGCATGTGTAGCTTGGCCATATGAAATTTAAAAAAAAGAGAGAAAGTAATTATTTTTGCCTAGAGTTCACTATCCTCACATGCCTTAGTAATGCTATTTTATTTAATGTCTAGGAACTGCAATTTACTTTACCTGGAGAAACGTGGTTTTGTAGTTTTTATATTTATTTCTTGAGTAATAAAATACATTGTCTAGCATCATTTTCTTAAGACGAAATAAACTTATTGTATACTAATTTGGACTTCGATAAACTTAAATTCCATTCACTGACATTCACTCCTAGGTTCCACTCTCCAGGTTTTTCATGTCTCTTATAGCATCTGCCTGCTATAATTGCCACAAAATTATGCCAGTCTCTAAAAGCTAAAATGAAAGAGCACTAGGGATCGCTACTAGAGGTCTTAAATGGCTTAATAAATGTCCTTTTCATCAGAAAATTCCTTGTGATTACTCTAATATAAAGACATACTACATCCTAAATGAAAAATAATTAGTTAGCAGTTATTCATTAAAAATCACAAAAAAATGATAAAATTATGTGCAATAGCAAAAAGTCTCATGCACTAGTCATTGTGATCATTCTGTCGAAGTCAATAAAATATTCCTGAAATTTAAAATGAAGCAATATGCTGCTCACACTACTTACTGGCTTGGAGTTAGCAGGGACTAAGTTGCCAGGGTGAAATACGGACCTTAAGATATCACCACTGATTTTGCAGGATAACAAAATCCCTACTGATCTGGTATGCAGCAATGAAACATTGGAGAAGTTTTCTGTGACTCAGAGTTTTACCTAAATGTAGTATTCTAATACTTTATTCCTAAATACTGTAGGAAATACCATAACACAGTGCAAACCCTAAATTATTTAAGCCTTCCTACGGGAATTCAGGCTACATCTCAACTAAAGATAACTGTATGATGGAACAAGGGATTTAAGCAGCTTGCCCCAATTCCTAATACTAGTAAAAAGGAAGTCAATAATTCAAATTAATTTGTTAAGTATTTATTTAATAAAGTAGATTGGGGAAAGGAGGGGAAAATGCAGAATTTCTTCTTTGGAACATTCTTCACTGTTGAAGATAAAAAGCACATGACAAAAATCAGTACTTTGTTTCTAAGAATAAAAAATTCTGTAATTTTAGATCGCAGCATTTACATATTTTGTCTAACCTCCAATATATTTGCTATTACCTTTTCCTTTGCTCTTTTTGCTTATCCCTAGATTCACACTTTGTGTTTACAGTGAATTCTATTTTCTTCAACCCACTCCTTCTGTAAGATACAGTATGTGCTTCAGACTTTGGCCATAGAAGTTCTATTCGCCTGTGATAGTGTATCTCCAACTAATGCAAATGTGACAAGAAAAAAATAAATAAAACTAAGTCTTTTATAAAGCTATTCATATTGGTAAGACTTCCTGTGGTTGGAACAAGCAATTTCAGTGAGGTAGGGCTAGAATAAATTACACCCTCAAAGACTTTTAGGTATAGATACAGTAGCAAATCATTCCTCATCTTATTCCTTTTGTCAGAACTCATTTTTTCAAGGAGCAATAAAACTCATAATCTCCAAATCACATCCACTAGCATCCCAGTTGATGGTAGGATTGCTCTTTCCCTCATCCCTTCTGTAACTCATAGTCAGTTTGTTACCTTTAACTTACCAAAACTTTGGCATTTGAGAGACTTTTCATTTTTCTCAGTCTTACTGCACTGCTTTGATATAGTATTGTATTATATTATACTGTGCTATATGTTAGACACAATAATAGTCTTCATCTTTTTGTACATTGTACTATTACTTTCATTTAATTTTAAACATTAATAGAAATAATATTTCTATTAATATTTTAATACAATTAATACAAATACAAGAAATAAACAAAACAGAAATAAAAAAATAAACAAGATAATTTTAAACATAAATAGAAATTAAAAAAAACCCCACCTTAAATGCAATGGGAAACACATAAAAGAGATCTGACATTTTTCTATAGAAAACAAAAAGCCTTTTAAAAATACTGAACCACTTTCTTCCCTTCATTTTCACTACTTCATTCTCCCTTCACCAGTAACCTCTGCTGAAAAACAGCTCCTTTAATTTTCTCATTTATTCAGAAGGTTAATTTCACAGGGCACAACAAATACCAAAGCCACCCGCCTTAAAGATACACAAAACTGTTATACATAAAATTTGGTGATCTCTATCCAAATGGGACTACCTACCTGCTTAGACACTTAATTATCTTAGCCACTTATTTTAAAACTTAAAATTTTAAAACATACAGACATGAAGTCCCTCTCAAATGATGGTATAAATGTGCCTCAGAATAGACACAATTATATGAGAGGATTGCAAAAATCCAGAAAGTTCTTTCACAATATGCAAAGAATGGAAAACCAAGCCTTCTTAGTATGATATTGAATATTCATGCTTTCTTAAGAGAACTGGGATAAAAACTGCATATAGTGCTTACTAGAAGGCTATTGTGCATCAGGACTGATGCAATTTGCAAGTGTAGGTAGCTTTTTGGGATCCAAACAAATGTAATGGAGCAAGAAGGGAGAAGGTCACTTGGGAACCAAAGTGTTGGTAAGTCTAGGGGTAAAAAAATTAGATGTCACCCAATGTGGGGAATGTTGCTGTTCTGTTGGGAATTGTGCCTTCACATGTGGTTAGGATCTATACAAGCAAGACCAGAATCCCAGTTCTTCCTATTCTCTTGAGAACCAATAAGATATTCACCACTGACCTAACTACTTATCTTGTCTCCAGGATAAAAGCTAAGTTGCAATCTTTCCAACATCCAATTTTAAGAACAAACCACAAATGGCTGGGCTGGAGATGCCTTGTGAAATCTAGGGGAGATAACTGAAGAAATGCATTGCAAGGACAACTTTGTCTTGTTAAGTTCTTGCCTAGTAAAAGGCATGTGAATTATCTTGTTAGCAATCCTGTCAATAGAAAGGATTCTCAACCAGGTGCTGAAGATGAAAATAAAGATCCCTTGCTTGAAAGAGAGCAAGTTGACATGTTACTATCAATGGTCTTTGCAGGCATGATGAATTGAGGAAGAAGTGACAGCATCCCTTAGTAAGATTAATCTTATTTTTCTTGCCAGTCTATCAGAAATAAAAACAAGCAAAAAAAAAAAAGTGTCCTTTTCCCCTTGCTTTAATAAACATTGGCTTTGGAGAGGAATGAGAGGAACTTCTCACAGCTGGACAGATGGATGAAAGAGTGGACAGAAGAGCTGGGACTAAGTGACTCTCTCATAGGAGGAAGATGGTGCTTGCTGCACTATTTTAATAGTTTGCCCAGAAAGAGTGGTTACATGGTCTAAGACAAGAGAACAAGTCCATTCTAAAGGAAAAACAAAGTATTGTCTGGGAGAAAGAACACAAAGCATATAGAGGTAAGAACAGTTGGAAAGAACTACCTGCCTGTGAAATGATAACCATGTACCTTACCTTTTTCAGTAATCTCACCTTTTCCTCTATATTTTAAATGTTTAGAAATGTTGAAGTTACCAAAATTTTAAATTGCTGTTTTTCACCTAAAATGTCATTACAGTATAGAATTGCTTCATAGTGAAGAGCCTTGAACTACTACTGTAATTGTCACGGTGTAATTGGCTGATACATTTGAATAAATATGGCATCAAAAGCCATAAAGCCAAAACTGAGACCAGTTAAACTTCTACCCATTTTTGGTAAGAGCAAACAATTAACTGTTCCTTTAGCAGAGAACCCTCAGCTCCTTGTTCCATATATCAGTTTTTTCCTAGCAAACACTTTGGTTTAGAAAGAAAAAAAAAATGAAATCGATTATCATCTATCTTGAACACAAAATTAAGAAGTGAACACTCAAACAGTACCAAAAAACTTTGCTCCATTTTAGTTGTCTCTGAGTTTCACCACTACTGCCATCTAATGCTCAAAAGCTAGATTTAATGACTGTGTCCAAAAGTTCATGTATACACCAGGTTCAAAAGAGTTCCTAATAGATTCAATATTCCTCTTTCTTTAATGAAACATGATAATTTCATTGTTTATTTTAAGCAGAGATAAGTCATGAAAGTAATCAACATAATTGAGAAAATGGGAAAAAAATCCTAATAACATTTACTGAAAAAGTAAAACTAATTCTGACATAAAACAAATGACTAATCTGTAACATGTAAATACTGTTCTGGGGGTATTTCGAAATATGAAAACTTACATTTGACTATGGGAATCTTACCAGTACTCCAGATTTGACCGCCTTTCTTTTGAAACTTTCTAATTCATGTTAATGAAGAGAAAAAAAATAAATAGGAAACTGAAGTCCTCCAAGATCTAAACCCCATAAATCGTCAATTTCAATCATTAAAACAGTCCAATTATTTTTAAACTTTGCTCATGATTTCTAAGATACACAGCACCTCGAAATGACTATGCTACTAGGAGAGTGTTTCCCCACCCCCTACTCCCCCTTACAAGCAGATGTAAATTAAACTTAGTTATTCTAGATCTACTGAAAACAGAATTTATTAATGTCCTCTTGTCCCTGGCCCTAGTTCAACTAAAAAAAAAAGATAAAAATAGACCAATCATCATGACTTATCTGCAAAGCAGAATTAGACATATGTTTCAGGCATCAGACCCTGAAACAATCTATAGTAACAGTTGAAGATGAAAGATAAACTGTCCTCAGTTATATTCAGCCTCTACCTTTTCTTCTGTTCTGCCCTCTAATATGAAAACTGCAATAAATCCGTCTGTCAGTTTCTCGGCTCTATCTTCTTTGTATTTTTAATCTAAAAATCCAATCTTAAAAAAACTTGTACGAACTGATGTCCTGTTGCATCCTTCTCAGTTTCTCATGCAATAAAATCAATTTCTGTAAAAGAAGAAATGACACTAGTAATAAATATCTGAAACATCACCTTGTTTATTTGATTCACTCATTAGAAAAAAACTCTCTATGACACACACCATGTGCCTCATCTTTTAAGAACGGCAGAAGTTTAAAATGTGCATAAAATTTATTTTAAATATTAATCTCTTTTATAAAATTCTCTCTCATGAGTTATCAGCCAGCATTAAGATTAAAACCACATAGAATCTTGATTCTTGATCCTTCTTCTGTAGGATCTTGCTGCAACCAAACACTACACTCAGAACACATGAAAATTTCGCCACCATTTAATAATATCTACTTACACTGCCACTTGAGTTTAGGTAAATCGTTAAAAACCACCATCACCCCCTCCCCTCCAACATATCACATTAAGACCTACCATGCTCTGTTTCAGGACTTACTCAAAAAAACCCAGAATTTTGAAGTATCTAAGCATTCTTAGAAACCAAGTGCTCAGTACCTGTCAGAGGAACTACCAATAAGCCTAAATTTAGGTTTCCAGGTTTGAAAAATGAGAATGGTACAGACTGAGACTTTTTCTACTTGTATTTTTGTGGGTTTGACATTTTGCAACTAATGACCAAACTCAAGATTTGACTGATCTGAAGCCTGGCTAAGAAGACTGTTTTCTCACTGACTTCAACATACTCTCAATTCCATCCTCTGTCTGTTATATGAATCATGCCACAGCAACAAATGATTGCTTTGGGGCTTAGTAATGGCTTTTCTGCACTTGGCTTCATCTTCTTGCTATAAATCAAGTACCAAGTGACAGTAGCTTTTTGCAAAAAAAAAACCCTGGCAACTTTTCAGCCTCTCAATTCGCTTTCCTTGAAAGTTATTTTGCTGCAGGTATAATGAAGAGGATTCCCCAGACAATGTTCGTTATCTATACAGCAAAAACCCAAATAAATCTCTGTGTGAACATTAAGATAGAAGTTGTCTATACAGATTTGTTTATCTTAGGAGCTAGGCTGATAATGCCATTTAAGACAAGATGATATATTTTATTAAAATAAATTACAGGCCTAGTGAAAACATGGCAGTGCAACAGCTGAAACAATGGAATATATGGGAGCTAAGATGAGCTTTTGAGCTTGGTACTAAGCTAGAAGCACTGAATTTCAAATGATTAAATAGAAAATGTCCTTTGCAACTGCCATTCATAACAGCAATCATAAAAAGTTGATTTTTTTACAAGGATATTCACCATAATGAAGAACAGCTCTTAGCCAAGTTAGATGTGATACAAAAATATGGCTGTACTGTTCCAGGACAAATTTCTTTTTAAAAGGCAGGGAATAAGAGTATGAACGAGTGCAGAAAGAACAAGACTGTTTCATGTTGAGATAAAAATCTTACATTGATTGAAAATAAAAGGAATTGTGAAACTAACATGCTTAGCATTCTCCTTTAAGTGATGGAAGGGAAGGGAAGGGAAGGGAAGGGAAGGGAAGGGAAGGGAAAATATTTCAGTTGGAAGGGACCTACAATGATCCAACTGTCTGACCACTTCAGGGCTGAACAAAAGTTAAAGTAGGTTGTGAAGGGCATTGTCAAAATGCCTCTTAAGCACTGACAGGCTTGGAGCATTGACCACCTGGCTAGGAAGCCTGTTCCAGTGTTGGATCACCCTCTTGGTAAAAAAATGCTTCCTAATGTTGAGTTTAAGCCTCCCCTGGCACAGGTTTGAACCATTCCCATGCATCCTATCACAGGACACCAAAGAGAAGAAGCTCAGCACCTCCTTCTCTACTTCCCCTCCTCAGGAAGTTGTAGAGAGCAATGAAGTCGCCCCTCAGCCTTCTTTTCTCCAAGCTAGACAAGACCAGAGTTCTCAGATGCTCCTCACAGGACGTGGCTTCCCGCCCCCTGACCAGCTTTGTTGCCCTCGTCTTCAAGGACCTTAACATCTGTCTTAAACTGTGAAGCCCAGAACTGCATACAGTACTCAAGGCGAGGTCATACTAATGCTGAATACAGCGGGATAATCACCTCTTTTGACCAGCTGGTGATGCTGTGTTTGACGCACCCCAGGAAGCAGTTTGCCCTCTTGGCTGCCAGGACACACTGCTGACTCCTATTGAGCCTGCTGCCAACCAGCACCCCCAGATTCCAGCCACTCCTCTCACAATTTAGACTTGTGCCTGGCATTACTTCATCCTAGGTGCGGAGTCTGGCATTTTGACTTGTTAAATTTCACGCTATTAATCATTGCCTCATGCTCCAACCATCTGCAAGGCATCTTGTCCCTCAAGAGACTCAACAGCACCTCCCAGTTTGGTATCATCACCAAACTTGCTAATGGTGCACTCAACTCCTTAATCCAGATTGTTGATAAAAATATTGAACAGAACTGTCCCTAGAATTGAACCCTGAGGAACACTGCTGGTGACTGGTTGCCAGCCACATGTAGCCCCATTACTAAAACCCTTTGAGCCCTGCTGTTCAGCCATTTCTTCACCCAGCACACTGTGAACACTCTCATCCCACAGCTGGACAACTTGTCCAGAAGGATGCTGTGAGGGACAGTATCAATCACCTTACTAAAATCCAGAAAAACTACATCCACAGCCTTCCCTTTATCCACTAGGTAGGTGACCTGATCATAGAAAGATATCAAAGTAGGTAAACATGACCCTCCCTTTGTGAACCTGTACTGACTGTGCCTGATGATTCCACTGTTCTTCAAATGCCTTTCAGTAGTACCCAGTGTGATCTTCTCCATAATTTTTCCAGGAACTGAGGTTAGATTAACAGGTCTGTAGTTCCCTGGGTCTCCCCTCACACCCTTCTTGTAAATTGGAATAATATTGGCTAGCTTCCAGTCAGCAGGGACCTCCCCAGACTCCCAAGACCTTTGGTAGATGATCAGGATGGTTCCTGATGTAAAAATAATAATTCAGATAATAACAGTAATTCAGATAGGCACTGTTAAGGCAATATATCCTGAAATATGTCAATGCTATGAAAGACCACAGTGTCCTAAGCCAAGATTCAGGTGCATTGATAGTCCTAATGAAACACCTGGCTCTAATCAATGCTTTTTGACTGTATTTGACTGAAAAGCTTCTTGAAATGCTTCCACTTGAAAAATTACTTCATTATTGTGTTATGCTGTTGTCATATTAAGCATGCAGTGGCACTGTACATCACAAGATGCATTCAATACAAACAAAAGTGCTAAGATGTTACTATTACTATGTAACATTTTACATCACAGTAGACTTTGCAGTAGTTTTACAGTAAATCATTTTAATGGAATTAATTTAAATCACGGTGCACTTAAGTCACAATTTTGCACAGAAGAAAAAGAAATTCCATTTGCTGCTGAACTAGTGAGTGGTAACTTTATTAATGCATCTTTGCTACAAAGATAAATGGAACAGTAGTAAGTCAACTGCAGGACTTCATGTCAGTTTACAGTAAGCACTGAAATACCTGAAGTGATATATATCATAACAGGATTTTATATCCTGCCTAAGCCTTAGAGTATTCATAAAAGTTTCTCCCTCCCCACAGAGCCACTTAAACCATGGTTCTTTCAACCTCCTACAACACTAATGAAATGAAAACCCCTTTGCTTTGTTGCATCAATTAAAAGTCATTGCTTCAGAATTGTTTTATTACTAGTCCTAATAATCAAAATACTTCTCCTTTGACAAGATCCATTGAATTTCAGCTTCCTCTTAATGTTTTTATGTTTGCGAAAAATATTTTAAATACTTTTGTATATATTCTTCTTTTTAGTTTTTGCTTTCTATGTCAAATCTTTGAAAACTTAACCACCACAGTAATAAATGCCATCTTATGACCTATTGCCAGGCTAAGCAAGCTGAAGTATTACATAAGGTTTCTTTGATTTCTAAATTACTTTTTCAGATATATGTGAAAAAGCATTCTTACTAGGCTTTTTCTGTGTTTGAAGATTAGCACTTACTACATTAAAATGGATTTAATTTTACTGTCACTTCGGTACACTAGTGTCAAACATGTCCCACATTTCTGCAAACATTTCTGTCATCCCAGTGGTGCACTTGATAAAACATGAGCGTTCACAGAAACCTCTAGCCTGGAAAGCTGAAGACAGACCTACTACATGAATGCCTTTTTCTAGTAACTGCCTTGGTTTCATTATGCTATATTAGGCACCTCATATGAATATTTGCTGTGATAACAATAAAATTGAAGCTATCAAGCTGCTAATACCACTGGGTTCCTTACAGATATGCTGACATTGTCAGGGGTTGAGCAACTAATCATAGTATCATCTCCTCAAACGGATAATCTCTGGAATTACATTAGTTTTTTTTAATCAATATGAAATACTGACATGAAAAAAATCTCTAGAATTCTGCTGTCAATTTTACTTTCATGTTGTACAGTAATGACAATTACATTACTAATTCATATTCTAAGAGTTTGTTAAGTGAGTGGGCATACAGATGGACAAATTCATGCAAAATTGAGGCTGCAGATTACAACAGCAACAGGAAACATGGCATTTGATTAATTGCATTGTCTTTCATTAAGGCATTGGCTTCAATTGAGACAGGGGTCTTAGGCCACTTAACAACAAAAGCTTGCATAAACTTAAACCCCGATACTGAACCAATAGGACTCTACACAAGGCCAAGGGCCTTAAATGAACGCATAATCCCAGGAAAAGTGATCGTATTCTAAAAATTCCTGGTGTAAGAAAAACTGTTTTGTACTTATTTTTTGTATCAATTAAAACAGACTACTGTTTGCACCATTTTGCAAATAGATCAAAAAATATCACAATGCAAATGTGAATGACAGTTTTATTTAAATTGAATTACCTTACATCGGGGCAGAAACTAAAAAAAGTTAGATTTATTACATATGTACATAGACACATAGTGCTGCAAAATATGAAAATCATAGCACAAAAGTAAAAAAAGACTATCCTCATTCAGAACAACTAGCCGTTGTATACATAATTAATGCTCCACCCTTTCTTGTAAAGATCATTTGTAATACCATACCTGTGTGCTGCTTATAATCTGGGTCAGTCTTTGAGGAACCAGACCAAAATGGTAACCTACTGTATATAGCAGGACATGGCTCTTCAGAGTTAGGGAATTTCATTTTAATTCTATGCTTACATCACCTGACACTGGTTCTGCAAGGACAGACTGGCAGAAGAAGTATTCCTCCTCCCCCTACTAATTCCTTTTTCATTGTTCTCGTTGCCACTTGTTTTTGATGATTTGGGAATGACAGGCTGAGAAAAGGGACTGAATCATCATAAGTATCAATGAGTGGGAAAAAAGTATAAAGCAAACGTGTTTTAAAATCAATCTGCTCAGGATGGCTTAGTTTCCATTTTCCAAGTGGCCAGCATATAACTCACTCTTGTTATCAAAAACGCCTATGACATTATATGCAGTCATTAGATACTAGAATGGGAATACCCAAATGGGGGTCATGCTAAAATTAGTCACGGAGCTGTTGTCTGAAAGTATTTAACAGGTGTACATTCTTATCCAAAACTGTCCAGTGAATAATTCTTTCAAGCTAAATAGAACTGCTCTGCTTTTGTCCAGTATTAATTCAATTCCTCTTCTTAGATCACAACAACTGTTGGAGATCTATCTATGAACTACCACCCACAAGTTTCTTTTCTTTCATAGATATATAATAAGAACAAATACAATATAGCCTATCCAGCTTGATGATTTCAAGCCAATGTTTATGTTTTAGGATCATCCATTCTGTCCTATAAATTTCAGGCATAAATAATTTTCTACTACTGCTTATATTTCAAAAACTAAAATTGATCCTATGCACATGTATAAATACGTGAAATGGAACGACATAATTTTATAGCATTGTATGTAAAACAGAAACTTGGCTGGATGAAATTCAGTGACATGAAATTCAGTAAGGAACAGAAGGAAGAAAAATAAACCTTTACAAAGACATAATGGTAGCTGGTATTACTAGTTGGCAGCAGGAAAACTTTCTCCGTGTATGTTCATTGAGCAAATACAACTGAACAATCATGTTAAAAGAATATGCAGAACAACAAAGGGTTGAAAGAAACTTCATCAGTAAAAAAAAAAATATTTGTAAGGAGTAAAATTAGGCCAGATTTCTCAAAAAAATCTGATGACTACGGATACCTTCTTAAGACATCTTAAAAGGTCTTGTAGGGAGCCTACTCTTGATTTTCCAAAGTAACAAATCTCTTAAAGTCTTGACTACACTTTCTAATGTATAGCTTTAGATTTATAATGACTGTAGCAGGTGTGCAAGAAGAGGAGATATTTTTACATTGAAAGCTAATAAAAAAAAGTTAACCTAACCAATGTAACTGTTTGAGGAGAAAAACATATTTGATAAATTTTGCATCTAAGGACATGAGTGGGAATATAAAAAAGTATTAACTATAAAAAACATGAGATGAGACACTTGCCAGAAACTTTTTACAATACTTATAGCAGTTATTTTAAATGACTGCAAACATAGCTTTTTTAAGAACTATGCAAAAGTCAATAATAGATAACTGTGAAATCAGTAAGATCAAGTGAAGTTGAACTCAATACCCTGCATCATGTATTTACAGTAATAGACCCTTTTATGTTTACTGATTGTTTCAGAATTTATAAGGTGCAGTATTTTCTAAACCATTAACATTAGTTACTATGTATATCCCTGCACTATAAAGGAACTTAAAACACACAGTAACTCTGAAGTCAGCCATGGGAAATGGACCATATATTTCACAAAATTATTCTTTTGTCTCCTGTTCTGGCTAGTGGTTAAATCCCACCACCCCATCTTTATACAGATCAATAATTCATTAAGTATCTCAAATTGTACTGCATGGAAGGCAAATGTTCTATTTGCCCAACATACATTCACATACCCAAAGAAAGTATTGCAAAATAGTTTCTAATGTTACTGCTAAATATTTCTAATGGTGTACTACTTTGTAAGGCATTTCAAGACATCTGCATGCCATTCTAAAACTGCCTGTAAAGTGTTTTTTTTTTTTTGAGCTTAAGTTGTATTGGCTACCTCTCCTTTTGTTTCACTACTTCACAAAATCCTTTTGTGTGACTGTCAAGCAGCTGTGTTTTGTTCCTTAATCTTCCTTGCACAGCTCCCCACGAGAGACTTTACAACATAAACTGCAAACACTTTCACAGCAGGAACAACAGTGTTCCTCTTCAAAATGAGGCATAATAAAAATAGGACTGTAATGAACATGTTAATTCTGGTCACAAGGTGCTACCTACATATAACATGACCACTGACAGTTCAGTTTTGGGGCAAGATACTCCTTTGCCTCTTCAAAAGTCTTCTCATGCAATATATGTTTGAGATAAATGTCCTTCTAGTGTATGAAGTTATCACACAGGTATTTTCTTGCTTTCCTTGTTTCTATTCATTACACTTTCAAAAGCCTGTCCTACTAGCAACCCCCTGGCAATAATCACTGTGACTACACAGCAAACAGTTAAGTCAGATGAACACTGGTATACATCGTTTATACAGCTCCAGCTGGAACACAGCAAATTTCTCCCACCATGCAGCCAATACCCACAATACGTACAGTCCTTCCTCCCATTCATCTAGAAATGAGAGACATCCCACAGCACATTTTCCAACATTATAGCTGTGCCACTCCATTTGTCTAATTTCCATGCCCTCAAAGATAGCTGTCCCAGATGACAGATTACTTCAAAATAGTTCCTTCTCATTTCAGTACTACTGGGTACAGTAAAAATGCAGAAATGAGCATCTATTATCATTGAATCCATTACGAGCAGCAGAGACCAAAGATGTAGCACCTTGGATTAATCATCTCTGGTTTTTGGGCTCTTTGTTTTGTTTTGATTTGTTTTGTTTAAACAAATGTTCTGCACCTCTGAGAATCTAATAAAAATAATCTCTCTCAATTATCTCAATCTTTGTGTGTATCAATGGACAGGGAAACACTGTTCAGTAAATATTCCACTTTTATGCAGCAACAACTATTTGACATTAAATCAATAAGATTCGAAAAGGCATAAAAAGGAACAACTGCCCTAGGCACTTCCCATAGAAATTTTGCTTTAATTCTTCCATCCTTATATAGTGCCCATGCTACAAAGATGCTATATATCAACATTTTTATAATACACAGTACGATCAACAATAATAGAGAAAATCGTGGGCTGAGAAAACAAACGGCCTTCCGCTTAAATGCCCTGTGTAGTCCCTCTTTACTTCCCAAACAGCAAAGAAAAGAAAGCAAACAGCAGTGATAGTAGAACATACTTATGTATTCTGTTCTACTGGACCTTCTCCACCCTTGCTTAAAGCCTGCACTCTTCTGTGCTGCAATTATACATCTTCTCAGGAGATAGTTGAAGCTAAACTTTTTGAGGTCCATATAGTCTTGGCAGAACTTTATCAAGGAATAATAATAAAAAAATAATTTAAAATAAAAAGCAGGATTCCTTAAAATTAACCGTATGGAATTGTTACTGATTTCTCAACTAGAAGGAGGCACCTCACTTTCTCCTTCCTGAACAATTTATATACTTGCATATGACGCCAGAATTCTTGTTCTGTAACCATGAAAAACATCAGTTATCCACCGTTTGCAAGACTGAAAAACAGAGTTAGGTAGCTTTAACAAGAAATGAATGGACAATGAAAGGAAAGCTATTCCAACTCTGAAGTCTGCATAGTATGGGAAGATCCTACTGATAATTTTGCATTAAAGAATCAAAGCACTGTTCCACTCATATGGTTCTCAGCACAAATTTTCAAAACAAAGAGCTCCAAAATAAATAGCATCAGCTCTACTTGTCTGGAAGGAGACTTCCAGACTTCTCCTTACAAGCTCTGTTTCCCTTGAAATTCAGTATTTTCATGTGGGTGCATCTATCCTGGAAAGTCGCCATCTCCTTTATATACAGCAAATCAAAAGCAGTTTCCATTTATCTCAAACATTCACTCTTGGTTCAGACTGTCACAATATTCAGCCTAGCAAGTAAAAGTTTAGCCTAGAACATTTCACAATTTACTCTGATAACAGAAAAAAGACCCAATACTTTGTCTATGCTAAGCCTTGAAATGTTATTGTCTGTAGCTGCCTTTTCTGCCCTTTTTCCTAGTCACCTGGTGAAGTTTCAACACCCAGAAAAACTTCATTTACATTCATAGCTCTTAGAGACCCAAGTACTACAGATTGGTCATAGTGTCAGAACCCAACCAAACAGGGTAAAACCTGTAGTGCATAAAACTACTGTTACTCTATACAGCTACAGACAGAAAAACTGACAAGTTTGGCTGTAAAAATATCGATATGGTGGCAAAAATGTTGCTGTACCAATGATTTGTAGTTAAACTGGATTTAGTGAAAGAAACAGAAATTAATATAGGCAGATACTTCAGCTCCTGGGAACACCTCGATTTCACCAGCATGACATATTAGGGTCGCAGTTCTTGTGGGCTGAATTGTGAGTAAACTCTGACTTGGTCACCAGGGTGCCCTCTTGCAAGAGGCAAAAACGTCAAGTCGGCTCTGTGAAACCACCATTATGGAAAGATTTGAAAAACATATGAAAGTTATGTGTGTATCATCTGCAATCCAGAATCACATACGTGCCCCAGGGATGAGTAAAGCTTGAGTAGACCACAGATCCAACTCACTCCACTCTGTTTTGCATTTGTTTATGTCTGTTAATTCCTGTTCATATCTATGATACATATTTATTCCTAGAGCAGCTATGAGAGGCACAGAGGGACTCTTTCCCACAAAGGCATAATCAAATGGAGTGTTTTCCACAAGGCTACTATTGCAGGCTGTACAAGATGAAGATTCATGTAAGTTTGCAAAGAAGAAGTTTATAATAGAATTACTTATCTTCCAGGCTAATGCACCCAGCACTGAATTATCGTTTGTCTTGGAAAGCAATACAGCAAGTCATTGTACTTATAGCACTTCAAAATTTTAACCCTGCTAAAATTTCCTTACAATGCCCTGTTACCCTGCATGGTCCTTGCTTTTTCTGATGTTACCTCTTTATCTAAATTTATAGTCCCAGTATGTACATGAGTTCTCCTATGTTTCTGTTTCAGATTAAATTCCTGGGACCAAAGTATATTCCAGCAGTTGCAAAAGCCATACATATTATCACTGGAAACAACACACAATCTTTCATATTTCATATTTTTTAATTAGACATTTTTAATTAAAATTTAAAATTTAAATTTATTTAAGTTTTAACTTCATAACTAATAATGTACCTTTTTTATTCATCAGGAATTTGCATATACATATCATTATGCATGGGTTTTAAAATAGGATCTGATGCTAGTGTTATCTGAAGTAGCACTGAGCTATTGCAGTAAGAAATAGGCAGCAGAGCCATATATGCCTTACAAGAAATTCATTAAATAATCAATAGAAGAAGCAAAGAAACAGATTGCATTTTACAGTTAGTCAGTTTTGACATTCAGACAATTCCTTTGCCTTTTACAACTGGTATGGCCCTTGGTAGAGAGATGAGGGCTGTTGCTTCTTCTCTAGAAACCCCAAAATGAGAACTTTCATTGGCTTGGAACAGTATGTGTCGCAATACATGCATGCACATTTCCAGACCAGAGATTCTTGAAAATGCATTTCAAGAAACTGAAAACAAAGAATACTTCTTCCACCTGAGTTTTCATATTGTTTTTTGCTTTTTCTCCCCTTCCTCCCTTTTTGCATCTCCCTTTTACTTACAAAACTTTTAATGCAGTATGGAAATGTCATTTTCTATTCTTTTTCAACAAGGTGGAAGCTGTGCATAAAAAGTGCTTCTATCAGTAAATAAAGGGAAAACCTAATCTTAGGGGGTTAAGAACAGATTCGTGGTGCTGTTTAAATATGAACCTAACTATCAGTCTTCCCATTTTTGTTGGCTAGACTGGGAAGAATTTGTAAAAGATAACAGAAGGAACATTAAATATAAGAATTTACTTGCTAGTTTACAACAGACTATGGTGTATGCACTTAGTGCTATTATTTGTTATATATGTATGTACTTAGTGTTACTATTTGTTATATATGTACATAGTTTTGTTAGTTGACTCCAACTGTAATGCCAGGGCTGTCCATACTGATTAAAATAGCTAATAAAAGTATAGAAATTAATCTTTTATTTTTCTTTTTTTTTAAATAAAAATCCAACTTCAGAGAAAAATAAGCAGAAAGCAAGCTCCTTGTCACCTTACATTTGTTGGGTTAGATGGATTTTAAAAAAAAATTTTTAAATCATACATTTTACAAATTTTCTTCCAAATTCTGTAAAGCTGACTAATCAACTGCAATTCCTAAAAACAAGCCCCTAGCAGTTAATTCTGCAAATGAAGTAATGTCATGTAATATCACAATACAAAACAGTAATCTTCAGTCATAAAATCAACCCTGAAAACTGAAAAGTGTGATATTTCATGAAGTGTTTCCAAATCCAGTTTCCATTCATCTACAGGTGACAGAATGAAGCATTCAGGTCATTTGACTACTAGTATTTACTCCTCTGAGTGTTATCTATATAGTAGACTTGTCAATACATTCTTATCCTCACCCCTCAAGGATAGTTGAAAAAATGGATTTTTTCCTTTACTGTCTTCAAAAACTTCTTGCTGAAGTAAGAATGGAATTCAGGTGACATATATTTGAAATGGAAGAAGCCCTTCCCTTTTTTATGTGTTATGTCTTGGGGGGAAAATCTTGTAGCAGTTTAACCTAATCTGAAAACCATTTATGCAGCTTTTCAAGGTCACTGTTAATCGGGCAAATTTCTGTGTAAATGCTGATCACACAAAGCTAAGCTACCCAGCACAGCACTAAAATGTAAATAAAATGCATTCAGAAAGCGTGTTTTTACCAATAATAACCTGTTGTGCACAGCACTCCCGTTTCACTTACTTCTTTTTCACTCTAATCTGTCATACCACGCATATTCACATTACCATTTTGTGGTCAAAAATCAGAAACAGGACATTCAAGTATTATGTGAAAGTCGGTATTTGCCAGCATCAGTACTATATTAATGCCCATTTGAAAAGAACTATACTTAACTTTCCCAGAGAGAAACCTCTCTTTTACAACAACATGCACTTTAAGTTCTATGAAGTAAATTAGATATGTTTAGAAAAACTTACCACGTAAAACAGTGAGTCTTGTGGACACACTTATTTCGCCAACACTGTTGGAAGCCACACATTCATAAATAGCTTCATCTCGTGGCGTGCGCAGTGGTTGTATTCTGAGAACTGATCCAGATCCATCATCAAACTCTATTACCTATAGAAGGAAACAAAAGCTGTCACAGATGTTGTTACAAATGCCTGTCCTTCAGTTAATCTGTTCATGAACAGTGACCTATTGATATCCATGTCAACAAAGCCAGGTTCGTTTTTCAAATACATGTATCAGGACAAATTCCACACAGATGGGAAAATGTTTAAGTACCTTGTAACATACATTGCTGTTCAGTGAGTATTTGATGGCCACTCTTAAGATAGTTTCAAGAAAAGACAGGATCAAAAACAAGCAACCAAAAAAACCTCCAGCTAACGAGGGCTGTAAGAAAGGGTTCTGTAACTTAATGCTATTTTATCCTGAAGTTAACCACCAGTCTCTCTCCATTCTCTTAGCTTAAGTACTCTACCTTCAAATGCCAGTTACATTCATTTTAATTGCTGCAGACTACATACCCACTCTGCTCAGAGTGCAGTTCACTCATTCATCTCCAAAGTGAAAAAGGGTCAGCGATTTCTGAACAAGATAGGACTACTCAATTTAGCTATGCATTTATCCCACAGAACGTAAGTAAATTTATCCAACAATGTATTAGAAAACATGCGACCAGTTAAGAGATTAAATAATAAGGCTAAACTTTGTTTAGTTTTTAAATTGCAGTATGTACACAAGAAATACTAATTTTCATACAAGAAAGAATTAATTGAATGGCTCTTATTTCCTTCTTGTTCTGCTGTCAGAATCACATCAGATATTGGTGAGTACTGCAGTACTCCAGGCATTGAAAAGCCTTCTTAATAATTAAGTAACAATATTAATCTATTTACTCTACTTTAAAAAAAATTATTTGTCAATAATATATGTTAGTACTACCACTAGGTAAATGGCACTTATCAAGAAAGGAGAGCCAAATTTTTTTTTTCTACAAAATAATTAATGCTTGGCCATAATCTATATACACATGCACAAAACAGTTTACATATATGCCTATTTGCACATATGTTTGTGTCTGTATGTCCAAATTACACACAAGTGATCTACTAGATCTCTGTTCTTGTTGAGAGTAAGACAGAAATAAAGTACAGAGTTGGGAACTATGATTATATGCCCACTATCTTTACATTTTCACTGTAGGAATTGCTCAGTTTCTTCTCAGTTTCCTTTCCAGGGACAGGTGATCTCTGAGTGGAAATAAGATAAAAATCTGGGTTTTTTTCTGAGAAGAAATTGGTTTGATAGCCCACAGGCTGCATCACTTTTCCCTGTTCTTTAAGTAAAGCCGTTGTCCTAAACAAACCTAGACAACACAAAAGCTCCAGCTGATCTTAGCACAAACAAAAGAATGACTAGAATTCTTGATAAATTGACATTTATGAGGGGAAGGAATATTTCATAATCTTAAAGCAGACATACTAATGATTTGTAGATAAAAAATGAAAACACGGGATCTAAATAATCACAATCATTACACTTTAAAAGGATAATTGTTATTATTTGAATCTGAATGCTGAATAATCCTTACTGGATGGCCAATAAAAACAACTGCAGCAGACTGGGTTAGGCAAACGTTGCAGAGATTAAGTTTCAAGTCTGGTGTCTGCAAAATATGTATCATAAATGGATTTGCTTTTCCTGTTATGAGTTCTCCCCTTTCCTGCATGTCACAGATAGTTAATTCCTCCCAATTCCCGTCTAACTTATGAGATTTTTAAAAAAAAAATCATGGATTTTTTAATAAAATCAGCCTCATGCCACAGGGTAGAATGGTGCAATTTTTTAAACTTGTCTTTTTCCTCTTCTCTGTTTCTTTTTAAGTTCCTCTAAGAAAGACTTCTTAACAATGTAAAGTAGATTTTTCTAATTCATATTATTTGAACTGATTTGAAGCAAGAGGAGAAAAAAAGCATCCACCTGTGTCATGTTCATTCATAGTACATACTTGCAATATAAACAAAAGATGAAAGATTAATAGCGAAGTCCCACAAGGTCTTATTGTACCCTTTAAATTCAGAAACAATGTATAGTTCTCACTCCTATTCTCACTCAGTTGTGATAATTAGCCTGTGAGCAAGAAGATTCCACATTCAATGATAATAACCTTGAAATATATAAAAAGGCCATTGTCAAGAGAGAGGAAATAAACTATTTGTTCCCCCACTGACAGATAAGACAACTGCTATTTACATCAAGTTCTAGCAAAAAAGTTCCAGTTCCACAAAAGAAATAAAAAAATCATAGCAAGGTTCACGAAACACTGTAGAAGGCCATCCAAGTTTATTGGAGGGAAAAAAATAAAATAACACCCAGCATCCCTAGGAAAGCATGTGAATTAAATTAGATGGCCCACTGAAGTTCTTTTCAGCTGCACTTACAAGGCTTCTATGAAGACAGGTGGCCAGGTAAAACATTTTCATGTCTTTTATTGCTAAGTAATCAAACTCAGAGAAATACAGAAAATATTAATGTGAGAGAAGAGGAAAAGAAGCCCAACTAATTATTGTCTTATTGGTGCAGTTGACAATCTCAGACGTTTCTTGTTTCCCAAATGTTCCATGTGTCTTTTCTGAATCTCATTTCTCCTGTTGTTCTGTTCTTATTTAAAGATCCTATGGTATGAATTAATAGCCTTAATTAATTTCCTTCCTGCCCTTTGGACAGGAAGGAAAGCTGCTTAAAATATTGATGGGCTCTGCACACTTTATAACTACTCTGCTCAGTGGTTATAATAAAAATTATAAAATACTTGATCAGTGTTTTCTATTTCTTTGAAATACATTCCATCTCACTTGGCTATACGGATTGTTCAAGAGTCCACTAAAGGCATTTTTAAAACACTTTAAATTAATTTTTTTATAGTTCCATTCAAGTATTTTTTATGGAAATAAAACTGTTTTATTTTTGCTTATTCTCCCTGAAAACAGGTATATAGGTACATAGAAAGCAATATATGAAGCAAATAAACTACAATATATTGCAAAATAAAGCTGAATCAACACAGTAAACATGTATATGCCCAATCTTTCACTGTTCGGAACTCACCTCAAGTGAATATTTTGTGACCAGAAGGGAATAAATTGTGTAGAGTTAAAATTTCTGTGTTAATCTCACTAACCAGTAACAGCTCTGCATATGCTCTTGCAAAGTGCAAATAGGTCTTGGCACTACGAGATCGCATTTAAATTCAAGCTTTTATTTCTCAGATTGCAGTAAATATACAAGCAACCAATTATATTGGTTAATGAACAAATTCCAATGCCTTTAAATATTTTTTGAATAAAAAAGGAATTAAAAAAGTGGTTTATACAAGAAATGCAATTCTTTTCTGCTGATGTAAATCTAACCTGAAAGCAAGGGCAAGCAATCTTCCCAAATACTACTAAAAATTAACTCAGATGACTTCAATATTCAGTCAACTTTTAATAAGTGTATCTTAGATCATTCACTCATAAAATGAGTGTCACAACTGTTTTATCTACAAATTAGTCACCTTACAAACAGTTGATTTCTTAATGGAGAAGTCTCTTCTTCAACATTGAAAACAGTGAAGAGACCCAGCGAAAATTATACATTCTTACTGCCAGTTTTGGTATCCATTCTGTAAGCCTTCCTCCATTTTCTGAGTTTTTTCTTCATGTTAAAGGTCAATCCATATTTGATATTAATTGTTCCTGCCACTAAAAGAGGGAGCAATATTTTTTGGCTTATTTCCCCCAAATAACCAGTATCTTTTGAACAGATTATCTTTACTGTTTCCTTTAATTGAAGGCTAAGGAGAGAGAGGAAACAGCTCTTTCTAAAGCCTTTTCCTAGGTTACTGTTAGGAAAAGAATCAAAAGCAAACAAGTTTTACATTTCCTCTTCAGCAGCAGGAACTACAATGTCCCTTTCATCTCTCTCTGCAACAGTGGTAAGCAATTGTGTCAGCCTAGGTCTGTTTGATGCAACCTGTCACAAAAGGAGGTGGCTTGCTCTCTGGAGACAGCAATCACTGCTCAAGTAATTTTCTCCCATCTCCTTCATGGAAAAGATAGCAGTCTGAACAGAAGCACATCAAGGGTCCCCAGATAGATCATGCTAGTTTAGAAAATATCAGTAGCAGTTTTCTCTTTAACAGTGCTATGCATAACCAGTTTGCAAAATAAAAACTTCAAGAGACTGCTCCCACTAAACTATCCCCAATAGTTTTGCTTAATCACTGATAATAAAGCACACATGTTGGGTTTAGAAGTGAAGTTGGAATTAATGTTTTTCAGAGGAACAGAACAATGGACCTAATACCTCAAATCTCTGATTGCTGACTTTCTTTCCCTTTTTGTTCCAGACAATTTTAGGTCTTGGATCTCCTGTGGCTTGACAGATGAATGAGGCGACTCCTCCAGAAACCCCTGTCTGGTCAACAGGAGTTCTTGTAAACTTTGGTGGTGCTGAAACAAACAAAAAAACCCCAGAATTAGTCTAAGTAGTAAACACAAAAAAATAAGCCATGTCAAGATTTCAAAATGAAAAAGAAGGAAATGTTTTGTTTCTCGAGTGACAGTATTCACCTGCAAGAGAAAAGCATTAAAAAAAATAACTAAAAGGTCAGGAAAGTACTTAAGAGATTTTACTAGTGAAATTGATATTAAAACGGAAATGTGGTAGCATCAGAATAGCAAGATCACACATTATTTTTTATCACCATTATAAATAAAAAATCCAATTTGTCTTCTGTTGCAAAATGAGCTCATCAATCAGCTGTAATAAGATCATGATTCATGACGATGTTATGATCACAGGATGTCATGAAAACAGGATTCCCACCTTGGAGCCATTAAAATCAGTGACATTTAGAAGAAAGCATTTGTAAGCTTGCAGTGGTGAAGGTAAATGACTGTGTATTAAGAGTTCATGCAGAAAGGACTGTAACAGAAGAGAGATTTATGCTTGGGCACAGTTTCACGTATAGCTCCTGGTCACTCCCAAATTATCCTACTCTGTCAGAAAGAAGTAGTGAAAAAAGATCTAACTATTGCAACAGAAGAAGAGAGAGAAACAGAGAAATAATTTTAAAAGTAGGAAAAGGCATTTTAATTGATTATTCTCTTCCCTTCTATTTCTGTTACAACATAATGAAAATTAATCTATCAGCCTTGTGGTAAACAAAACTTTTGAACTTATACCAACATAAGACATGACTTCTAAAGACTTAATACAAAAATCTGTGAGATTATGTCTATCGCCAGTACAGAAATGTTGAAGAATTCCTGTAAATATTTACATTCTTCTCTTTCTTAGCTGACAATTTTTTACAGATCAAATACACTTTAAGATGCTGCTTTGAATGATATGAAGTGAATACTTAGGGCCAATAAATGATAAAAAATCCAGGCGTTTGCTATACCATCTTTCTCAGTTTTAATTGTTATTTGTAGTTTCTTTATAGCAGCTGCTGCAGTTAATTTTTGCTCTCATGTTCAACTTTCAGCAGTCAGCTCCTTTCTGCTGTCAACCTCTTCACTCTTCTTCACTGTCCTCTCTTAGTTCTGACAGTTAGGTACCTGTACTATACTAGTTTTCATTTCTAAGTTGCTGCTCTACATTTCCATTGTCTAACCCCTTATTCTGCTGAACTGGTCTTTCCACAGGCAATACTTCTTGTCAGCATGTTTATTTAAATGTCAGAAATCCAGCAGATTACAAGTATGCATGTATGTAACACTGGAAGAAATCCTGAAATAACTTAAAATGCCAAGAAAATATGATGTGGCCATTATTATAAAAGAAACTCAATATGTTGTTGTTATGTTGCCACATTAAATATGAGAGTATGCAGATTGTCCTAAGTTTATGAAATGAACAGTATTTTTTACCCTATTCCTAATGTGCAACATACCAGTAACAAAGATAATTTTCAAAAAAATGCAGTAAAAATATAACGTTCCTAAAAATTGGCATGTTTTTTTCTTTAATAGAGATGTCAGGCAAAATTGTTATTGCTCAAATTTTCAGAATGCTCATGGATCCTTGAACACCTCTGTGCTAGTTTTGCCTGGTGAACATGTACCTGAAAGCTGCTGTCATGGGGAATTTATGAAAGAACTTCTGTGATGCCAAAAAATTGCCAAAGCACGGCAAATAAAACACAGAGTAAAGAAACTAAAAATCCTTTCCCAAGTTACAGGCTTTATACCTGGATCACAGAAAAGACAGAAATGTGTTCTGATGAAGAGCATCTGGGTTTCACCACAACTGGTAGCTTTGAAACCTTCTCTATGCATGTATTAACTCACCACTCTGACATGACTGAATGTGATATGCTGATACTCTGTGGCACAAGTTGCGATTGTGTGCCATCAAGTGAAAAATGATGCACTGCCATTCTCTTTTTATTCTTTTTGACATTTTGTGAATTCAGCGTTGAACTGCAAACCAACGAAAGAAAAACACTGCATGGGCAAGTCCGTCAGCACAGAGTAACTATGTATAGTTGCTCACAGGCAGCTTTGAAATTCTAAATTTATGCCTTATTCATACATTCATTGACTGCCCAACTGATAATTTCAACATCAATAAAGTAACTCACTTCCTTAGAGACAAGGTCTGTTCTGGAAAATTTCCCAATTTTGCCATGCATTACAAGGGTCAAGGAGGTAAAGCAACTCAATTTAAGAGCCATGCTGTGCCTTCATTCCTGCAACACTTCACTGAAGTGTCTTGGGACCAGGAGAAGTGCAGATTTTAAAATAAAAAGAAAAACAAAAAAGCAACAAAAAATCATAAGCAAAACCAGTGTTGAATTATGTTAAATCAGCTCTGAAACCCCCCCAAAAAACAACTAACCAACCAACCAAAGAACCCCACCATATTCTATTATTAGGTTTTATGTCATTGCCCGTCACCATGATATCTATGGTTGGCATGTTTTTACTAATATGCGATATATTCATAGAATCATAGAATTGCCTAGGTTGGAAGGGACCAACTAGATCATCTGGTCCAACCATCAACCCAACTCTGACAAAAACCATCACTAAACCATATCTCTAAGCACTATGTCTACCCGCCTTTTAAATACCTCCAGGGATGCCACTTCCTGGGCCACTTCCTGGGCACCACTTCCTGCCAGCACTTGCCTGGGCAGCCTGTTCCAATGCTTAGTAATCCTTTCAGTGTAAAAATTTTTCCTAATATCCAGTCTAAACCTCCCCTGGCACAACTTAAGGCTGTTTCCTCTTGTCCTTTTTAATGATAACAATAACTAAAAAAAGATAAATAAAGGAGAATGCCTTCCCTTTGTTTCAGACATTCAGAGATAAATTCTCCATTAGTGCAGTTCAGGTAAATGCAAGAGAGCTTGCACTAATTTACACCATAGGAAGAAATAAAAAAGAGCCCCTTCATCTCCAACACTGTGCAAATTGCAAAGCTGTTTATCAAATAGTGCTTATAGCTGTAGATATGAAACTTAACTGCTGTTAGAGGTAAAACAAGTTTTCTGACGATTTCTTCATCTAGGATTGGGCCAAACCTGGTGAAGTACTATAACTGCTATGACTCCTTCTGAAAATTGCTTACTAGCTTCTGCAGAGCTGTATCTACATAGTTGAGTGGCAGAAACAGGGCTGAATACTTAATGTGGCTATCGTAGCTACCTGAAGAACAGTATTTTTCCAGTCCTACGTGAATTTTTGCTGGGCCAACAACTAGTAAACTAGTTAACTAACAACACTTGCTACGAAGCATTAGAGGTGAAAGACTTGCACAGTTGTTGCATAATGATATAATTACCTATTTGTAGACATTTTCAAGAAAAGCATAGTTTTACGTTCGTATGTAAAGACTACATTCTTGTATAGAAGGACTGATATTATCTACATCAATTAAAAAGCTTCACATGCCAGCATAGAAAGGAACCATGGTTATGTTCATGTTTCACTTAGACCATAATCTAGCTGAAAAAATAAGGTATGTGGCTGGTCAAAGTCTCCTTTTGCCTAAGTGGGTAATTCCTGTAAAAAAACATTACCACAACTCTTCTCCAGTGCCTAATCTTGAAAGTAAGGCAGTTATCTTTGAGGTATCATATGACATCAGAGCAGGTAAATTATTATTAGAACACAGGTAATTTTATCTGAAACAGTAAACTCATAGTAGTCCTGTACACTTCAGATATTTTACCATGCATACAATGCCCCTTTTCAGCAGTTCATCTTTAAACCCACAAAATTGAATTTAATTTGTCAAACCAGTTAAATTCTGTGCTTCAGGCTCAGCAGCTGCACCAGAAGGATAATAATGTCTGCATGCTTAATAGGTGTTGTGAGGATAAACACATTTATGGTCAAGAGATGCTCAGACTGTGGTGACAGTAGCCAGCCAGCCATGGAGAAGATAGGTATTATGCAATCCATCTTTTCATTATTCAATCAACATGTTCATCTTGTCACATATAAAGAGACCATCATCAGTGTAAAGGTATGTGAAATCATAACACAGCAGAACCAAAACTGAAAAGTAGTATTTGTTGCCTTTATCTTTATAAAAGTTGTTAATTAAGGTTTGACTCAAATTATCTCCACAATTAATGTTGTCAGTTTCTTGACATTGATTCTGACCTAAGCTGCTAGGCACTCTGATAGCAAACACAATTACACTTCACACACAGTTGTGCTTATTAACATGAGGGCAATTTTGATTGAGAACTGACAACTATTTTCAATCTCCCTTAACAACAGCAGTGCAGAGTCCAACAAAAACTCTCTGCAGCACACTTCATTAAGCACAGCAATAATCTATATGGGAACCGTCCAGAGCAATTAAATCTGCCAAAAAAATCTGATGTAATAGGTTATCAAGTATGATATCACAGTCTTTCAGCACTTTTTGGTCACATTTCAATAAAGATGCAATTAAAATAACAAAAGTGTAATTACAATAACTTCATATTTCTGGACTTGAACTCTCTTGGGGGCATCATCAAAATTGCAGCGTTATTGGCTATTAAATGCAAACAACACAAGATTTGTTTGTTTCAGCTTGCTTATCTACCAGTGCTTACTCAGATATTTGTGCTGATACAGAATTTTGACACCTTGTCAAGGAAAAAAAATTATAGCAGAAGATTTCCCTAACTTGGACTTACACAGAGTACCACAAGCTTTGTCATCCAATGCCTCAGAGTTCCCACCCCAGCTGTCTGTTATGGTCTTCTTGCTGGGACTCTGAAAAGCTCAAGTGACAGTGATTGAACAATTGCAAATTACACTCTAATATATGAAGGAAAATTAAATTTATTGCTAGCTCACCTTAAGTATACTGAGCTTTAATTTGTTTGGTTTAAGGAGTTTAAAGCTGTAGAATTTAGGCTGCTGCTTCAACAAGCAGTCAAGCTGTCGCCCCAGGAAGCACAGGAACTTCTGAAATAGTTTACCACTATCCAGAAAGAAGCTGTCCTTTTTTGCTTATTGATGCTCCATAAAATATATTTATAACATGACACTAAAATAACTCACCTGGATTGGAATGTTTTCATGGCTTTTCATGAGCATGAGACATCTCTCTCTTCTCTTTTGCACTTCCATATTGTCTTTTGTAAGTTTAAGTACAATTCTGAATTAGCAAATCGAATTAACTGAGTCACATTTCATCATGTTACAGAATTATCTGTTTTAATTTTGCTGTTCTATACTCTGTACTGTACTTTGAGGACATGTAATACTTTTCACTCAAATAAAATGTCTGACAAAATGTTTTCGAAATTAGTAGCTCGGCCCCCTTCTTTTGACAGCTACTGAGAGCTATTCTTGTGTAGAGACATTTTTATGCACATAACTCCTCTAATTGAGAGATGAATATGAGGATAAAACTTCACCGTCTTTAAAGGTAAAGTGAGATCTAATGGGATGTCTTGCACAGCAAGCTCAGCAGTCAGACCTACTGTGGGCAAGACATATAGACAAGGCAGACCTTAATGTATTTCTGTTTCTACACTCTCTATTTGGGGTTCATGGAAGTTTCTAGTGTACCATAACTCAACTTATGACTAAACTTTATCATATGCTTGGAATACGAAAAAAAATCCAAAATCAGAATAAAAATTTCCAAAAATCATATCCTATCATATCCTTTGTCAGCATTCATAGCAAATGTGAATGAAGTAAGGAAGACATCAGAAAAAATTAAACACACTAAGATGCTTCTTTCAAACGCACCATTTCCTTGTAAGTCAACATATACTGATGTTTCATGAGACTCCTGAAAAATTACAGTAACTTTTTGGTTGTAAACACTTGTTTTGTAGCAATAAAAGCTGGAAGATGATTCAGTAACTGTTCCCATGGAACCTTTTCATCTGACACTCAGAAAGGCAGGTTGAGCGCAGAGTAAACAATGTGGTCTGGCAGGTGTCCATGCACTTTGGGATACTGCAAACACACCATCACCAGAATCACTGTCACTTAGTATAGAGCCCCTGTGAATTACTGGTTTAGTGACATCAGGTTTCAGTGGGGTATGTGCCTGTAGTAATTCCTAGTTAAAAATTCTGAAGTCATTCTTCTCATGCCAAATTATACACCCAGAAAATTCCTACCTGGGGTGAGGAAAAAAAAAAAAAAAGGAAAGAAAAAAAAAGGAATAATAGAAATATCCTTTATTCACCCCACTTCCTCCTTTGCAATATTCACTGCATCCCACTGACTTATCTGCTATATATTCTATGTAAACAGGCCATAAACTGGTTCACATTCAATAATGGTGAAGGCTCCTGTCCTGGTAAAAATGAAGAAATAGGCAAATATTTAATGAAATCTCTGCCCGGTACTGTATCGATACATTGCAAATTACATGTGTTATGATTCTTTTCACAATTCCTCTAGGAGTTAATATACTAAAACAACTATTATATATATACCATATTAAATAGAAAAGACTTTTATGCTCTTTTATTTATTAGACGAATTTTCAAAGCACACTCATTTCCAGCATTCACTGCTAATGTACTCATTAATCACAATTTGTGACATCAGCTAGACTGGTCATAGTTATAAGCAATTGTTTTGCCTTAACTCTAACCTGCACTTACAGTGGACCTGCAAATTGGCTATGTAAGAAAGTTAATTAGTTTTTTATTTCTGTAAGGATGAGCGACAATTTGTATTCATGAAGTCTGCATAAAGAAATCCCGCAGTTACCAACTGGTATGTTCCTAAAGGCTCTTGTCTGTCAGTCACAAGCTGGTGCAGTTTTCCTGTTTCTCACCATAAACACCTTAAAACTGCATCATCCTTACAACCTTCATCAAGAAAAATAGCAACAACGCAATCTTCAAAGGCCATCATACTCTGAGCAGCTGAATAGTTTCATTATCCTGTGAATGAAAATTACTGGTTTTTCATCTTTGAACTACTGAATGCAATCCAGCTATGCCAACTAATTCCAGCTGAAGACCCATTTGGTTCACAAAAATTATTTGCAGGTACAAACGCAGGTTTACCAAAATCCTGGGTGAAGGAAAGTAAGCTATTTCACATTACAGGGATCACAACATCCTCTTAAAAACCCAGCCCCTGCAACAATGCTCATAAAATCTTTATAATATAATCAAAAACTTTATCTCCCCACCTTCTTTCTGCTACTTGTATTGTTCTAAAAACAAAAACGCTCAGAAGAAACAATTATGTCAAAAAACATCTGGGGTTTTTTTTGGGGGGATGGGTGGTTGGGGTTTTTTTCCAAGTTAGCAGTCATCTCCAGTTCCCTAGTCTTCAATCACCCAGGGCATACCCACCCTACAAATTTAGTAAGCAGCTCCAAAAAAGATTATCACTTCCTGATCTCTCAAGGAAAATATATTAAAAGTCAAGCCTACCTTTATGTTTTCAAATTTTCTGCAATGCACAGTGTCAGTTTACTAGGCTGACCACTGGATTTATTCTTCCCTGAAATACGAAATCTAACAACATACTTGCAAGTAAGGCCTTAGAGCTAGAATAGGTAGGTTACATTTTCCAAAAGGTCTAATGTTAAAATAGCACATTCCTAATTTATACCTCTAGGCTGTGCAAACCTTGGTACCAGCTCATTTCATTGTGGATTATGTATGCTTTTTTAGAGACAGACATTATCTGAGCCCTAGGGACATGGGAGGAATACAAACCAAGACAGACAGAAGCAGCAGACATTTATTTGCCAAATAACATCATCCCCCTTCACTCCCATACTCATTTACAGTTTATAATAAATGGAGAAAGAAAAGGGCTTTCACAAATATGAAGAACCTATGTGAAAAACCTGTTAAAAACTTTTTTTAATACTATAGACCAATACGTTTATACCCTAAGCAGGACAAAGCTGAGGAATTTATTGCTGTGCTTTTTCCATTAAAACTGTTGCAGGCAACCTGATAACAATTTAAGCTGGTTTCATGACAAATTATTAGGACACTTACTGTAAAAATGAGACCAGCCATTAACTACTGCCTCAGCAGAGTGTTACTGGGCTGACAGGCCATTGGAGTCATCCTCCTTCATGATCAAAACCAAGGAGAAGGCTCTCGAAGCCAGACCTACTCCCACTCCCACCTCCTCTTGCCTTCAACCCCAAAGCTGTGTACAAAGCTTTACCTGCTAGTGCTACACACCCATGACCTTCACTACAAACTTTAACCTTCTTTTAAGTATCACTACAGAAAATGAAAGTTTTACACATTTGCTTCTAAATCTCCCCTTACTCCAGTTCAACAACTCTTCAGTTGTTTCTACATGAGAATTCTGGTTTATGCTAGTTGAAGAAAAGAGAATCAGGATACTTGGTTCTAGTATTTGATTTATCTGAGCCCTGACAGATGTAGGTGTAGCTTTAAGTTCGCACTATGCAGTAAATGCACAGGATGGCAAGAATTCTCTTTTTCCCATGCCTATAGGAATTCCAACAATGTAAATTTAACCCAACTACACATATGCCTTTAAGTTATACACCAGCAAATGTGTTCAAATGCACAATACAAAACAAAATAGGTATAAGTTTGTGTGTACACACAGTATTTAACACATACAGTATATGTAAAATCTGGGTGGGCCTTAATCTACCTGAGTTAGAAAGAGGAACTTGCTAGTTAATCCAGTACTAAGCCTTCTTCCAGCAGCAAATGAAAAGCATAAAGCCTCTTGAATCTAAAAGGTTAGTGACGTGCACCACTTCATCCCCCAGGAACATTACATAACCTTGTCATATTCACTCATTTAATGAAAGGAAATTCCGCTTCAAAGGTCTCTACTGCTTCTTTTTCAAATTTTAATGTCTGCACACTGCATATGAATTATTTGGTAACTGAGAGCTGACACTCCTTTTCAATGTGCAAAGTAGAAGCAGTGGATCTTAAAATGCCACGCAAGCTGATCTCTTTCCAGAGGAGTTTTACTCTAAGAGAAAAGGGCGAATAACGAGATCCTACAGGTAAGAGTTTCAATTAGTGACTGAGCGTATCTGGGTTATGACTGGAGAGATTTTGCTAAAACCCTCAAAATACAGGTACCAAACCCAGGAAGAGTAAAACTGTGGACCTGTAACAACTGAGTGAAGTTTCCACTCATTTTTTTATTTACCGAAACACAACAAAATGCATACTTGGCCATTTATACACAGGGCAGATTGCTTATTAGCATCTGTGAAAGCAGTATCGCCTATCTAATGATAAGACTGACTCAAAGATAAAAGAAACTATCAAGCTCTACATACTAAATATGACTCATTGTTAATGCTTGACAAGGCACCCATATCTGCAAATTCTCATAACTCCTGTTCAAGCAGAAGAGAAATTAATAAAATTCTGCCTGGGAACAGACCACATGACTTACGTTCATCTTTCTTTTCCAACACAGGAGGAAAACTGCCTTGTTACCAATACCCCCAACTGGCCAGCACATAAAAAGGGAAAAGCATTCTGTTACAATCTGCTACTATGCCCTGTGAAAGTGACCTAAGATCCTAGTCTTTTGTACAACATGCCTATATGGGTGAAATGCCTTAATGTTATCCACGTACTGTAAAATCATCCCTAGCCCAAGCCAGCTGAAGGTAAAAGCAAGAATTTACAAAAGTCAAAATACATATGTTATCAAAGTTTATAAGGACATGGGTGATAGAAAATCAATCTTTCTATTGCAGTTACCAAAACCAAAAGACCTTCCTTCTCCAGTTCTGTTTCCAGACAAGGTGAGGAGGGTTAGCTTAGGGACCAAGCCCTTGGCCAAACACTAGTCCCCAGCCTTCCTCCACAACAGATGAGGAATATTCCCAATCTGTTCCTTGGGTGTTTGAAGGCAACCTTTAGATTCATCAAACGTGTCTCACATATAATATCTGACCTTCAACTTAGTGACGAGGTGGTTTATACCTTCTCCTCTTTTGAAGCATTCTGGACAGAGTCATGTCCTGTGCTGGTGGTAAGCACGTATTTTTATACCTCTTTCTTTGTTGGGTTCAACTCTTAAACTGCTGAGGGGTAGACTGTTGTTACTTGGGAGAAATGTGTACGTGTGTCTAATTGAATCTTACAGTCCATATGAACATATACAGTTTAGGGCCTTAAGGGGTTTAAGATGACCTTCTAATTGCAAACCAGCATTAAGAGATGGTAAGACTTGACATAAACATAATTTATTGAGCTAAACTGGTTAATAAAAACACTATATCATTAAACTTGCTATAAAACAAACAAAAAACCACCTAGTTAGTAGAGACTCATAAATCTTTCTTTCCTTCTTACTAGGTTAGAACTACTTCATCCCAGGACCTGATAAACATCTTTATCAGTTGTAAAACAACATTTACTGTTTGCCTACAACAATCGATCATATGAAACCTAAATTCGATGTCCAGCCAAGTAGAGAGAATACATGTTCCTCTCAACAACAATGCTGTGAGAGCTACTCAATGCAGCCCAGCTTCAGACGTTCTAAAAGACAGGTAAGTGTGGCCTGTAGGATCATACATTACTTGATGCATAAGCAGACATTCATAAACTAGGTCAGAAAACTGTTTATAGGTATTAAAAAAAGATTCAGTGACTAAAGGCCCCAGTGGATAGTCCTATTTCCTTGTCTACAAGTCACTTATGATACATTAGTATGGTTAGCACAGTACAAGTAGCCTGCTCTGGGATATGGTTATGCAGATATAAAAGCACTGATTAAAATGTATTTACACTGACAGTATTTTTGACACTGTGTGTTTTCAGTGCTACACAAATGTCCTATTGTGTATAGCTCCTGCTGTGAATACAAGCTCCTACAAGTCATATTTTGTTGTCAGTAACAACAATGCACTGCTAATATGCAAAAAATACTACTCCTAAAGTGAAGTTTTGTAGTTAAAACTGCATCTGCTCTATGAGCTTCTTCTGCAGGAGCTATATTGCTCTAACTCCTCTCCAATAAAGTTATGCCAGCAGAAATTTCAAGTATGTTATACATAATACAGTCAAGAATATGAGAACTAAAACCTCATATAAAAGGTATGCACAACAAAGTTGTAACTATGAAATAAGGAGAAATAATGAAACAGTAAAAACAACTAAAAGAAACATATTAACACATAAAGGTAAACCTTTAATTACTACAAGTCCATTTCTTTTTTAATTCTGATATGCGACATTACTTTTTACAATGATGTTCTGCAATCTATTACCTAAAATCACCAAAGAGTACAATTGTTTGATACAGTATGTCACTGTAGCATTGCACTTGCTTTATAAGGACCTTGCATGGTTGTTCATGTTACTTAAGTTATTCTAATATAATTTTCAGTGATTAAAAATACAAAGATATCACACCAATTATATCTTCCATTCTTCTCTCTTTAACATAAATTTATTCCTCTTTAAGAGATACCAAGAAATTGACATTCAGTCAAGGGCATGCTATTTAATGGGGGACATAATGATAAATTCAGGGTGTAAGAGAGGTGAGTCTTATGTGTGGCCAGATATCATGCTCTAAGAGGAAATATTACACTAGGATTCTCCAGCTTCTTTTGACGTTAAATACAACGCTTTTCTATCACTCACTTGAAGAAGTCAGAAATTATTTTGTTTCATTCATACAGGTTATTTACAGTGTCAAAGTGAAAAGCACTGCCAAGTTATTTTTATTAATGTAAAATATACAAATTGTGAAGAGCCTCATTTTTGTTTGGTTATCTCCCTTAAAAGGAATTCCCATCAAATCCAATTCTGCTTTATCCTCACTTGAGAAAATCAGCAGTGGCCCAGACACAGGGACACTTACTCCATTCTTACTGTCCTCTCATGCTCTTCTTGCTCATTCCACAGCTCTTCTGAGACCAAGCTAAACTGGAACTCTTTAGAGCAGTTTAGGTGTGTGGTCCTGAGAGAATCAGTGAGGGCAATAAAGAATCAACAAAGTTGATTCACCTGGGCTTTATGACATGCCTTATCTATGCAGCGATTATATTTTTACCATGAAGGGCCCCCCCAGTAAGTTGGGACCATGACTGTGCCACTGAAATACAGTGCAGAGGTGATCTTAGCAGGGTCTGACATACATTTTCAAGTTAGTAATTTGACACTAAGTATTTGCAACGCATTCTATGATTTCATTCAATTTACTGCTTTTAAGGCATAGTTGGTGCTTCAGAATACAATAAAATACAAACTTGCAAGAGTTCTGTAGGACACAATGAAGTGTTCTTTCCTAAAAAAAAAAACTAATTTACATTTGCCTTGTCATAGAGATTTTCACTCTGTAACCTCCATCATAACTGGAAAGCACAATTCATGCCCATTTCAAAATAAAAGTAAAAATTACTGAAATATAACTACCAATAAGGATCGTACTCTCCAGTTTTCTTTCACAGGCAAATCCGTTCTTTCCAATTATAAAAACAAAAAGTAGTACCAGTCCTAGTCATAGTTGGCTTCTCACTTCATATCTGAGTAGTAAGAAGATTCAGGAAACAAATTCACTCAAGTTTGGTCTCAAGAGATAAAACTGGAAGCCAAAAGTGACAGTTGGCTACCGGACAGAAGGGAGGGCTGAGAGCCAAAACTTTGTAATTCTAATCCCATCTCTACTAATTGCTTATTGTTTAGGTTTAGGCAAATTACTTAACCTCCATGTCTCTATTTCCTTACTTCCAGGATTATGCTACTTACACATGTTGCAAAACACAGGGAGGAGTATCATAGTGGTTACTGGCACTATATTTACAAAATTTGTGCAAAGGTTAGTGCTCATGCATTGAATGAGAGGGCTGAAAATTGTTTCAGTTTAAGCCCTATCTACTTATAACAAGCATTACACTTCGATTAGGGTGAAGGAAAGAAAAACAAACAAACAAACAAACTACACTCAAATTTTTAGAGTGTCAGTGAAAACTGGTAGCTATTTGGCAAAGTTATTAGTCTTTGAAAATTGCAGTCCTCTGCATATCAGTATTGCAAAATGTTGGTTTAATTAACACTCTTTTCTCTAAGGAAATCAGCTTACATTGCTCAAGTGTACTGAATAAGAACTGCTTATTTTGACACTGAGAGGTATGTACTGAAAGTGGTTATCTTCTAAGAAATGATAATAAATTATTTCTAAAAAATATATTGCCCTGCATCATAATTCAGATTGAAAGGTGTATAATTAATATCATTTGTGCACATTTAAATAATAGAATTTAATATTTTAATTATGCAGCCATGTTAATTATAATATTCACTTAAAATATTCATTTATCTAACACTAAATATGTGTAGATACGTTTACATCTAAGTGATATGCATGTTCAGAAATCAGAAATTTAGGAAAACTGTATTTTACACATCAGGCTTCAGCAGCCTCTTGAAAGTATACTTTGAAATGGCTGAATGTTTCCTAAAGAGAACTGAGAACCTGGGTTTGCTGTCTATGAACTCAAATTTCTACTGAATCTCACTGGCATCTTCAAAATGTAGAAAAAGTCCACTGATCGGCCATTGTACTGCATCATCAAAGCTACAATCTGCTCACAGGAATCATATAAAAGCAGGGAAAAATTTACATCGTTGGAAAATTTCCCGACCTTTTTTTTTCCTCTGATCTTTTCTTCTGGATAAAAGAAGACAACCAGAAATAAATTTCTCACAACCAAACTGAAACTATTGACACAAATTCATGTCAGGTTAGAATACTGAAGCTGGGGACACAAAGAATATAGCAGGTCACCAAAGAACACACAATAGCTGGCCTCAAACATCCAAACATGAGAAGAATCGGGCTGTGGAAATACAGAAATAAGAAACAAGCTGAAAACATGGTACATTTCAGGAAAAAGTGCTGAAAAGCAAAAGAGAAGAAGAAATTGCTGGTCAAACAATGCAGAGGGATAACCCAAACCAAGAGGATTTTTTTTTAAGTAAAAATTTAAGTAGAATTAATATCTTTACATATGAATATATAGCCAGTCAGTCACATAAGTTAATTAAACATGAAAAAACATTTGAAAGCTTTGTCTTTAGTATGTATAAAAGTTGCTTGCTCCCAAGGGCTCTCTGGAGAGTTGTAATTTACTCTTTGTGTTCCTTAACATGCAATGCACAGTATATAATAACAGTAAAACCTCTGGAATGAATTACTGTATTGTTCATAAATCACAAGAATCAATTACTATGTGTATTGTTCCTTCACTGAATGCCTTTAGAAAAGCAGCTTCTGGAGGTTCAATAATTTTGCATATTACTGTGTCAAATGCTGGCACGCACAACTGGAAAAAATTCTAATTAGAGTTAGCAATAAATATTTAGAAGTTATACTTTGATGTTTTCACTTCTAATAACAAACCTCTTTCTCAAAGTAGACAGCTTACAAAAAACTCCAGAAAAAATAAAGTCTTTGAAGTTTTTGTTTTCATTATTCTTAACTGTTCTTCACTGTAATATTACAATATAATGCAATATAGGGTACCAAAGTGAAAGGGAAGTGGGGATAAGAATCAATATAAAATTATTACTGACGGAGATTGAAATCAGCAAAGAAAAGCCCATTGGAGTGCCAGATGTATTTTGTTTATGTGTTGGCCTCAACCCCAACAACACAATTCATGATGAAGAGTACAAGGTTTAAATTTTATGTGTGATTTCTTCATCCTTCAACAGACAGTAATATGATATGCTCATATATTGACCTTTTGTATAAGACTGTAGCAGAACATCAGGAGATATAACAGGTCTTTTGCCGTGCTTATTTAATTAGCTCTACACTGGTATACAGAAATACATCTGCTGGGCAGAGTTACAACTATAGGTCTCACGCTTCCCAACACAGGAGCCTGTATTGGTTGAGGAACACCAACCTGCGACATTCTACTTGATATCAGAAGCTAGAAACATTATGAACTAAACCTGTGTTTTCTGTTTATTTTGAAAGTTCTGAAAACTTAGTTGGTGTACTGTCTTCTCTACTGTTGTCCCCTGCTACTAGGACGAGAGTTTGCAACTGTCCCTTCCTATAGGCAAAGAGCTATATGCACCAGTTTGTTCTTAAATTATTTTATGTTATAAATATAAAATCAGAAGGAAGAAATATAAGAAAAACTAAAATATTTTAATTTTAAAAAGAAACACTTCACTTTCCATAATTAAGAACTGCTGTTATTTCAAGGAAATTATCATGCTTTGAGAATAAGGTTACAAATTACCAGTCATTAAAAAAAAAAAAAACAAAACTAAACAAAACACAAACAAACCAACTTATAATGCCTGACTATATCACTTACCATAGCAAACAAAATTCAAACTAAGGAATTCTTTTGCTTATGAGCGCATAAGGCTAACCTACACGTGTGCATATTTGTAGCACAGAAAAAAAATAATCCTTCAACAACACTTCAAAAAATTTCAAAAGCATCCCTCACCTTTGAGTTTACCCATACTGCAGTCACTCCTGTAATTACAGTCACATACACATGTTTTAGTCAGTTTTAATTTAGGCAAGGCAGCACAGTTAACGGTTAGCCACAGATCCCTCAAGCAGGTAGCAAAGGAACTGCGCAGACCTTACAGGGACCAGAGGGACTGGGTCTCACACAGGCAATCAGGCTACCCTGTTTGCCTAATAGTTAGGGTAACCAGAGCACATCTATACAGTCACAATTAAGAACAGCAACTTCATAACTCACAAAAGTACTGAAACACCAAACTTTTCACCTTCCTTATTATTTCTCACAAAAAACCCGTTCTGATCCATACTGCATTACACACCTTGAACTCCCTTGATTCTGCAATCTATTACAAAGATGTTTTTGTCTTGTCACTATCAAAATGAGATTTTGTGTATGTGTGCAAATCTTTCCATATTGGTAACCTCCAAGTTCAAATTCCCTCTAACACCTGAATGGCAAATTTCTTCCACAATCCACCAGCATGTTTTCTCTTCATACTATGTTGAACTGAATTCTTTATCCGTTTCACATCTTGAGCTTCCCCTGTTCTCTCAGATCTGAGAATCTAAGTCCTTTCTGATGGAAGTCAGGACTTATGTCTTAAGCTTTCTGACCATGTTCCAGTGGATGTTTCCACCATGCTCTCCATTTCTTTCTTACCTTGTTTACAGGTGGTTCCTCCACACCACAGCAAAGGAGTATGAAATCTGTCAAACAACTAAAGCATTACACCGTTAAAAGGTGGTGGGATGTCTATGTCCAAGTAATTTTACTTGCCAAACTTTGCAAATAGAATACATATTGGATCTAGCACTGTGGAGCCAGAACCAATTGTCTGCATCACTGTTATTGGAAAACATTCAGGCTCTTTTCCACATACTGCTTCACTGTGACCTTTCAGGACTCACTAAATTAACCTCTTTGCTAAAATAAATAAAAAGGCTTTTTTTCTTCATTTATTTCCTAAAATAAATAAATAAATTTCTTTATTTATTTTCTAAAATAAATTAAAAAAAAATATGGAAGTCATGCAAGTGTGCACAATTTCATGTGAATGAACAATGAAGAACAGATAAAAAATTCATAGCTATCTCCAATGTCCAGACATTCACTTCTAGGAGTAGCTATCTTTCTCCCAAGATCAGATGTACATGTGAAAAGAACAAGACAGAACTGAGTGTTTAAGTGACTGATACAAACCTGACATGCAGAGTAATGAAAGAAATGCACACATGGATATTTCATGCAGATGATTAAACCTGTTATGGATTTGTCATTCTGTTTTTAACTGCTTACATAAGAGGGACGCTATTAGGTTCTTACAACACTATGGGCCACAGACTAAGGTATACATTTTGCTGTAAACCACCATAGGTGAAATCTTGGTGCTGTTCCTAAATGAGGCCAGCCTTTTGCCTCCTGCTTTTCAGAAATAACACCTATGGAACTTTCTAAAGATTTCTACAATTATGCTCACAACATGAAGGTGTGCAAGGTACAGTACAGTGAACACAAATGCACATTTACATTTACACCATTTTACATGTAGAGATTTTGTAAGAACCTTTTTTTTTGTTATTTTTTTTAACTGTCATATTTCAATAAACCTTGACTAGAGACGAAACTAGATTTCTGATGCAATGAAATTCCTGTAAAAGATCATTCCATTTAGGCCATCTTTGAAAACTGGACTTTTTAAAAAATAATTCTGTTCCATTTTTTTAGGAAATCATCTCTGTTATCAATTGATACTATGTTTTATTCAAGAGGTTTTACACATTTGATATGTCTCTAATTATGTAACATATTTTCCCTCTCTTGAAAATGAGAAAATACGCATACTATGTATAGGTAAGGTGTTTTCTTAAATGAGTTGGCTAATTTCTTCACTATTGTAAGCTGATCAAAACTCAGTAATTTCAGTGACACTGCTCAAATTTACAGAAATTGAAGATTTGGATTGTTATTTTTAGATTACGATTGAGCAGCAAGCAGCACACATTTACAGCACTGTGATCAAGTATTAATTACATAGCTTCCAACAATAACAGAAGTTTGCAAGCTTACTTCATTATGCACTAAATTAGCCTTGACTGCACGGAAGTTGAATGAATAGGTATAATCTGGTACTATTCATACCTTCGCTTCAGCAAAGTCTTACCGTACCAAGTAACTGTAACCAAGTCTTAAGAGTTACAAACACACAAACACACAAAAAAGAGAGAATACAGAATACATTCCATATGCTGTGAACCAATTGGTCTGGGTGACAGGCACCCACACAACATTGTGAAGACTACATAAAGATGTAGTGAAGCTATACAGGGAGAAAATTAGGAGAGCCAAAGCATAGCTAGAGCTCAACCTAGCTACAGCTGTTAAGGATAACAAAATATGTTTCTATAAATTCATTAACACCAAAAGGAGGATTAGGGAAAATCTCCCTCCCTTATTGGATGCAGAGGGAAACACAGTCACAAAGGATGAGGAAAAGGCTGAGGTGCTCAACGCCTACTTTGCCTCAGTCTTTAGCAGTGGAACTAGCTGTTCCCTGGGCACCCAGCCTCATGAGCAAGGAGACAGGGAGG
>VWZL01002125.1:312489-436710 GCA_013396915.1 Stercorarius parasiticus | reverse complement strand
TCAGCACTGGTGAGGCCACACCTTGAGTATTGTGTCCAGTTTTGGGCACCTCAATACGAGAGATATCGAAGTACTGGAGCGAGTGCAGAGGAGGGCAATGAAGCTAGCGAAGGGCCTGCAGAATAGATGAGGAGCGACTGAAGGAGCTGGGACTGTTTAGTTTGAGGAAGAGGAGGCTGAGGGGACACCTCATCACTCTCTACAACTACTTGAAAGGACATTGTAGAGAGGTTGGTGCTGGTCTCTTCTCACAGGTAATTAGCGATAGAACAAGAGGGAATGGCTTCAAGCTGCAACAGGGTAGGTTTAGACTGGACATCAGGAAAAAATTCTTCACAGAAAGAGTGGTCAGACACTGGAACAGGCTGCCCAGGGAGGTGGTGGAGTCACCATCCCTGAATGTGTTTAAGAGTCATTTAGATGTGGTGTTAGGGGATATGGTGTAGGGGAGAACTTTGTAGAGTGGGGTTGATGGTTGGACTCGATGATCCCAAGGGTCTTTTACAACGTAAATGATTCTATGATTCTATGATTGTACAAAAAATTGATAAATGAATGGGACTCACGAAAGTTCTTACATTTAACTTTTTAGCTAGGTTTCTATGAGACAAATCCAAACCTATATTTCAAATGAACTCATTATTATTGTGCTTAATCTGAGTCTCTTCAACAGCACTTAAAAATTAATTTCCTAAAATTTGAGACTGGATATTGTTTTTGCTCAGCAACTAAGAGGACAGTATTCCTTTTATTTCAGAATTATGTGTATTTCAGCAAGTAGAAAAAAGATATGTATTTATCCTAATCTTGCTACTTATTTAATTAGTCTTAGTTGCCTAATTAGTCTTAATTACTCTTATTTATAATTAATTTCTAGATCTATATTCACAAGGAAACAATTATCAGGGGAAAAAAGACATATAAACATGTCAAATATCAGAATTGTTTATTGAGTTCAGCTTTTTTGGATGGTAAGATACAGGAGAGAGGGCAGTGCTTGTTTTCAGCAATGAAAGGAAATGTATCATTCTGTTTTTATAAAGTCGGTCTGATCAGTTTATAAACATAGGTCTGATCCTACAGCATAAATAATTTACACTGAAGTGGAAATTCTCATGGCCTGTAGTGAAAGTATTCCCTGTGAAGTGATGCCAAGTATGTATCTATGTGTCATTATATAAGAAATCTCCATGTGTACTGAGTGTAATACTTCGTAACGCTTCATCATGCCTCTGTGTTTCAAGATGCTCATAAATATCCAGGCTACTTTGGTAGTGGGTCTTAGTTTCTCTATTTATTCACTGATATTATCAATCTCTTTAAGGTTTGAGGATCTGATTCTGATTTTCTGTATTTTCTGATACAGATATTCAGATTCTTCCATTTTGATCTTATTTAATACTATGGGTGAGAATAAACCACAATGTAAATATTATGTACAGATATTTTTATCTTAAAAACACATAGATATTACAGATAAAAAAATATGAAATATCAGATTCATGGTTGCTTTGAATAAATTTAGTTCTGGTCATCCTTAGGTATGTTATGGAGGCCACTGTTAAATTATTTTAATTTGTACTGAAAGTGCCTTATGTCAACATCATCTCTTTTCACACGATGCAATTGGTGTTTGTACATTGTCAGTTATAAAGTGAACATTCACATTTCTGATCATGGAAAAGGAAAAACTAAAGACTAACAAAATTTCTCAAAAGAATAAGATTATAATTTTCATTCATGAGGATGCACAAAAGAGGCCTAGTTGCAAGCACGGAGAAAGGTCCAATTACAAATTCCTATAGCGGTTGAAATGTCTGTTATTTTTAAAAGTTTCAGAGTAAACTGTAAGTACCAACACAGTTGGGAAAGAAAATGCTGAGGCAAGATACCATAATAATCGCACAAACTAAAGGGGTAGGAGGGAAGAATGACCATAATTAAAGTAAAATTAACACAGTTTCCTTTCAAAAAGCCCTGTGATTGTCCCTCTGTCATAGAATCACAGCCATAAAATGAAAACAAAGAACTATTCATTTACAGAAGTGATATTTACGGAATAGTTGTAAATCATTCCATGAAAATGAGAGTTTTTCTGTACTATGATCCTCTGATCTAATAAAAGACTCATAAGGTCTAAAATTAAGAGTATGCATGTTTTACAGCATTGTCGTTAGCCACATTACTTTTGCAGTTTGGAGGGCCAAATCCCAGATTTACATTCCGGCAGTCTTTATCTGCTACTTAATCAGGATTTGCTTAATGCAGCAATTAAAATTAAACAAGAATTAGATCTGATACTTAGGTGCGATGTTGTAATGAGCAACAAACTTCTAGAACTGACCAAGTTAGTCCATCAAATCTTGCACTCTCTGCAATGAATTCTAGCTGAAGAACCAAAGAAAGCTCCATATTCAGGTAAAACTGTATTGTTAAAGGACTATATGATCACAGTAAATCCCAAATTCAACACAAATAAAATTACATTATAAAGTGAGGCACTTTTCCAAAGCAAACTAATTTGAAGATCCAACTACTATTACGTACTCATACATGTATGAAATAAAACTTCTTAAGGTAGAAATAACTCTTTGGTCCCTAATTTACTAGTACGTTTCAACCCAAAAGAGGAAGATGAGAAGGAAATATTACAGAAAAGTTCATTCATTCTTCCACTACACTTTCACTATATTTCTAAGAGATCACATTTTTCAATTGTCATATAACCATTTATCAGCATTATTTAGTATTTGTACAACATTTAGCACCCTCCTAAAATACGATCTGACTTTGCTATATCCAACAAAAGCAGAGAAGATAATCTTCGTCCAAGAATGTTTACTATCTTAATCTTCTCCCCTTAAATGTTTACAGTCTAAGATAAGGCATGACAGCTGGCTACAGCCAGACTTAACACAATACATGGAAAATATGAGAGAGTTTTAGTCAGCATGAATGGCATTAAAATGAAGTCTACTAACTTTCTAACAATCATTGAGTTTTTAGCAAAGCAAAAGACAACTGAAGGGAAGATTATGAAGTATCTTTGTGGATGACTATGGAAAGCTAAATTTCTTCTTATCTTTTTGAATAGCCTGTAATACAGACTTACGCAAACCTGTAAAAGGGTCTCCAGAATGAAACAGTGTAAGAAGTCACTGTCTCTGCACTCTGGGTTTGGAATCACAAGAGACATCACATGAGAATATTCATCAGCTTGTCCAACAAGACATTCTGTGCATCTGCCTCACACTTACTAAAATTAAATAAATATCTTTATTAAGAAAAAAAAAGATAAAAATAAAGAAATATCAAAAGGTAACCAGTGATATCACTTTCTTAGAAAAGATCATGTTCCAGATGAGTGAGAAATTAAGATCTTACCGCAAATACACTGTATGTCTTCAAGGTGTAATCACCAACCCAAAATACTTCCTAAATTAGGAGATTGACTCCAATCTCACATTGCAGTGCAGGACCACTCTTTATTTTCCATTTTGCCCATTGAGAGTAACAGGGATTTAGTGTTTTGTTTCCGTTCAGGAAATATGGCATCATAACCAGCTGGTAAAATAACCAAAAAGGTCAATCTCATACCAGAACCTGAAATATTTATAGATGTGCTTTCAATATGTTTTTTTTATCTGGTGGAATGTTTCTCTTACATACTCACCCCCCTTACAACGTACGTATCAGTCACCCTGTTGACATAATTTTTTCAGTTCGAATCATTCCAGATTCTGCTTGACAGTGGAATAAATATCCCAGTATAGCCACTAAATTAAAATTGTGGTTGATATCTTACAGCAGTTGAGACTTTAGTTCTCCTTTTGACATATAACATATAATATGATTTTAATATATTGTAATATGTAATAAAACATCTGCTTTCTGAAATTTTGAAAGAGGTACAAGCAAGCTAAACTGCATAATGACAAATGCCATTGGTTTCAAAGGCAACAGGCTTAAAACTTGAATCTGCCTTTTTGTACATTTGTCAGGGTATCACTGCACACCCAGACAGACTGCATGCTTCAGAACTTCACTTTTTTCCCCAAATTTTAAAATTTGAAGGATCCCACAAGTGGTTATTTTGGTGTTTACGTATCATAGAACCATAGAATGTTTTGGGTTGGAACGAACCTTAAAGATGATCTAGTTCCAACCCCCTGCCATGGGCAGGACCACCAACCACTAGACCAGGTTGCTCGAAGTCCCATCCGACCTGGCCTTGAACACTTCTCGGGATAGGGCAACCTGTTCCAGTGCCTCAGCACCCTCATAATGAAGAATTACTTCCTTATATCTAATCTAAATTTACCCTCTTCAGTTCAAGCCATTACTCCTTGTTCTACCACTACCTGCCCTTGTAAAAAGTCCCTCTCCAGCCTTCTTGTAGGCCCCCTTTAAGTACTGGAAGGCTGCTATAAGGTCTCCCCGGAGCCTTCTCTGACTATCATTGACCTCCTTCACCCCTGAGCGGCCCATAAGAAATAATGTGGCTGCTATAAAATATTTATTTAAGCTGCAGTTAAAGTTTAGTGGCAAAAATTAACCTTGTTCATGAAGATTTTGCACATTTCAAAAAGGCTCCCAAATGTGACAAATATGTGGTCAATTAGTGACCACTTTCTGTCTGCTTAACATCCTACCCAGTGTCTCCAATTTCTATAGCACCGGCATCTTTCAAGAGCTTCCTAAGCTTTCACTTTCTGCAACTCCCTGATTTGTTCACTGTACAAGTTCCATGAAGAATGGAAGATGCAAAGGGCTTATACAAAAGAGCCTGGGATACAAAAAAACCTGAAGCCTGGCAGGTTGCCAGGGGAAAAAAAGTCAGTATAATTACATTATCATGCATACATATAAGGAAATTAGAATGTTATAGTAATACCTTTGATTCTAGCATTTTCCAGTAAGTGCAATCATAGAAATCTTCACAAATTTGGGGGCTTTTTTTCTATAAAAAAGGAATGCTACAGTATAATACATATTTCTACTCATTCTAAGTCATCCACACACTTTTGCTGATGAGCAGACGCACTAGCAGCATAATGCAACTTTGTAGTTACTTAAGTTGGTATGTCTGTCTGACAACAGAAGACAGCCAACCATTCTTCCACTGGGTTTAGAGGCTATTTATTATAAAGCAAAGGAACACTTGATCCCACGAAACTTGGATTAATTTTCAAACTGTGCAGAATAGTTTTTACCACTCCTCTTCCCTTTGGTTTCTCCTCCTCCAGCTTCTGTTCTTACCTTACTATCTCTACTAAGGCTGTGTCTCTTTAACAGTCCTGAACTCAGTCCAATCTCCAAAGCTGAATCCAACTCTTTCCTTTGGCACTTACGCATATCTATAGGCAATTTTAGCTTCAGTTTCTGCCTTGTGGCCTACCGCACTCCTGTCTAGGCCCTTTCCTGTGGCACACAATTTTTGACTATCACAGAACATCCCTAGGTCTTTCTTCTCATTTTGTCTTGTTTCTAAACAATGTACATTCTGCTGTCATCTTCTTCCCACTCCCATATGTTGCTGTTAACTAGTTTTTCCACCTTTCCACAATTCTAATCTATTCCTTTAGGGCCTTATTTTTCTTTTAACGTGAAACTGTAATTAAAACTGGTTTCATTTTGAAACTATTTCATCAATCATCTATCGCCAAATCCATTCCACTGTTAGCAGTTCTTATCTTATATTGTAGTATCCAAAAATATACTTGCTGAAATAATCATTTCTATAAACTGACATTTACACTTCTTTTTTTGTAAATATCACCTTTTTCCTTCTATTGTTTCAAAACAATAATTCATCTCTACTTAATTCTACGACATAACTAAATATGCATAAAGGAAAATTTCCAGTATCCTTGTATCTTTGACTTTATATGCAACAGAGATATCAGTTATGTGACTAGCTAGTCAAGCCAGGCAAACTGTCTCTTCACCACATATTTTGTTTCTCAATTGTTATATTCTTATCTACTCATATTCCACAAACTTTAAGCTGTAGTAGTGAGAATACATCAGATGAAGTTACAGGTGACAAGCTCCCTCTTTCTTCTTTACTATTAATACACTAGTAGGATGGTGTTTAATGGAGATTATTTCAACACCTACTCTAGTTTACTATTGTACATTAGAAAATGACGCAGGACAACAGTAACAGACAACCTGCTCGTTCACATTCACAGCGGACAATGAAAGCCTGTTGTCTTTCATTCTTTAAATAAGTCTGAGTCAAATAGTTCCATCTCTTAAATAAAAATAAAATACTATGCTGAATTATTTATTTTAAGCTTCAACTGCTGCATGGCCAACAGCCTGCATGCCTTTGCTGTCTGCAGAGCACGCAACATTTTCCCTTTTGGCTCCAGCAGAAGCCTAAAGTACAAACTTCATGCTATAAAATAAAATGAGCAGGATGATAAATCTTTGATACCTATTCATAATTTAAAGTAAAGGGTAGAAGTCAGGTACAGAAGTCTTACCCAGGTGTATCCTGTATTAGTTGGCTTCTCAGTAATGTGCCATTTTACACGTTCTTACTTCCACCACACAAGGCTATGTGACATGATCAGAAAGAATCAAGAACGATCAGGATGACACTTCCTCAACAGTGGAAGGCAACACTTTGCAACACATAGCCACTTTTTAGCTTCAAAAGAAGTTAAAAACATGTTTCACAGATGTCTTGATCATTACTTCAGCATAAAACTGAAGCAATGGCTAAGGTGTAATAAACTCTCCATTAAGGCATTACACATTGACATCTTGTAACTGAGAGCACAGGCAATTAGAAAACAGTTTTCTACTAATTCTACTAGTACTTACTCCTTAAAACGAAGCTTAGGAGGTAACTCACAAAACACAGTAATTTTTAGCCTTTGTATTTTTCAGCTGGTGGAAGAGCAGCCCATTCACAAATTATCAACTAAACTTTTCAGACTTACGTCACTTCTTTTTTCCACATGGGAGGAATTTGTTTCCAAAAAAGCTAAACCTAGCATAATTTGTATTAAGCACAATCAGCTACAGACACTAGAAATGATCTCAGCCTAATTCAGTTCCTAACAAATTAGTATCAATAATAATAATGTACAGGCAAATTAAACACTATTTGAAATAACCCTCCTTCTAACAAGCTGGTACAACCTTTAAAGAAGCTCCAAGAAAAACTTTGCATATGTATAGAAAGTAAAGTGTTTCATATTTCTAGCCAGGCCTTCAACTGCTTCCAGCAGAATTACTCCCTTGTTGCAGTCTCTGAAGCAAATAAATTTGTAGCGTGTCTTCTCTCTCTCTCTCATTTCAGTTTTTGTAATTTCACACCGCTAGTAAATGTAACATTATAAAAACCTTTATAAAGTCTTTCGTTATGAAGTTACTTGCAGTAACTTCGTTATGAAGCTGCTTCTGATATTAGTGAGGTCCTCTCAATGAGGCTTGAAAAATAATTGTATTATGATGTGGACCCTATAATTAAGTTCCATGAGATTCAAGTAGTTTATGTAATTGACTTTTCATTAAACTTTTCATCATCTGTTACCAAAGCCATAACTACAGTGAAAACTAAGCTGCGTTGCACACTAATTTCCAAAAAAGGATTCAGCATTACTTACGGGTCTTCAGCATTGTCTGGATATTTCAACTCCAGAAATCTAAATTTCAGAGATATTCAGTTTTATTTTTTTTTTTTTCCTATGCAGGACATCTTCCTGAAAGTTTGTAACCTTACCTTTTGTTTTCAGTTTAATCTTTACAGTAATATTGGCTAAAACGCTTTCTAGAAAGTCCTATCTGAAGTGTATTCTTATTACAGACTCAAAATATGTATTTGCCAGACAAAATATTATCACAAACTTCAATCACGCTATAAATATAATTTAAAAAAAAATCAAAGAAACAATCCTCACTAAAACATTGTTCCTCAGGTGCAGTATGGTGTGATACTAGGAGGTCTGTTATTGGTAGAAAAAATTTCAAAGTTTATCCAAATGCAAAAACCTTCTAGATCCTTAAATTAAGAATTAAAATACAATTTCTGTGACTACCAAGGAAATTTAACAGATCACAGTTTACACTGCTTGAGTTTGTCATGTAGAAAATAATATATTAGAATTTTTTTTAAAAAAGAGAAGATGCAAGTTGGCATAATTCTGTTCCAATACAGTTAATTTCAAAGAAGGCCTATATTCAAATTATTATTTTTTAAGAAATATAAGAAAATAATTTTCACAGAACGTGAAAAATATTACTGAAAGCCTTATGCGCACCAGTCTTTTGTTTCCTAGATTTTAATAATTTTTAGCTTTTAAAAGCTGTGAAATGGTAATAATATACACAATTTTTTGAACATAACAACTCCTAAAATAACCCACAGGAAAGTCCAATACTTCTGTCTTCCACATCAACTCCCATCAAATGAAGAGATAGAAACCATCTCCCTTATAAGTAGTAACAATGAATTATAAAACCTCTAGCCCTATTTAATATGGGTGGCACACTAACTGTTTTCTTTTTCTGTCAGTCCCTGTATGCTTGTATCTTAACAAGAATACCTGCTTGAACAAATGTTCATATGCGTAATATTCACAAATCAAAAAAGCATGGATATTTAAGCATTTTTTTTTAACACAAGAGCAGCAGAAGCTGATAGACGCTGAAATATGAGTACTACATGGCATTACCCAGAATTCTTAACATATTTTCCAGTAACTGCTGCAAAAATAAATAAATGTGAGAGTCATGCAAAATACGTGTTTTTGACAGAAAACACTCGCATAAGCATTAGCCATGCAAATATGCATAAGGGTCTAAACTCTGAACCCCCTACTCTGTCAAATCAGTACCTTTTTATTTATGTAGGTCCACTAATTGCAGTGAGACTCTCTACGTACAACACTATTCAACATTAGTACTACCGCTGCAGTCTAGCCTCAGGACTTAGTGGTTAAGTAAATATACTTCATCTACTTATATAAATTCTGTACAAAATCACGACGATTATCAAGAGGGCTGAAAATCACCCGTTATACATGATACTTAAGACATGAAGCCATGCTCTGTCTTCAGTTGTGCCTTTGTTGGTACTCATCTGCACTCACTCAGAGCTTCAGAGCTCATTGCTTACACAGGAGAATGACAGTCTGCTGTATGTTTCAAAGTTAAGCCCGTGCGTTTCAAAACAGTAATGAAATGCTATGCAGATATTAGCAAAAATGTAGATCCTACAACCACCGTTGTGAGGTTAAACTCTATTCCACTCCTCTAATTGTGAAACGAAACCTGTAATAAGCCTATAAATTAAAAGCTATCTGTGATTTAGAGTCAATATTTCTTAATATCCAATTAGAATTAGAATAAATCCATTAATAGTTCTTTTATAATGGCACTCAGCTTGTTAAAACACGTAAAAGGTTTGGCTCCCTTGGGCCACTTTAAAATGGCAGTACATTTAGAGATGAGAAAATACTACCCACTTGAAGAAAAACAAAACCTACGTCAAAATGCACACCAGTGTGTTGTTTCCTATTTTGTTTCACATTTTATTTCTACAGTGCAGATCTATTACAAACCAATTTTTACATAGTGGCATGTTTCTGCTTTGGAGGGATGCAATGCTGTTTAACTTCAGTTGTACTTTAAATTCACCATTATCCCTCATCATAAACTCCTCTGGTACTGCCACATATTATAAACAAAAATAATTCTCACTGAAGATATGTAAGTGCCTAATTGAAACAGATACAAGAAAAATTCATTTTTACCAAGTGTTGGCCATTGTGCACACTTCTGCACTTCGGAAATTTGTTAGGATCTAATGAAAAAAAAAAAAAACAACCCATAGATGAGGCAACTTTGCAAGTGAAATAGAGTTAACTTACAAAGTTTTGAAATTTATGTTCCATTTACAATGTATCTATAGACACTCCCATATATCCATATCAGTATTATAAAATAAAGACAGAGAATAACTAATCTGAGACGCATTGAGCTAGACAACCACTGGTACGCACAGAAAATGACAGTGTGTCCTTTCTCTAGATGATAAATTCAAATCCAGCCACATAAGCAGGAAATGAACATTACAAATGTCTCAAAGATACTGACAGTTACCTGTATAAAATCAGTGGATCATTTTAGTATGTCCTTTAATGTAATTTATTTCTATGAAGAAACCAACTATCCTCATTAGCCATTTCTGACACCTATACAAACAGGTGAAGGCCTAAAATGCAACAAGAATCAATTTTTACAGAACACCTTAATGAGGCACTGAAATAATATAAGTTTGAAACATCGCATTTCAGTCAGAAGGATTATTAACCCCACCGTAATACAATGGCAGTAGCAGTGGCCATGATGTCATAAAGAACACACAGACAAAATTAATTTGCTATGGTGGTAGGCTTCAGGAACAAAATATTAGTCCTTAATGGCCTTAAACAAAAATTACTTTGTGAAGTTTGATATAAGCTCATATGAATTGAAATGAAAACAGAAACAATTTCCTTTCAAAAGATAAGATTTGGTGTGGGTACTATTGCAATAAAATCATGTGTCCATGTATCATCAAATTTTAAGCCAAACAACACATTAAAGAATATGCATATTCTACATATTGCAGCTGTGCAGGTTTTCTCATAGTGAATACAACTGTGTGTAACGTGAGGTTCACGTAGGATTTATAAAGACTCCACCACAGTGTTCAACAGTGCATCTCATCACTAGCAAGTAAATTTGATTTATGACAAAATATAGTAAGAAAGTCAAGCTTGATTTAGCTTCGGAAGAAGAAATATGCTTACTGTGCCAAATATATTTTTAGGTTTTTCAAATTCCAATCCAATGAAATTAATTGTGGTTCAACTAAAACCACAGTGACTACCTTAATTTGGTGCAACATTTTAATGCTGTATCTTCACAATTTGTTTCCTGTAGGATGTCCTGATTCCACCCATTCCTAACACTATTGGGTTTTGGTGGTGGTGGGTTTTGTGTTTTTTTTTTTATTTTCACATTTTCCACTACTGGATAGAACAGACAGCAATTTATAATAAATTTCCTCAAAATAAGTGAGGCAGAGTGAGGATGATTATTCAAACAGAAACAGTGACTTCTTGCTACTGCATATTTCTGCTGTGAGTATCCACAGCTGTAATTTCTATTCATAAAACATATACTGTCATTATTTTAAGTAGAATAACACAATTGCTGTGAAAATGTTAACTCATGCTGATTCCTGATAACAGTATTTTATTACTGCCCGATAACAGCAATGAACTTTCACCACTTCTGTGATCAAGCCTTAATGTTTTTCTGGACGTAACACTTAGAGGATTTGTGTTTTACTTTAAAGCATTCGGGATCAAGTAAGGATGGGACAAATTTAGCACCCCATTAGAATTCAAAATAATAAAAGATACAATCAAAAATGTGATTTTAATGAAGAGTTCCTAATCCCAGTAGAAGCAATACTGTGTATGAAATACTGCATGTCAGTAAATGCAAATACACGCATTGCTTTAAAAGCAGGAACCTACTGTTACATCTAGAGCTTTGTCTGGTATGAAATGCACTGCCTTTTCAAATAAGCTAGTTGACCCAACTGAGAATAAATAAACATAATCTTGAAAATTAAACAGTCATGCCAATACCAATTTAAAAAAAATAAATAAAGAAAGGAGAGAAAAATTAACATTATGCTTCTACCCCTTATGGGAATTCAGCTTCATTACCATCATCGTTGTGTCTGCCTTTGTCCTTGGTATGCTCTCTTTTCATGCATGCTGTCCTTTCCTTGCTCACTGCATTAATCACTGTCCACAGTTTGTATGATTTAGCTGTGGTTCTGTTAAGAATATCACAGACCATTCAAAATTCAAGAAGTACAACAGTAATTACGAATTAAATAGAGCTTAATAACACAGCACAAACCCTTGCAGAGTTGCAGTTTTAAATTCCAATATGCAAAAATATTACATAATTCCATATACTCTCTATGTCATTTTTTGAAAGATATCTGTTAGAAATAATTGCTCTCTTGAACTTAAAGTGGTCATCAGTGGCAGGTTACACACTTAGCTAGAACAGTATTTTATGATTTTACCAACAATTCTTATCTTTATTTTACAATTAAACTTCACTATTGCCATGCATGACTAAATGGGCCTTGGTAAATTCTGATGTAACTTCTGATAGAAAAGCCACTAGTTTCTGTAGTTAAAAGTCACATAATGCTTTATTTCCTTAAATTCCATATGTGCTTGTCAGGCTGCTTATTAAAAAAAAAAGCTAAGAAATTTGCAAGTGGAGCTTGCAAATAGCTTGCAAAAGAATAAGTAAGCCTCTCCCCACAAAACCCTCAACATTTATATGCAAACCTACATGCAACTAAATGTGTCTTCAAGCTCTCATTCCCCTTTTTTTTTTCCTCTGTCTCATACACACACAGAAGAACATACACAAGTCAAAACCTTCAGCTCTTCTCAATAAAACAACTCACCTATTTAAAGAAGTAAAGGTGCAAAAAGTACCTGATCTAACAGAAATATATATATGTATTTATACATAATAATTAAAAAGAAAAAGAATTTATTTGATTGTTAGTGAGTTTTCCTTGCTATGTAGCTAACAACAATTCATGGAAGGAGACTCAACCTTGTGTTCAAATAAGTAACACAATTCACATACACATATGTGAAGCATCAGTAAACTGGCTCAATGCTTAAAACAAGATGTTATTATTCTGGTCAGAATTTTTGTTTTACATGACTCTGCTTTCATTATCACCTGCAAATATAACACCACAACCAGTAAAAATGGAAGATAATGCAAGCAGACACGATTTCACCTAGCAACAGGAAACAGGCTTTTAATTATCTACAGTCTTACATCAACTTTCAACTAATGCATAATGTAATCGATACGGTGATAAAACATGTCTAGTTTATACATTTACCCACAGTCAGTTTCATCAAAAGAATAATGAAGCTTCATGTTCCCCTTCAAATCTACATAGCAATCACTTTTTAAATAGCACATGACAGCTGTTTTGGGGATGTTGATATTTTAAATGTAATTCCAACACGTAAATCCACCATGGGACCCTGAAAAAGTATTATTTTTGTGCCCTTTCGGTACACCCCCCAGTAAAAATTCACTCTGTACTTCTTACAGAGCTCCATACATTAATTCATTTTTAAAGAACTGTTAGTGTTAGCAATACAGAGGCTGTTGGCCCAGACACACTGTGGCTCAGTCCTGTGATTCATTTATGGGCTCTGCTGGGCAACAAGAGGGCAATCTGATGGTCTCTCATCTCCTCTCCCATCACTCAAGTTCTACTATCTAACACCCCAATACCTCCCGCTGAGGCTCAAGGCTCATTAGGCTTCCCCATCCTGTAAGTCCAAGTACTGTCAAGTTGATCATCTCACCACACTCAACACTATCTATTGGAAAGCTCATCGGACTTACCAATACACTCTAACAAAACATAGCTTTCTGCTCATGTTATGAAGATGATAAAAAAAAAAAAAAGTGATGGATGACTCTCCAGTCACTTATTTCCTCTTCAGATTTCAGACAAAAACTTATCAGACAAGCCTTAGTCTTCACTAATATGAAGGGCTTTCTTACTGAACCCGTTCCAACCTTGGACCCTGGGAAGAACACATAGATGTACCAAGCAGTGGTAATCATCACCTATCTTGCCACTGAGAAATCTCAAGCATGCACCTAAATAAATAGCAAAATGGGTGCCTTAGAGAAGGAGTTAAAAACAGTTTTTTAAAAAAAAACTAATATAGAGGGGGGAAAAGTTCAGTTTCCAGAATATATTAACATATCTCTAAGTCAGTTAAATTTTTGGTTGCCAGTCGTCTTCATAGATGTGCAGATGTAACCCCTGACTCTCTGACATGTATCAAAAAGCTATCAAATAGTCCATCCAGATCCTAGAAACAGCAAAAAGATATTCTTAAACCCTTCACCAATAGCTTGCATTTCCCAACTTTGCCATGTCTAAAGAACAGAACTAGAAAGAATGTTTCTGAAAGAATTCAGTTCCTAATCCAGCCTGTACTGCAAAGGAAAAAAATATAATTATGCAACAGCTTTTCCTGATGGTTCCTCCCAGGTCCCAATTCAATATGAAAAATTAAGAACTTCATTGACCCTTAATTAATTATGATAAAGGTTTCTGTGTGAGAACTTTCATTATTCACATACAGTGTCTGGGCACAGATGATACAGTGTTACTAGTGACCATTCTGCTAGAATTACAGTAATTTTCTCACGTGGCATCTTGAAAGGATGGCAGAAATCTGCCGCTGCTCTGCAGTTGATCGTATACATTCACTTGAGTACTCATGAGAGCAGGACCTTCCCTCACCCCCCTCTTATATTGCCCAAAGCTTTACCTTGCATTTCCTAGCAAACATTAACTGCTCTCTACAAGTATGTGCCTTTCCTACATCCCACCAAAAGATGCTACCTATTGCAGAGCAACACTACTGGAGTCGAGAAGTCAGCGTGACAATATAAGTGACTTCAATAGGGATGTATGATGCCTTGGGGGGAAAAAACAACACAGCTAGGTACAAAGCTCTCCTTGGTAGCTGTCCAAAGAAAAAATGGTGATAAAATTAGTTAAGAAAGGCTATGAAACTTCATAAGCAGGTGCTTTGGAGTGTAAGAGCCCAGACAAAAGCCACTTAGGACCTGAAGCATCTGTCCAGTACTTAAGGCACTGGGTACTAGCTGACCTGTAGTCACTGTAAGATCCCTCTCATATGCTGGAGTTGGATGGTGATGGATGCATACAGTCAGAACAACTGATCCATCCTTGGCTGCATATACATATCCACTTCCATTTAACACCACGATCTTTCCTCAAATATGTGAGATGGCACTTCAGTTCTGGAAGAAAATGGCTTATTGTAGGCAAACACGTGAGTAGAAACATGAGAACTGCGCAATGAATACTACAATTCAGATTTCAAGTCTGTTGCTCCTCTCTTTGTTGGGTCCACAGAACACTGACAAAACTACGTAAGTGACCAATTTCAGATGAATGAAGGTATATTTACAGTGAGGCTGATACCTTAAAACATTGATACGGTTTTACCAGTCATAAAATGTTTCTCCCTCATCATGGAAGCACTTACCCTCACTGCCACGCAGTCCAGCAATTTTATTGCAAATAAAATTCACAATTATCCCAATACTCCCTGTGACTCTGACTAGAATTTTCATAATTGTTTTAGGCAATATTTCTCAGGTTTACCTAAAAAAGATCTTCGGAGAAGTAGTTTAGTTTAATTTATAAGGCATATGATCAAAGGAGCTGGACATCTGAAATAAACGTTTAGCCAGTCACGTCTCTGCTTAAAGTAGAAATCTGTCAGGATAATCAAAAGAGAGCATTGCAAAAGTAATTGCTGAGGAACATTTCACATCTTTCCTATGTGGAAGAGGGGCTAATTTGTATTTAGGCATTCATATAAGACAGTCAAGCTAGTTTTCTTTTAAATTTCTAGTGCAGGAATACCATCAGCACAGTCTAGCTTCCATCATTGCCAAGTTGAATAAAAAATTGAGAAAACCTTCTCCAACCACTGAACCAGAATTAATACTTGTCACCACCAAGAGGCAGAAAGACATCCTTGTCACTTCTAAATCCTTATCCAAAATCACAGGGACATACACAAAATTATTTGGAGCTAGATACAACTTTTCATTCCTCTAAAGCAATATGAAATGTGAAAATATGCCTTCATACACAGTTGACAGAGAATCAGGTAAAGAATAATCATATCCACAGCAAATGGAAAAGGGCTACCAACACAAGGAAACAAACTAAAACAAAAATCTGTTCTACAGGGTAGACATGCAACGTTTTAATCATAAGTCAGCATTTTAAACCATACTTGATGTATACACTGTGTTTTGATACAAGGGTTAGGAACAGCATTTATGCTAAACAGCCCTTATGAATGATAACTTCATTCAAACCATTCACAATGATGGGTTTCATTCAGCGAATTTTTCTGTACTCTGTGGACAATTAATCTGCACACGTTAAGACTGCCATAAATACCAACTTTTTTAACAACAGAAGCACATGTTGCTGAATCAGAAAAAAGAACTCTGTATACTGTAAGTAAAGCTTTAGGAGTAGCTATTCCTCAAGACTTTGCTGTAGCACTTTACAAGACACCAGCCTGAACACTCAAAAGTTATACCTATACCTGAAATTTAAAATGCAAAACATTTCTGGAGTTCTGAAAAGAAAGACATACAAAATGCATGGAATGAGTAGAAAGTGAAAAAGAAGATTCTTCTAATGATATGGAAACAGAAAGTGTACACATTAAAAATCCTTTTAATAAGCCTGATAACCTGCATCCTCCTACACACTCCTTGACAGAGACACACTGAAAGGCTTTGAAGCTTTTGAATATCAAGAAGCTCTCCACAAAATCATCTGGTCAAAAACTTCATAATTTGTGTAAACAGGCCTTTCAAATACAAAGGAAAAGTACTCCTGAATGTTGTCTTTTTTTTTTTTTTTAACAATGTAGAAAGAAGGAGTAAGATACGTATGATAAAGGGATAACAAGTATTGTATTGTGGATTTTACATGAAAAGACTCAGTAGTAACTGGAATAGTACCAGAACAGTGACATTACAAACATCAAAATAAGGAAACTGGAATTCTTACTTGGGCAACATAAGCATGGAGTTGTTTATTGGGATATTTTGTTTAAGACCTTTTTTAATTTCTCTTCAAGAACTTGAAGTGTTAAGTAATATTTAAACTTCTATTCTAGGAATCCTTCTCTGAATACCTAGTAGTAATGAACTTGAAGCAAGATAGAAGGATCAAGAAGGTGGCATAAAGTCTCATTTGTGCTAATCAGAGACTGGTTTAAGCTCTGCACATTCTTCTAAGTGCTAAATGCAAAATTTTATTCAGAAGGTGAAAATCTACACACACACACAGACAAAAAGAGACAAAAGAGGAGGAGCAGATTTCTAAAATCCCATTTTGAAAAAAAAAATCAATTGGTTTAGAATTTTAAAAAAGCATGGTAAATATTTTGAGTTTTAAAGAATTTTGAAAGATGTTTAAATTAAGTGGGATGAGAATTATTATAATTAAACATTTCAAATAACATGACACAAAGTGCTTCCCAGATCTCTGCTTCTCAAAAATATTTGACATATCTTATTAATAGAGTTTATACAAAAACTCTTTCAGAATCCTTTCCCCAAAATAACTGAATCACCTTTATTTATTACAAAAACAGTAGAGAACACAAAGACAAAACCCTTGAGATTAAACATTTTTTGAAGGTCAGCTTTAATTGTCTCTTTCTAAAGAATAAATCAGAGGAGGAGGTCACAGAGACATTGGTTCAATATAAAATCAAGACTACTGTTTGAAGAGATTGCCATGCTTCCTTGCAATAAAGGGTAAGAATTTACCATTCTTGAATTTTAAGACCAAAGTGCAAGTAAGTCTAGGTAACACATATTCTGTCAACCAATATAAATAATTTCCTGATAATTTTTCATACGAAGGAAATGAATATTACATGTGAGAAGATATTTTAGACTGTATGAAGTACAAACAATGTTTAGTAAAAAACATACATACTCTTTGCAAATACTAATCCGACTAGATCCCAAGAAAATCTACTACTATTAAGAATAGGCTCATGCAGTAATCAGAAGTAAAAGAAATTTGAAAAAAAAACCCAAACATGCACAACACAAGAGAGAAAGAAAAAAACAGAGCTGCAATACTTGACTTTCTTTGCATTACAAGTGGCTCCAGATTTCACCCGAGACAAAAAAATTATTAAAGGCCTCTTTTTACTGAAAATTTAAGAATGGGCAAAAATTCCTGTGGGATTTTCCTTACTTTTTTGGGCCTCAACTGATTTTTCTAATTGTAAAACATTAAATAGTTACTGTGCTTTATAAATGGGAAGATGCACTTCAGTGAAGACTGAAATTAAACATTACATAGACACATAGGAAAGCATATACCTGCACATTTAGACTGAACAAATTGTAAATAATGAAAAAGGAGCTCAAGTTATACATAAGTTAAAAAAATATACTGTTACCTGAAATAAAAGAAATGGAGTATAATGAAGAGCAGACAAAGAAGCTCTGACTGTACATGTCCTTTCATTGTGAGGTCTTTGAAAGAACAAAGAATTTCTTAAGGAAATTTTTAAATCTTTAATTTGAAAAAAACTAATAATCTGTATTGTTTTACAAGGAAAATGAAAGCTGATTGTAAAAAGATAATTTCTTTATTCACGGCAATTGAAACAGGCCTGAATGCTAGAAGCTAGAGTAAAAAAATCATAGAGAAAAAAAATTCACATTAGAAGCATTAAGCAACCCATGCGACCCAGTGAAATCCATCCCTGGGTCCTGAGGCAACTGGCTGACGTAGTTGCCATGGCACTCTACATCATATTTGAAAAGCTGTGGCAGTCAGGTAAAGTCCACAGTGATTGCAAAAAGGGACACATCGTGCCTATTTTTAAAAACAATAAAAAGGAGGATTCTGGGCACTACTGATGAGCCTCACCTCCATGCTCAGTAAGATCATGGAACAGATCCTCCTGGAAAACATATCAAAACATATGTGGCCAGCAGATCGAGAGAGGTGATTCTTCCCCTCTACTCTGCTCTCGTGAGACCCCACCTGGGGTACTGTGTCCACCGTTGGAGCCCTCAGCACAAGAAGGACAGGGACCTGTTGGAGCAGGTCCAGAGAAGGGCCATGAAGATGATCCAAGGGCTGGAGCACCTCTCCTATGAAGATAGGCTGAGAGAGTTGGGGTTGTTCAGCCTGGAGAAGAGGAGGCTCCGAGGACACCTTATAGTGGCCTTCCAGTACCCGAAGGGGGCCTACAAGAAAGCTGGGGAGGGGCTGTTTGCAAGGGCATGTAGTGATAGGATGAGGGACAATGGTTTTAAACTAGAGCAGGGTAGGTTTAGATTAGACATTGGGAAGAAGTTCTTTACAACGAGGGTGGTGAGACACTGGAACAGGTTGCCCAAAGAGGTAGTGGAGGCCCCATCCCTGGAGACATTCAAGGCCAGGCTTGACGAGGCTCTGAGCAATCTGTTCTAGTTGAAGATGTCCCTGCTTACTGCAGGAGGGTTGGACTAGGTGACCTTTAAAGGTCCCTTCTAACCCAACACATTCTATGTTCTGTGATTCTATGATGCTATGATACAGAAAGCAGGGAGGTGATTGGAGACAGCCAATGTGGCTTGACCAAGCATAAATGCTGCCAGACTAATTTGGTGGCCTTCTACGATGGAGAAATTGCATCAGTGGACATGGGAAGGCAACTCATGTCATCTACATAGACTTCTGCAAGGCTTTTGATACAGTCCCACGCAACATCTTGCCATGAAGTTGGAAAGATATGGGTTTGACAGATGGACTAATAGATACACAAGGAATTGGCTGGATAGCCGCATCCAAAGAGTTATTCTCAATGAACACCAAGTGGAGCCAGTAATGACTGGTGTCCCTCAAGGGTCCTTACTGGGACCAGTACTACTTAGTATCTTTATTAATGACATAGGTAGTGACATTGTGTGAACCCTCAGCAGGTATGTAGATGACGCCAAGCTGAGTAGTGTAGTTGATACACTAGGCAGAAGGGATGCCATCCAGAGGGACCTTGACAGGCTTGAGAAGTGGGCCCATGAAATTCAACAAGGACAAGTGCAAGGCCCTGCACTTGGGTCGGGACAATCAAGAGTATCAATATAGACTGGGGGATGAATGGATCAAAAGCACCCCTGAGGAGAAGGACTTATGCATACTGGTAGACAAAAAATTGGACATGACCCAGCAATGTGCACTTGCAGACCAGAAAGCCAATCACATCCTGGGCTGCAAAAAAAGAAGCGTGGCCAGCAGGTCAAGGGAGGTAATTCTTCCCCTCTACTCCACTCTAGTCACACCCTACCTGGAGTATTGCATCCAGCCTTGGAGTTCACAGTACAAGAAAGGCATGGACCTGTTAGAATGGGTCCAGAGGAGAACAATGAAGGTCTGGAACACCTCTTCTATGAAGAAAGGCTAACAGAATTAGGGTTTTTCAGTTGGGAGAAGAGAAGCCTTTGGTAAGACCTTATTGCAGCCTTTCAATACTTAAAGGGGGCTTATGAAAAAGATTGAGAGGTATTTTTTACCAAGGCCTTTAGTGACAGGATAAGGGGTAATGGTTTTAAACTAAAAGATGGTAGATTTAGAATCGACATAAGGAAGAAGGGTTGTGAGGCACTGGAACAGGTTTCCTAGAGAAGCTGTGGATGCCACATCATTGGAAGTGTGCAAGGTCAGGTTGGACAACTATTTGAGCAACCTGATCTAGTGAAAGAGGTCCCTGCCCATGGCGGGGGGGGGACTAGATGATCTTTAAAGATCCCTTCCAACCCAAATCATTCTATGATTGTATGATTCCATGACTCTTCAAAAATGAAAAAAATCAAAGGAAATTAAAAGGAGAAGAAATGCTTATCTCTTCAACATAACCCAAGAGATTTTCAATGCCTAGACAAAGCATCTACAAAGTGTCTGTAAACTCAAATTTTATAGTGATATCATCAGCTAGCTCTCAAAATGTCAAGTTTTTTACCTGCTTTGAAATTCCCAAATTTTTGCTGCCATTTCAAGCACTCAGTATTGCTTGTGGTCACCCAACAAGCGTTTTAGACCCAAAACCTATGATCACCTGGTCTACTTATGTTTTGACACAAGCTTCAAGTGCCAATTTGGGTAGTGACATTTTAGGTTTCTCAGGATCACTGTGCTATGAAAATTACAAAGTAACAAACACAAAATTCTCAGAAGCTTTTCTTAAAAATTGTGAAGAGCATTTGTGAAAAAGCTTTTTGAGACGCAGCACACAGGAAAATGAGAACTTTTCCCATAATAAATTTATTACTGGGTAGCATTTTAATGGTGACTACTCTGGTAAGAACTCTCTTTTACATGATCCAGATAGCCAGCTGAAACTTTGCCACGTTACTTACTCTTCTGAAGTAGTTTCCTTTCACTCTTTAGAGTATATGGACATGCAGCATGGGAACTTCAGTCACAGACTTGATACTGTAACATTAAATTACACTTAAGGTTAAGATTTGATACGGACAGATAACAGCCACTGCTTCTAAAATCTTAGAAAAATGTTCAAATTGAGTGTGTGCAAGATAGCAACATTTAGAAAGTGCGCTCTAAGAGAGGACATGAAAAGATCTCTCTGATACGTTTCTTCCAAGACCTGACTAAAACTATTTTTTCTACTTACAGTCTTTCGTCTTGGTTTATTACAAAGATTCTGATGATATTATGAAAAGTAAAGTGGAAGATGATATTGTATTGGGCTTACATTTTTCTAACAGGATGGCTGCAGGGGTGACTTTTGTGAGAAGAAACCAGGGCTGCCCTCATATCAGACAGTGCCAGGTCAAGCCGCCTCCAACAGACTGACTGTAGGACAGCCTTTAAGTGATGCTGGTGGTGTCTCTGTGATAACTTATTTAAGAAAGGGTGAAAAATGCTGCACCGCAGCTGTTAGAAAGGAGTGAGAAAAAGTGAGAGAAACAGCCCTGCAGATACCAAGATCAGTGAAGAACAAGGAGGAAGAGGTGCTCCAGGAACTGGATGAGAGGTTCCCCTGTAGCCTGTGGAGTAGACTGTGGTGAAGCACGTTGTCCCCATGCAGGCCATGGAGGACCATGATGGAGCAGACACCCACACTGCAGACCATGAAGGTCCCCATGATGCAGCAGGTGGATATGCCCTGAAAGAAGCTGTGGCCCATGAAAAGCTCATGTAGAAGCAGGCTCCTGGACAAAGCTGCAGCTTGTGGAGAGGAGCCCGCACGGGCGCACATTTTCTGGCAGGAACTGAGGCCTGTGGAAAGACAGGCTTGAGCAGTCTGCTCCTGAAGGACTGTACCCCATGGAAAGGGCCCATGCTGAAGCATTCATGAAGACTATATCCCATGGTGGACCTCCTCTGGAGAAGGGAAAATCCGTAAGGAGGAAGGACTGGCAGAGACAAAGCATTGTGAACAGACTGCAACCCCCATTCCTCATGTCCCCCTGCACCACTCAGAGGAGAGGAGGTAGAAGAGTCAAGATTGAAGATAAGCCTCGGAAGAAGGGGGATGGAATGGAAGATGTTTTTAATTTGTCTTTTTTTCCTCATTATCCTGATCTGTTTTTAATTGGCAATAAATTAAATTAATCTTCCCCAAGTCAAGTCTGTTTTGTTTGTGATGGTATTGGTCAGTGATGCTCCTGCCTTTATCTCGCGGCTGGGTGGGAACCTGGAACCCAGCCAAGGTTAACCACCACACTTAAGCATAATAGTACAATTTACTGAGACTTAAAGCTGGTTTCACTTCTATAAAATTAAACGCCAGATAAAAATCAAATAGTTACTTCCATCTTTTCCTTTTTATACATAAATATTCAATTTTCTGAACCGCATCATTACCTACATCTGGACAATGGTGGCCCATTTTTCCCAGTCATAAATAAAATGAGACATTAAATTTCTTCAGACTGCATGTGTATGCTATCATAAAGAATGAAGAGGCTAGTTTAATCTTTACATGCACTAGACAAGCATTAATAAATTCTAGACATCATTCACAGGATTCCAGCTGTTGTATCAATATAGGTATAATTCTGTGATACATTTAAAAAGACATTAAACATGAAACATATTTTAATCCCACTAAATTCAGCAGGACCCCTCAGATATGAATTTAGGCAGCAGATTATATTCAGCTGGAAATTACGTGTTAAAAACTAAAAACACATTCTTTAAAGCCACGCCATGAATTCCCTAGTGACCAAGAGTCTGTTAGTTTGTAACATGTGGTATCAGAAAAATATTTCACAAAGATAAGTAGATAACAAAAGGTAAAGATATTCTTGTACTATATCCTTTCACAATGACCATAGAATCAAAGAATAGTTTGGGTTGGAAGCGACCTTTAAAGATCATCTAAGTCCAACCTCCCTGCAATGAGCAGAGACATCTTCAAGTACATCAGATTGCTCAGAGCTCCATCCAGCATCACCTTGAATGTTTCCAGGGATGGGCCGTCTACCAGCTCTCTGGGCAACCTATTCGAGTGTTTCACCACCCTCACTGTAAATATTTCTTCCTTATATCTAGCCTAAATCTACCCTCTTTTACTTTAAAACCATTACCTCTTGTCCTATTGCAACAGGCCCTGCTAAAAAGTTTTTCCCCATCTTTCCTGCAGCCCCCCTTCAGGTACTGAAAGGTTGCTACAAGGTCTCACCAGAGCTTTCTCTTCTCCAGGATGAAAAAACCTAACTCAGCCTGTCCTCATAGGAGAGGTGCTCCATCCCTCTGATTATCTTCATGGACCTCCTCTGGACCCAATCCAACAGGTCTATGTCTTTCCTGTGCTGAGAGCTCCAGAGGTGAACGCAGTACTTGAGGTGGGGTCTCACCAGAGCAGAGTAGAGAGGAAGAATCACCTCCCCTGACCTGCTGGCCACACTTCTTTTGATGCAGCCCAGACTAGAGTTGGCTTTCTGGGCTGTGAGCACACAGTGTCGGCTCATGTCCAGCTTTTCATCCACCAGTACGCCCAAGTCCTTCTTGGCAGGGCTGCCCTCCGTCCCTTCATCCCCTAGCCTGTATGGATACCAGGGGTTGTCCCGAGCAAGTTGCAGGACCCTGCATTTGGCCTTGTTGAATCTCATGAGGTTCACATGGGCCCACTTCTCAAGACTGCCCAGGTTGCTCTGTATGGCATCCCACCCCTCGGGCACGTCAACTGTACCATTCAGCTTGGTGTCGCCCACTAAATTCCTGAAAGTGAACTCGATCCCACTGTCTCTGTCATTGATGAAGATATTTAACAGTACTGGTCCCAATACGGACCTGTGAGGGACACCACTTATCACTAATCTCCATCCAACTAATTCCTCCTCTACTGAACAGTCCACACATCAAATTCATATCTCTCCAGATTAGAGAGAAGGATGTTGTGGGCGACTGTGTCAAAGGCATTGCAGAAGTCCAGATAGATGACATCCATAGCTCTTCCATGGTCCACTGATGTAATCACTCCATCACAGAAGGCCACTAGGTTGGTCAGGCAGGACTTGACCTTGGTGAAGCCATGCTGGCTGTCTCGAATCACTTCCCTGTCCTTCATGTGCCTTAGCATAGTTTCTAGGAGAATCTGTTCCATGATCTTTGCAGGCACAGAGATGAGGCTGACAGGTTGGTAGTTACCAGGGTCCTCCTTTCTACCCTTTTTAAAAATGGGTGCAACATTTCTGTTTTTCCAGTCACCAGGGACTTCACATGACTACCCTGACTTTTCAAATATGACAGAGAGTGGCAACTACATCAGCTAATTCCCTCAGGACTCTGGAATGCATCTTGCCAGATCCCTTGACTTACGTATGTTCAGATACCTCAGGTGATCACAAACGATTCTCTTACACTGGGAGGGACTTGGCTCCCCCCCAGTCCCTGCCTTGAGGTCCATCCACTGAAGAGGTGTGGGAAAAGAGGTTGCCAGTGAAGACTAAGGCAAAAAAGTTGTCGAGCACCTCAGCCTTCTCCTCCTCCTCCTTTGTTACCAGTTTGCCAGTCTTGCTGGACAGGGAGGGTACGCTTTCTTTGACCTTCCTTTTCTAGCTGACACACCTGTAGAAGCCCTTATTATTCTTTCTGTCCCTTGACAAGTTCCTCTCCAACCACACCTTGGCCTTCCTGACCCCACCTCTACACAACTGGGCAGCGTCCCTATACTCTTCCCAGCATACCTGTCCCTGCTTCCACTGCCTGTGCATTTCATTCTTGCCCTTTAGTTTGACCAGCAGGTCTGGACTCAGCCTTGCTGGTCTATTGCCTTCCTTTCCTGCTTTCTTACACCTGGGGATCGAGAGCTCTTGCACTCTATGGAAAGCGTCCTTACAGATCTGCCAGCTCTGCTCTGCTCCCTTCTTCCTGAAGGGCAGTTTCCCAGGGGTCCTATTGACTAATTCCTTCAACAGCTGAAAGTTTGCTTTCCTAAAATTCAGGGTCCTGGCTTTACTTTTCGTCTGAACCATATCCCTCAGGACTGCAAACTCCACCAGTGCATGATCACAACAGAAAATATGCATTAAAGAAAATAAAACATAGCAGAAAGAGATTAAGAAAGTGGTAAGTAAGTATTTTAGAGTAAATATGAATTATTAGGTCAGTGTATTTTAGTAAACTGATACATTACTTTCCTATCACAGACAACTTTATTTTTAACAGTGGTTTAAGGCAAATTATGTGATAGTATGCCCCCAACATTTTACCACCTGACAAAATTACAGAGAAGCATACTGAACATGAGAGAGGCACGTAACTGTTAATACAGTATGCAAACTTCCAATATCATGGACTGCACCAAAACCTTAAAATGACTGAGATGCCTCCAATCTTCTACATCTCAAGAGCAAAATATTCATTTTTGGAAGAAAAAAAAGGAGTGTGTTTTCTTTAATCTGAGCTCTCTTTCATGAACAATGCAGGAGGTAAAATGCATTTTATATCATATGACCAGTCCACATTGCAAATTTAAAAATATTTCTACCTGGTTGGGGAAAAGAAAAAAAGAGGAAAAAAAAAAACTGAAAAAATCTAACTAAGAGTGTATGAATGAGGAGTGAAAGATTAATTAAAATAAAGAAAATCCTCGTAAAGATATAGGCTAATACTTCCTGTGCACACTTTTTAAATGAAAGTCCTAATTCTTTCTTTGGATGTGCACTAACAATTCTTAGTGGCATCTCTTCATTATTTGCAGCTTTGGACCTAGAACTATTTTCTTAGCATAGTAAAGCGAAAAACAGGAACCCCAGTTAGCAATTATGTGTGATACCATTCTGTTTAGCTGATGTGCTATGGTGCTGGGAACTAACTCTCCAGGACACACTTTTTGTGGAACAGAAGGCTTGCTTGGATGCAGACTTATATATTCACCTAAGAACAAATCAGTTCATTCAAAATACAATGAACCATTTGCAGCTACCTGGCTTGTATACATAGACCACATAGTGGTAAGCATAGCCTAATGCTGCTTCTGACTGTTGCTTCCTGGAAAACGCTATGAAAATTCACAACAAAACCTTACATTGGAATACCACAAAAACTAGCTTGACATCAGTAAGTTTTTTTCTCATCAAGACAAACCCTATTGATATCTCAAAACAAAACAATCTTCCAAAGGCAGAGTTGTAACAGTAAATGTAACAGGTTTACAGAAATTCCATACTACAGAATATCTCACAAAAACCCCTAAATGTAAAGCTGAGACTATTTTACAAAAACAAAGAATTTACAGGGCAAATAGTAAAAAAAAGCCTCAAAAAACTGTATATGAAAAAGGTTAAAATAATGAAAAAAATGAAAAATACAGTTTGAGAAGAATTAAATTAATATATCACAGAATCACAGAATGGTTCGGGTTGGAAAGGACTGTAAAGATCATCTAGTTTCAATCCCCCCGCCATGGGCAGGGACACCAACCACTAGACCAGGCTGCTCAAAGCCTCATCCAGCCTGGCCTTGAACACTTCCAGGGATGGGGCATCCACAACTTCCCTGGGCAACGTGTTCCAGTGCCTCACCACCATCACAGTAAAGAATTTCTTCCTAATATCCATTCTAAATTTACCCTCTTTCAGTTTGAGGCCATTACTCCGTGTCCTATCATTACACTCCCTGATTAAGAGTCCCCCCCATCCTTCCTGTAGGCCCCCCTTAGGCACTGGAAGGCCACTACAAAGTCTCCCCAGAGCCTTCTGTTCTCCAGGCTGAACAACCCCAACTCTCTCAGCCTTTCCGCATAGCATAGGCGCTCCTGCTCCCTGATCATCTTCGTGGCCCTCCTCTGGACCCGCTCCAACAGGTCCATGTCCTTCTTGTGCTGAGGACTCCAGAGCTGGACACAGTACTCCAGGTGGGGTCTCACCAGTGCAGAGTAGAGGGGCAGGATCACCTCCCTCAACCTGCTGGTCACGCTTCTTTTGATGCAGCCCAGGATGCGTTTGGGTTTCGGGGCTGCAAGCGCGCATTGCCTGCTCATGGTGAGCTTCTCGTCCACCAGCACTCCCAAGTCCCTCTCCTCAGGGCTACTCTCAAGCCATTCTCCAGCCAGCCTGTAATTGTGCCTGGGATTGCCATGACCCAGGTGCAGGACCTTGCACTTGGCCTGGTTGAACTTCATGAGGTTTGCAAAGCCCACCTCTCAAGCCTGTCGAGGTCCCTCTGGATGGCATCCCTTCCCTCCAGCATGTTGATCGCACCACATAGCTTGGTGTCATCGACAAACTTGCTGAGGGTGCACTCAATCCCACTGTCCATGTCACCGACAAAGATGTTAAACAGCACTGGTCCCAGTACTGACCCCTGAGAAACACCACTCGTCACCAGTTTCCATGTGGACATTGAGCCATTGACTGCAACCCTTTGAGTGCGGCCATCTAGCCAGTTCCTTATCCACCGAGTGGTCCATCCATCAAATCCATGCTTTTCCAATTTAGAGACCAGGATGTTGTGCGGGACAGTGTCAAACACTTTGCATAAGTCCAGGTAGATGATATCGATTGCTCTCCCCTTATCTACCAATGCTGTGGCAACATCATAGGAGGCCATCAAATTTGTCAGGCATGATTTGTCTTTGGTGAAGTCATGTTGGCTCTCACCAATCATGACTTGATAGTAGATTAACTGATTTAATGAAATAAAAATGTATCTATTCTATAAAAAATAGTGCCTACCAAGAACCTTGTATAATTGCAACTATTGTAAGTTAATTTATTATGCAATTGTACTATTTTATACTATGTGTTATTATTTGCAGTTATTATTACTGAATCCCAAAAAAATAAATTATTGATAAATAGCATTGAAATAATATGTGGTATTTCACATTAAAGTTTCACTTACTAAAATATTATTTGAAAATATTTATTCTGCCATGCTCTTGCATGATTTGGGTCTTTTCAGAACATATATGAACTAACTTATTCATTAAGTTGGAACATTCATTATTTTATGTCCAATCAATTGGTCAATCAATGCATGTCTAACAATTGAAATGAAATTAAGACAAACTGTAAAAGGATCCCTCATTTTCTTTACGAAACCTACCAGTACAGCTCTGTGCCTGGAAGACAGATGCTGAACAGCTGCACCAGGAGGTTACTATATCATATTTGTGGGGAGAAAAGGCTATTTGTAAGATATTTTGACCTAATCCCAACAGCAGAAAAACAAGGCAGAGATGGCAGAAGCTGTATCAAAGTTCTGAATAAACCTGAGAATAATACAAAGTGTGTCTACTTTGATGTGACTAAAAGGCAGGCAGCTACAATATTACTCTGTTTCTCAAGTTTCATCACTGTATTTATTTGTTGGATATTTCCTTGAAATATCTTCAACATTCAGATTAGATTTTAATGACAATGCCTCATTTATAATTCATTTAATCCTATTCTTTATACACAAAAAAGCAGCAGAAGCAGATGTCAGGGGGCTACACATGAATAACAAGCACATGTATTGCAACGGAAAATATATTTCATTTAGTGATTTCTACCTACTACTGCGATAAGATAATGTCTTTATATTAGAATATGAGAAATGTTTTTCAAAAGAGACAGAATTCACATATTTCGAATATTAAATAACTGAAGTGTTCTTTGAAGAAATCTATTCTAGAATACCACCGTGTGAGACACTGTCAGCATTAACTCATTCTATGAGGTAAGCTGGAAAACAAACCTGCATGAAATTTTGTGACGTTTCTATTGTTACTAACACATACACAAATTTGTCTGTATTAAGACAGTTTCAGTATTACGTAGCAGGAGAGTAATTGATGCAGCATGTATCTGTAAGATCGCTATAAATGCAAAATGTAGAAGAAGTTTTTTATAATCTATGTGCTTTCATAGAATAAAACCTGTATTAAATACATTATCCACTAGAACAGTAAAAGATCTTTCCAGTCTTCACAAGCCTTACCTTACCTAAGGAAAAAAAAGTTCTTAAATTATGAACCTATTGCATAGATATCAACCCAATAAATATGATTTCAGCAGTCCTTTAGTATACAAATGGGTGTAAATATTTTATCTAATCTGTATTTCAGCTCCTTTCTTAATAGCAACTGTAATTAACATGCACAACTCTTGCATACACACCTCAGAGTATAAATATGTAAGTTTAAAAAAAAGGTGGCAATGGGTATTAAATACTATGATTTGCCTATATTACCCTTATTTGCATCTGTAAAATTTGCATTTCTAACTTAATTTGACTATTTTGTTATCACTATGTATTTCTGAAGCTTTTTCACGGCATTTGATCTTATCTTAAGCCTTAAATTTCATTTATTTACTAGAAGCAATCTTCACTCAAATCCAGAATTCTAGTGCAGATCATTCTTTTTTCTCTTTTGTAATTAAGAAAATTTTATAGAAACACTTTCTTTTCTACTTTGTATATCCATCAATTTCTACATCAGATGAACAGAAAAATGTCCTTTTTTCATTTGTATTTGAGTAAAAGCCTGAGGTAGCAGCAGAACCTGATTAATCATTATTTGAAAACATCATACCATTAAACCACAATTCCAATTCAAAGGTGATTTTGTATTGTAGGTAACACCACAGGACTACTATTTTCAGCAGCAGGAATATACAAGGCTTTGAAATCTTATGTTATGCAATCTGTCATTTCGATTAGTCCAAACTGTCTACATCTACTTTTTTTTTTTTTTTTTTTTGCATCTCTGTGTGACATTTCACTGATGAATAACTAAATGTAAGAGAATAATTTAATTCTTATGGCATACTATTATTTTCACCTGTGGAACTGTGCCACCATCAAAAAGAAAGCACAATTAGTATTAATTAGTATTCACATTTGTTTGTGATCAGCCCTTAAATTCCTTATGGGACAGTAAAATAGCCAGCCCAAGGGGATCAAAAGCAGGGGTTTTTCCATTTTATAACTGTTTTCACCATCATCAAGCAGTTCCCTTATCATTCTTCTGTACTGAAATTCCATTTCTTATAATCACTCACTCTCTTCACAAAGGAAATTATTCAATTACATGGCTCCACTGCACACTAGAGCTCAGCCATTAATGGCCAAGATGTATTGTGATGTGATTTTATTATTTCTAACCAGTGAGAGAGATAATGCCTTGTATTATAAAGCTTCAGTCACCATCAGGCTTCTCATTCATTTTTGAAAACAAACTGGTAATTCAATCTAACAGTGAACAGATGAAAAAACTAAATATTTTATGACCAATAATTACAGAAATTTAACATCAACATGACACATACCAACTTAAATAATAAAACCTAAATAATAAAACTACAAACCTGTTTTGCTTCAACTCATTTTAAGCAATCTTTACCACTGAATTGTGTACAACTAATAATTAGGTTTTGTCACCCATCTTTAAATATTATTACTCTTTCTCCTGTCCAAAACTTAATTAGAAGATCAGGGAAGCTAAAAAATAATGTAGAAAGTATTAATGAAAAGCAGCTCAGGACTGAAAATGAACCTGGTTTGAAATAAAAAGTTTGTTTTGCCTGTCATTCCATAGGAAATTGTATACTCATTTAGAACAAAACACACATTTTTATTACACTATTAGAACAAGCTCAAGTGACTAAAAAAAAAGGTATTCTGTGCATTACACAATTTCTATTCATTGAAGTCATGGTATATTTTACTTTAGGAAAGTAATAAACAATACCAATATTTTAATCTAAAGGTTTTCAACACAGACAGTGCAGAAAGTAAAACAGTAAAGGCACTGTTCAAACGGCAGGGATTTTGATTGAATGGAGTTTAATAGCCTGGTCAAAACTTAGTACTGAAACGTACTGAGCATACACATAAGTCTTTTATTTTTTAACTGATACCTAGTTAGCTTTTATAGCTTATATTTTAAATGTACCAAATTAATCTGTGTCAATTATTTACTTACTGCAACTGGAACTCTGATGGCATGTTTCACACGGTGCAAATACAGAGGAAGATATAAGTCCCGGACTCTTATCATTTGGATAGGATTTTTCCCACGGATTTAATTTGTGCAGGATTTCACCCACACGTTTACAGGCATTTATGATATAGAAAACTAAAGGTATATATTTATGGAAAAGAGATCATTCCTTCAGCCAAAATAAACAGGAGGTTTCTCGGTCACAGACTTTCAGATGTGGAACAGCACTTGAAGTGACAGGGATACATCCAAGACAGAGATCTCAAATCATGCAGTTCTTTCCCTTACTGTAAGTGGCATAAAACCAGAAGGTGCAGAATTTGAAAGGGTAGACTGTAGTTTTGCATATCCTAGATGTCTAGCTTGGAATAAAATTGCCGACTCTGTCTGTCATATAAGCTTGAGAAATAGTCACTGTCAATGATGTAGTTTTCAAAAGATAACTATTTTATTCAGTTCTAGCTGATCTGTATGTTCTGAACAGTAGGTTGATCAGAATGAGCTGATACAGCATTAGCTAATACAGAACTAGCTGATCAAAATTACTAGAAACAAATTTTCAGTTACTGAATTTGGCATACGGGCAAGTGAATGTCTAACCTGGTACCACTAAAGCAAAATATTAATCATTCCGTACCCAAAACATTTTTATTGAAATACATATCCACAAAAGAATCCCTACACAAAACCATGAACAATGAAAATTAATTGTCAAAAAACCAAGTCAGGTCTCTAAAATGAAGTCCATTACATGGTTCATTGTCCAGCATTAATTAGTTACAGTCACCTTGCTATTGTCTTTTATTTTTCACTGAGGCAGCACACATTAATAATCATTTGTCTATAAGTACCCAACAGGTTACGTTAACCCCCTCCCAGTGCTAGTTATGTTGGAGAGCCTTGACTTCATGCCTCTTGACAGCACAAAACCCACAACTGAAAAGCTGCATGAGGAACTGAAATGGCATGTCTTAGGGGATCAAGCAGGAAAGCACTAAGTTTTACTGTTTGTTAGCAAGGGGTCAGTGCCAATCAATTAATGATTTAATTACTTAGACTAATTAAGATAATGAACAACAGCAAGCCTACAATCAATTAGGTTTATCCAAACTTCCTATTTTTAGGATAGGACCCTGAAAACTATATTCTTCTTACAGGTACTTAAAGTATGAAGGCTGTGCTACTTCAATTTCAGAAAAAATAAACCAGAATCAATAAAACAAAAAAGATATACAGATAAAAAAAAAAAAACACCAACTTTGCCAGAGCTAATAATTCTACAGATCCCATAGCCCGGTAAGTTGGGAAAGTACATTAAATTTTGGTGAAACAACGATTCTTAAAATTCTTTGCAGAGGTAAAACAACTTTTTTTTTTTTTAACAAAAAAAAAACAAAAGCAAAAAAAAATACTTCTGCACTCCCCTTTGAAAAGGTCTGTCTAGTCTTGACAGATAAAAAGATATAGTTTGGCTTCTTTTTATGTCATTAATTAGAGCTCACCCTTTCTTCATTGAAAGTACTGAAAAATCAGCAGAAAATAAGTCTGTCTGATCATACGATATAGATATCACTGAAAGCATCTTTGTAATTTTTGGAAACGGTCTGGTCAAATAAAAAAAATTTTTAATATCCAAAATCAGAAACTGAGTGAAAAAATGTGTTCATTTGAATATGAAGAAAGCAAGGCTGCTACTGCTTAAGCTTTATGTTGTAATGTTACTTTGCTGACCTCTAATGAGTTTCTGCAACTTAGATGAAATTTCTTTGATGAATTTTTCAGTCTATTATTTCCACATTGCTGCTCAAGCTTTCTTTCTACTTTGTGATGCATAATTGACAACATTTCTGTACCAGATTCCACGGACATTTATGAAAACTGGTGCTTAGTTTTGACATTAAGAGAGGAGTGGAGAAGCTAGCAAGAGAAAGAATAAAGACAGCTGAAGAAGAAAAGGCATGCATAGGGAGAGGCAGAAAGAGTAAAAGAAGATAAAGGAAATCTGATTTGCTGAACCAATAGGGTGAGGCCCACAGGAGATTTACAGGACAGCAGAAGAGCAGGGTTACTCTCTGGTGCCACTGAACACAGGGTAGGCAGCGGGTGGTGAAATTCAGGCATGGGTTGTCACTAGGCTTTGCAGGTGCACAGCAATCCCTCTGCATTCCACCCAGGCCAGCAGAAGAGCACTTCCTCACAGCAAAAAGCACACCTTCACAAAGCAGAAGGACATCCCCTGCTGGCTTCCATCTCCAGTCAGAAAACAGTCCAGCTTTGCCTGAAGGAAACTGGGCCATAGATTGTAAGAATGGCCAACAGTACAGTGTAAGTTGTAAGTGTATCCAATAGTACAGGTGTAGGAACAGTACACCCATTAACCTGAAAGGCAGGCAGAACTTGGAGCTGAGCACTCAGATTGTGACGAAAAAGAAGACTCGAGGATCAATACTATTTTTAGACCTCAGATTCTGCTGTCTTTGTGTAACTTAAGGTATTTTGGCAGAAAAACACAAACACATTAATTAACAGAAAAACCTTGCACGGTCTTTTAAAAGCTTTTACATTAGGAGCACTTAGAGATAAATACTACAGTGGTGAGATTTAAATTATCCTAAAATACTGTTTACAGTTAAATCATATTTGTGATTCCATTTTTTATTCACCTTTAAATCATTACTATGTTAATTGTCTTTTCTGGACCATATGTGCATTCTAAAGAGAAAGGAAATGTATTAAAGGAACATAACTTCTCCTCCAGAGTAAAAGTAATAGCATAATTTATCTTCAATAAAACAGTAGTGTTGTAATCAGAAATTAACTTCACTGAAATACTTTCAGAGAGCTGGGACTTGAGATCTTTTCTAGAATTTCCATCGCAAAGCATTTGAGTATAAATGACTCAGCATATGGTATAAAATATTACCTTTTTATTTTTCTGCACAAGTTCTTGGAAACAAATTGCAGGAGCCTTCAAAAATCATCAGTCATTTGGATACCATTGAGATCTCAGTGCCTGTATTACCATTGTATGGCCACAGACACTAGCCTTCCTTGAAACTGTGCATTACCTGCCCTGCATTTTCCTAGCAGTATTCTCCCAAATAGCACGGAGTGCTTGGCTACCTCAGGAAATTCTTTTTCCTCAATCCAAAATCTGAAAGCTGTTAAAATTTACCTGTAATATCCAAATATACTCATTAAGGTAAAGAACTACAAATAAGGGTTATTAATCTACCTCTTAAAAGTTAGCTTTGGATAGGGTGTCAGGGTGACACTTGTGAAAACAATTAAGAAAAGAAACCCTCTTCCTTTGAATCTGGCAGTCTCAGTATAGACCCTTCTCTTGACTACAGTCAGATGACTAACAAATACAATTTTTGAGGTTGATCTACACACAAGAGGTAGCAGTCTTTTCTGTTTTAAGATATCTATAGCTCAAACAGAACAGTTGTGATGACTTGCAGTTTTACATTCTGTTCGTCACCTAAGTAGTAAATAGTAATGCACCTAATAAGAAAATAGTAATACGTAATTAGAAAAATTGCCTTGTTGATATGAGGAAGACTGTAAGGGCCACAGATTTGACACAAAATCTAAAAACTGAGAGGTTTAGATTTGGTCCTCTAACATTAAAGACCCCTTTTTTATTCTCACTGATCCTTCAAAATGCTTTCTTTGTAAAATGGAAAGACATGACAGATCTATTAACATCAAAGAGATCCAAACTCCTGATCTTGAAGCTCTGAGAGTAGCGCATCTTTCGCCCAAGGTTAAAGTGTATTGTGCAGGGAAGAATAAGACACTGAGCCATGCACTCATAAATAAGAAAAAAAAATACAAAAAAAAAATCATATGCTGAAGACTTGGCAAATCTGCTCAACAGGAGAAATGAACATTTATTAACAAAGGCATCTATAAATTCTCAGTCAAACAAGTGCAGCTATTAGAGGGGAACACATACAGAATTACTGGTCTATACATCTGAAGAGAAAAGAAGGTTGGGTGAGCTCCAGACAAAAGGTGGATTTTTCTGGCTATTGAAAAGGTAAAAAAATTAAGGTATTTTGCTGCAGTTGGGAATCTGAGAATAATTTGGCTAGGAAGATCTAATATTTTCATACAAATAAAATCTAAAAATTTTATCCACATATTGCAACTTCTGTATTTCAAAGTCAGATAAAGAAATTCATGGCCAAGCTTTGTTAGAAATCCTCTCTAGCCTCCATTCACTATTCATATTTATTCAGAAGGAAAAAAGAAGCAGAAAACTGAAATAGCACTGAAAATGCACTTATTAGTTTTAGCAATACCTGTAAGTTATATAGCTATGAGAAGAAATGCTCCTTTTTTTTTTATTATTATTATTCCGTCCCATACTTGATACACAAAGAATTTCAGGAAGATTCAAGAATCAGGTTTATGCAGACTTCAGTTGTCGTTCAACTGCTTATACGTAACCTATCAGTTATCTAAATTGAGATCAATCATGAATTGTCACAGATACTCGGCTGCTTTTCTCAAGACACCAAATGAGCTACTGTCAAATAGTCTATAGCTGAGAAAATTTTTCTAAAGACTTTCTGCCATGGGAAAATCCCACACATTTTTCATGTAAATCTAAAAGCTATTTTTAACATATTCATGTTTTCCACACCACTATACTTATGAGTCTCCAAAGCACTTAATTTCACTGTACTGTTTTTAGAAGTCTACAATTCATGAGTAAAAACCAACACTGAGCTGCTAAGTAGAATGCAAATCACCAATCTAAGAGAATCATGTTTGGTTAACAAAGGGGGGATGAGTAGAAATAAAACTTAAAAAAACCAGTTCTAGTTTTTGTTTCTATCTAGAGTGGAATTTTTTGTAAAAAGTTACAAATAATACTTTTTCAATAGCATAATAAGAAGCAACTGATTTTTTTATGTATTAGTAAATTCTAAAATAATCTGTTATAATTTACAAGGTTCAACAACACTTCAGACATTAGAAGCAAGCAGGCATACCTTCATGATATGACCAACTTTTACAAGATTACAACAGTGAAATTTATGATCTTAGATCTGTATTAATAAAATAGAATACATTGCTGCCGTTCCTCATATAGGAAATTGATAAAAATCTTACTTCATAGATGTCAGAATAACATAAAGAGTCAATATCAAATTATAAACATTTATCACCAAAGCTGATTATAAAAAGGCAGCTGTTTCAAGCAGCTAGTGTACATTAATTAAGTGGCCGTTGACTAAAAGCATTTATTGAGATTTGCTAAAGGAACAGTATAACTATTTTTATTTCACACAGTACTTAAAATTTTAACAGATTTCCTAATAACAAATTGATATTTAGTTAGTGCATTGCCAAATTATTCTAAGGGAAAGCTGGACTTAATAGTAGATACAATGTTATCTTCCTAAGACATTGTAGGATGTTTCTGAGTTGCATTTTACCTCTATTTTTTTATAATGCATACATCTTTAGATGCTACAACCTTTAAATCACTTTCATCAAACCACAGATATTGAAAAAGGTCAGTGGACATGTTACTCTTCTTCATATGAACTGTATGTCTGAAGATGAAGGATTATAAAAGAAAGAAAAAAAGTGACTGGGAGTTTCCACTAATGTACTTCGCCTGTGGACTGCAAAGCATCTGAAGGCATCCTGTAAAATCACTCTAATCCTCGTGTCTCCTGCCCCACAGCAACATATACACACATTGCCACACAGCTGGCATACATGTGAGCTCTGTCATCTCTAACAGTAGTATTGCAATTTTCCAAAATTATAAAATGCATTTGCTTAAATGCTTGCCATTGCTTTTCATTTCACTTCCTAGGTTTCAATAATATCAACAGTGTGATACAAGAATCTCCAAATCAGCTTTTCTGGAAAAGGTACAGGAGTGAATAAATAGTGGTGAAAAATACTTGTTGAAAATACATGTATTTCTGAATGCAAGACCACAGCAAATGCCTTATTGGGTCACACTAAGTCTGTGTAGCCTGCTAGCACGTCTCCTGAAGTGTCAAGAGAAGGTGCTATCTGGGCACATTAGCCTGGTCATTTTTTGAGGTCCATTCACCTCATACTCTTAAGGACATTAAAGCTGGCTTTCATACTTGCTCTTTTAGTACTAATTTACAGGCGCGCTGTACATAAATTTTTGAAGTTCTTATTCGAAACTACAGATACTGTCTGCCTCCACAAAAACATGCAGCAAATTCCATCTTTTATCTGCTTTTAATCAGTCTTCTACTTATTTCCTCAAATACCTAAATTCTATTATTATGGGGTTGGTAGATATCTGTTCTGCTTTCACTTTAGCCCCTACGCCCATAATTTCGCAGACCTCAACCATAATCCCCATGTCCGCCTCTGCCACCTCTTCTTGAAAATGGAGGACTCTCAGCCTTTTCAGTCTCTTTCATGTGGCAGCTGTTCCATCCACTCGACCATTTTAGCTGCCATTGTCTGCATCTTACCTAACTCAGTTGTGTCTTCTTGAGATACGCATAGCAGACCATATTCTTGTATGCAAGATGTGGGTGCAGTAAGGTTTATAGCATATCCAATAATCTCCTCATTTCCTTTATTTCCTCAGGTAGAATTATTCATAGATTTAAAACTAGTTCTGTCTTTGACATAAAAAAAAAAGACAAATGGATTCTCATTGTGACTTTTGTACTGAGTCTAGCATCTTGTTTAGTGTTTATAAAATGCATCCAATCTTAATCTGAGAATATTCAGATATATAGGAGCAAACTGCCATTTAAGCACTTGGTTCCAAAAGTTACAATGCTGTTGTCCAGAATTAGCTCCTAGATTATTCTTAAATTCTCCTCAAACTTATTAAGCAAAATTCTCTATTGCAATCTCTATCTTTTCCACACGAAAATATGTATACATCAGCTGAAATAAGCCTTCAGTAATCTTTTTTATAAATGAACTTATTACTAAAGATGATAACACTTTGTTCCAGTCCTGAATCTCCATTTTTCACTTTCCTGCACTTTCTCCAGTTTGTCAAGACACTTTTTAGAATGAGAAACCAGAACTAGATTTGCACTGCATCATTAGCCTCACAAGGCCCATACATGTATGGTTAATTTGCCTTTCTACTCCCACCTTTGCTTTTCAATCAAAAGATAATGTTAGATCCTACTGCCTCATCTTAATACAAGGAACTTTTTCACAAAATACTTTCAGTTTATTTTCAAAATCGTTACATTTAAAGATACTACTCTCTATTCTGCACTGTATTTTTAATTTGTAGCTGTTTGGTCTTGCATTTCTTGCTGCTAAAAGTCTGCTCTTTCGCTAGAAATGTCTCTCCAATCCAGACATCACCTGCCAATGTTCTCAACAGTTATTTTATAAATTTTTCTAAAGCATATGTGAAATTCTTGGAGAAGAAAAATGACCATATATAATGCCCATATATAATTAACACTCACTGCCAAAATACATTTAGTATCACTTTCCCTGTCTTGTTTCTTCCTTCTCCGCATTTGCATGTGCCAAAAAAGAAAAAAAAAAAAAAATCAACAGTAGTGGAGCATCCCTTCCATCTATATGGAGCACTACTGAAAAGGAAAGCACAGAGAGCTTGAAAAATACACAGCAATTTAAAAATTAGTTTCTTAAGCACAAACAAGAACAAAAACTCTAGCCAGTTAAGTTTCATAGACACACTTAGTTGAAGAATTTATATCCCAATAGAAAGAATTTTAAACTTTTAAACTTTCAACTGTGGAACTCTCTTCCTGAACAACAGCCTTGTGCTATTTGCTATTACTTTGCACAGCACGACTATGTTCAAAGTGCTGTTTACAGCCATGCCCCAGAATTTCTTGTGAACTGAAATGATCATTTGCCACATATTTGCATTCACCTTGTATGACTAATTTCAAGTTTGAATTGTCCTTTATCAATACATTCTTTTCAATTATACAACATGAACTCTTTTCTCATCAACTGATATAATTCTCCATGCATTTTTCTCATAACATGTACATTACAGTCTTGTATAATTCAGTGAAAGACACAGTAGCAATTCATACACCTCTTAAATACCAATTTAAATTCAAGATGTAACTTTATTCTTCATATTGCTACCTTTAGAAGAAGGAAGCAAATTAATTTAGCTTGCACCAGCAAAAAATCATAAAAAATTGTACATATTTCCAAAATTTTGAAAGGATTAAATTAAAGATTATTTGGCTAACTATACTGAATAAATATAGCTTCAAGCAGATACTATTTAAGATAGGAAGATCCTATACAGGAGCAATTTTGGGGGGAAGTGGTTTTCTGAAAGATAGGGTGGAAATAAAAGAGAATGGTGATCTTCCTATATATTTTCAGATTACTATAATTTGCTATAGCTGTTGTAAGAAGTTCACTGCTGAAACAGATGCTGCTACTCACGATTTTATCTCCACTTCAGCCATTGAGGGTTAAACCTCAGATAAGGAGTGAAAATATTGTAAACCACCACAGCAGCTGTTGTGCTATGTGAATATAACCTAAAAAACAAATCTAAAATTTCTATATTGGCATTTCTCCTTTCTTTTTCATTACGAATTGCTCCCATATTAACACTATGATATGTACTTTTAGTAAACTTCTAAACTATGTAGACATGTTCTTAAGCAATCTAGCAAACACAGACACGTTTGAATTCCCTGACAATTCTGACAAGGGAATATTAATCACCCACATTCCTTTATCTACCAGTGGTCGTTCCTGATGCTGCAGGGAATTGCACACAGCAAGAAACTCATACTGAAGTTTCTCCAGAAACACTTTCTGTTAACAATTGACTTCGATCTAAATAATGTGGTTTTGTCCAATACTGTTGGGCCGTTAAAATACAGCTCCTTTATCTAGATTTCTTGGTGTCTGGAAAGACTGGAGATCCTGGATTTCCTGACTCTAGTTTTATATACTCTCCAGAAAGTCCAAAAGATGTAGGCTTTCATACTTGGGAACAACACTTCACTGCGTCTACAGTAAGCCACAGGCAACGTGGCCAGGACTTAAAAGTTAAAATTACTCTTGTGATACTATATATCGATTTTCATAAAATCAAGGAAAATATCCTAGGGTTGAACTGTAAAGAGCACATAAAAATTCCTGAAAAAAATATAAAACAAAATATAAAACATTTTTTATATAAACCATTTTTTATTAAAAAAACATTTTATATAAAAATATAAAACAGTTTATATATAAAAATATAAACAAAATATAAAACATTTTTCAGAAAAGGTAGTCCATATTTAAAGCCTCTTGCATACATCACCATTATTAAAAGAAAAAGCAATGTAAACAAGGGGATATATGTTACATAAAATGGATGCTGTTAGCACTAAGATATAAAGATAAATGATACTGAAAAAATCACCAATAAAAACCAGAAACATTTTATCTTTGGATTTACGGTTCTTGCTACTGCCCATAATTGAAAGCAATAATTGAAATAATCTCTTTCAAGATATCAGAGTTTAAATCTAAATCTAACTTGATAAAAATTTAGTCCTAGTTACCAAAGGTACACATATAAAAAAAGTAAATAATTTCCATATTGGGCTTGCCTGCATATAGTGTTTATGACACTATTTTGGAATAGGGGTTATTTAGTGTAAACCCCTTGATGATCTTAAAGGTCTTTTTCAATGAAAACAATTCCATGATTCTACGTATGTCCTGTTCAAGACTTACTATAAGATAATTACATTCTGTAAGATAAGTATTTCAGAAGATCTGTTTAGGTTGGTTTAGTGTTTTAGACAAGTGCTTAGAAATAAAATTTCATCATGGACTGCATGAATGTGTTTCAACTTGTCAAAGAACATAAACAAATTTCAAAGGAGAAGAATGGCATTAGCAGGGAAAAAAACAGGAATTCTTTAAAAAAAACAAAATGAAGGAACCAAATTGAAGAAGAAAAAAAAAACAGAGGAAAAATAGCCATCATATGTTTGATTTCACCAGTACTAAACTATCATTTTTAGATCCTGTTTAAACAAGAATTTGTCTCAATCACACCAACATTTGTTAAAAGCAATCACTGTCCTGTTAGCCCTAAGTTTTAGCCCTTCCTGATCCTGGCGTAGAGAAGATTGTGAAGACTTTTCTATTAGGCAGCATGATGTAACTGATATATATGCATGAGCAGCCAGAGAGTGAACTAAGCATTATTCACATTTTAAACAATTGGGAATGGAAGCAATATACAATAAATGTATTGTTTACGGTTAGTATTTGTTCGCCTTTTTGCAGTCAGCTGCAGCCACTTCTATTGAATGAAGAATTGTGGCTTCTCTTCTAACATATCATCTCAAAAGAAGCAGCAAAAGAAAAACGTCAGAGCAGAAGCTATGTAACCAAGAGTGAAGGAAAAGAATTAAACAGACAAAATAACTGGAATGTAGCACAGAATCTGGAAGTGCTAGTGACCAGGCCCTTCTCAGGGTGGGAAAGGAACAGGACGTGTGCTGTGAGAACCGGTTTAATTACTAAAAAGTGGGATACAGAATATCTGCAGAAAATTATTAATACAAATTAAACTCTTGACTTTCAAGAACTAGGATAAAGGATGGGAATAATCATTTTTAAAGTATTTTATATATTTCTTTGAGCTCAGTGATTAACTTGACACCTCATCATTACAGAGGTCAGAAAGAGATAATAGCATACCATATTCTATAGTTCAAAAAGAAATCTGTTACATAAGAGTCTCTGAAACATATATGCTTCTTGTTATCAAACAGATGAAACTACATAAAGTTCTAGGTAGTTACTATCGTATTTAGAAAACACGAAAAAAAAAAGTACCTTTCTTAGGATAAACAATGTGATATTACTAATTTCTCAGTAGATGTAGAGAAGTATTTCTTTAACAGAGTTGCCATCTACACCATTGAGGACAAGGCAGCCAATGATAAACACTGTGAACTAGCAGGCAGTCCTTCTACAAACAAGGCGGCTAAACATTTTCTTTCCTCAGCGAATTCTGTCACATCCTTTCACAGTGTGCATAAAAGCTACAATTACCAAACGTAAATGGAGGCAACTAAAAAAATACTCCTCGAGATTTTTCACTTCTTATACTTACAAGTAACACTTCATTTTACTTACAATAAAAGGTAAAAAAGCAAAGGTAACTTTGTCACCTTTCAATTTTGCTTACTTTGCTCAGTCAAGCAAAAGCTTAGTGTCTGGATTAAGAGGAAGAACCTAATCTTGATTGCACATGTAAGGAGCACAGCGCACTCATCCCCATCAGGGAAGGGTTTTGTGGCATTTCCATCCTATATCCTTTTGAGAGGTGGCTACATGAGAGTTTACCTGTCCATGCCAATACACTTCAGTTCAGAGTCTGAGGTCTTTCACAATGATGGGGAGAGACAAAGATGTCTCATTCCCTCCCTCAGCTGTGAGGGTAGTATGCACACAGAACAGAAGTGCTAAGAACTACTATTGAGAACCTCTTCAAAAACATGAAGCGGGCTTGCTACTTGTATCCCACTCACAGTGATTTCACAGTGAGATCAGAAGAGTATGAGTTCCTTATCCATTAGCAATTACTCTGGAAAGAATACAATGCAATGACAATGTCAGGATATATCTTCTCTTCTATACTACCTTGGTACTAACAAGAGAAAAAACAAACAAAAAAAAAAAAAGAAAAAAAAAAGAAAAAGGAAGGCATGGCCTTTCCATGGTGACAGAGAAAAAAAAGGACAAAAATTCAAAAATTGTGTCCCCTTTTCTGTGTCCTCTCCCCACTAAAAGGAAATAACGTAGTCTTGCCAAGCGTTTGGGAAGAAGTTCAAGAACAGCCCTAGACAACAGTAGGCTACACAAACAGTATACAAACAGGAGCAGTATCTGAAAGAGCAGAGGGCAGACCAACTCCAGCACAGCAGGAACTTTTCTTCAAGTCCTCAGGAAATTCAGGAGAAAAGCTAATCATGCAAGAAGAAGAAACATCTTTCTGTGCATCTGCACACAGAAGGCTCACTGATTCTGTGCTCTCTCTCACCCAGACCACAAAATAACTGTGCCTGTGGAAATTCAGCGTTATCTTCCAAATAAACAATGTACAGTGTGTAAGAGTAAAATGTTACTGTCACTCTTCAAAGAGCTCCTCTTTTAGGTTGGTAAAACACAAAAAACATTTATTTACAACTCACAGCATTAATGTAATATTATGTGGAGCCACAGAAACACATATATGGCACACAATGTAATTCATTACCATATAATGTATACCATTTGTATATGCCTATATAAATATTTATGCAAATTAAAAGCCTGTGCATTATAATTACTTGACAATCATGGTCTCTTTCTTTAATCTCATAAATTAAGAGACAGAGGAATATCCTGTATGGTTTTCAGCACTATATTGTAAAGGAAGCTAAATCATCAAATCTGACTAGAATGCAGAAGTGTTTTTTCTTAGGTGTATCACAACTTTTAGTTCAAATTTAAACCAAGTCAGTGCAAGTGAACAAAATCTTGCATAAGATTTTTCTCTCTCCTTTCAAATCCAGTTCTTTCTATAATTCCTTGGAAAGTAAAGGAATGCAGGAAAGGATCTATGAAGCCGAAAAAACAGTTTCAACTGTAAAGTTCACCTTGTAAAAAAACCATTATGTTAATTAATACAAATTGTGCACATTTGTACAATTTCTCAGTCACATCTTTTATTAGTTTTAAGCAGGAAATAAAGTTAATGTCAAAAGAGAAAATAAGAGCTAGCCAGATTAGATAAAAGCTTGACTATTTAAAGTGACCATTTCATATTCACCCGGTACATGTAAGAGTTTACTCACTGCCTGCATTTCACACTATCACTACCCACATGGCAAAAACTCTTGACAAAATAACAGGGACAACCAACAGAAATAAACTTTTCAAAATTCTAAATAAGTCAACAGTATTTTTAAGTGATCAGGTGAGAAACTGCACTTCTGTTCTTAGGAAGTTATATTGTCCAGTTCAATTCTCTCCTTAAGAAAATACAAACCCACTAAAAAGAGAGATACCTAGTCTATCACTTTTTAGCATAATCGTCTGCTTATTCTCTATTCTGGAATGTCTTAACAGACACTCTGACCTAAAATCTTGGCTAGTACATAGCACAAATGAGTTTGTCATAAAGCATTTCTATTTATTTAAAGAACGAAATAGTTAATGAAATTATCATTCCATTATATGTTAGTTACAAAATTCTAGCAGTATTTCTGTTTTTCTTAGTTGACTCTTTCTAATCTTTTAACTATTTTTAATCTTCCTCAGTTTTTTTATTATTATTTTTTAAGTATTTTTAAATTGTCGTTTTCTTTCTCCTATTGGCTAATAACAACAAGATGCAATAGATACTAAGTAATAACCATCGATGATATTGCAACATTATAAATACCTCCAAGAAGGCAACCTTATGTATCTTTGCTCGGCTATCCTCCATTCTGGTAGCTCTGCCTAGTAATACCTACTAATTACAAAGAGAAATATACAAAATCATAAAGGATTAGTTTATGTGAGTTCCTCCAGCACAAAACTCAGCTGATTTGTGCATTTCCAAAAGATGATCAGTGGTGTTTAGGGCAGGGTGTTTCCAATTTACACTAACAGCACTCCCGACATACTATCTGTTAACATAACCACATTAAACTATTAATGATCACATAATATGACACTATGGTATAAACCAGTGTTTAAAAGGAATAGAAAAAAAAAAGTAATTAATCTGTTGAGGAGACCTTTGCTTTGTTCTCCAGCAAAGATAATACACTAGTCCCATAAAGAATATGTGTATTAGGAATCTGTCTTCGAAAACATTACTTAGGTACTATTTATTAATATTAATATTAACATTTATTAATACACCATTTTTACTCTTTCTTAGTTTCTTTTAAGACTGCATCATCTTGTCCAGGCTGGTTTCACTGACCGTAACTCCCACAAAAAGATGTTCTTGTGCATCTTACAACCTTTACTTTGCATGTGACACTCCATAGATTCTGGCAACACCACAAAGTCCTCCTAGCTGTACCCAACAAAGGCTAACTGCTGACTTCCATTTTGTTTCATGTTATTTAAAGTAAAAAAGAATCGTAAGTGGAATACAGCAGTTTCAGACAACCCCTTAAAAAAAACCCCTTTGGAAAAATTCCCTTAAAACCTATACTAGGACACCAGCTAATTTCGAGGTACCTTCATACTAACCTTCAAAAAAACTATCCTCCTTCCCCACAGAGAAGAATGATGAACCTTTTGTTTAACATAACATTATTTTAGAGACTATACCTTTCCTCACGAGTAAGGACTAACAAAGGAATTTCTGGGGTTAGACCATTTTTTGCAAATTGATATCCAGTTGGGGTTACCAAAACCAAAAAAAATCATTTCCTACTTGCCCAAAGGAGGTTGGACATTCCATTATCTGAAACAGAAAAAATATACCAGATTCCAAAAATCTATGTTTGCTAAGCACAGAATTTACTTTTAAAATAGGTGGTATACTACAACTGCAGAAACATCCAATATATGGGCCAACTTCCCAATTAATTATTTGCTGGCTAAAGTGTTAAAATGTCCTTGGCTTCGCCTTAGACACAATCTTCCCAGCTGGTCATTATCTACCTGGAAAGGGGCCAAAGAATCTCAGCTGTCAGTACTCAAGAAACATGTATGTTTTCTTTTCTTTTTTCTCATTTATTTAACTTTCATAGAGCTACAGTTAAAAGAAGCAAGTCTTATTACACATGGAAGTGGAAAGAATTTGTATTTCTTTTATTGTTGTCATTTAGTATACTCAGAATGCAGGTGATAAGTGGAGTGATAAAGAACTCTTCAATATGCATTTACTAAGAACCGATTTATCCAACTTTACTGACACTGTTTCTATTCTTGTGTGTTCCTACTTAATTCAACTGCTTCTTTGTTCTACACAGATGTATGAAAGACCACAGAAGTCTTCGAAAGTCAGAGCTGGAACAAAGTTATTTATCAGTGATGTATCTGCACAGTCAGTAAGATTCAATAGGAAAATAGCTCTCAATCAAGTGAATGTTAACAGTGAGTTTGAAGCAAACAGCAGTCAGCTTGTAGTAAACCTGAAGGTCAACAGGTGCAAAGCAAATGGCTTTTCTCATTTGCACATTACTTCTGCAAGAAGCCACAGGACAGCTGGGAGAAGGAACACTTGTAAACAAGGCAGACCTAATGATTTCCTAATTAAAAAGAAGATATTCTCTTCCCATTAATAGGTAAGCTAATTGACCAAAATCCAGCAGTTTCCCCTCAGTACAAGTAAACATAGGTGCCTTTCCTCACTGAATTGTCACACATTTAGGCCAGTCACTAGGTTGTCAGTTCTGCTGGATTTGTTTGGATACTGTACTCTGTGACAGCTGTCGGAAATAATACATTAGAACAGCTGTTGTGGCAGTTACAAAGGGCCTGGAATTTTAATTGGACTGGATATTATTAATTGGGGGGGTGGTTTCATTTTTGGGGGTTTTTTTGGGGGGTTTTGTTTTGGTTTGGTTTTTTTAACCGAAGTTAAGAAATGAATATTCAAAGAGTGATAGATGTCTCTAAGGGATTTGACCAATGTCTGGTTAAGCAAGGTTTGTCTTTGTTTTGACTATGTAACTTCGTGGCAGTGGTCTCCACCATCCGAGCAGGAACCTTTAGTTGCTTAAGAAAAGGAGCATTAAGAAGAAAAATAGTAAGAAAGTTGCATAAATAATCCTGTTCAAATACTAGCTGTGTTCTAGAGAGGATCTCATGGTGTTTTAAGAACTACTCAAAAGGAAACTCATTCCAAGACCTTTAGGAACCACCAGCTGAAACAAAACCGTTCATCATTCCCAAGACCTAAGAACAAATGAATAATAAGCTTACTTTCAGCATCAGCATAGAGTAGCAAGCACAGGAGTACCACCATTGGCCTGACAACATGCATCATCCGACAGCTTGGCACCAGCATGCTTTAGAAGCCTTGTTCTCACTGGCTTAGAAGCCAATGCGAGTCTGTCCGGTCTGGAATTTCAGATGAAATATTTTCAGAGCCTGTGGAAAACATAAGAAAAAGAGAAAAATACACTTAGCAGAATAGGGCAGAAATTTTCTGTTTTTTTCTAAGCATTCACAATTGAGGCTAAACAATTTTAAAAGCCAAAATGATAAGGGAGAAAGAAAAGGAAACATGATTCTTTTCAAGCTACTGGCATATACCAGAAGATCCAAGGTACAGTATACGTTAGCACTGTTCCAACATATTTCTCATGTACCTTTTCTACCATAATCAAGCATCTGGATCTTTTGCTGTATTCAATAGCACATTCTGAATCACAAGAACTGTCATTGTTAATGAAATACAATACATCATTGGAATACTCATGTTGCAGGAAGGGAATCAGAGTGGATTCAATATCCATAATAAAAAGTCCACTTCCAAGCATCATACCAGGAGCTGATGCCCTGGCATCTAGTAAGAATACCGCAGCAAAATCTGCTTCATGAGGTGTTCTTAAAGCTAGACATCAATTGCTAGCATATTGCATAGTTCAACAACTCTCAAAGGTTAAAATTCCTGTTGGGATTTCCTGTCCGTATTTGAATTATGCCTAACAGAAAAAAGAGAAATCCCACATTGAATAAAGGGCTGAGATTCCAATTCAATCCATCTCATTTACTATGATGCGTAATTGAAAACGGTACACTGGGAGCACCACAGATGAAGTACCTGATTCAAAAAAGCAGTGTCTCGTTGTCCAAATTTACCACACCCGAGCAATAACAGAAATTAACGAACATAAAAGTATTTTTCTCTCTCGCAGGAAATACTAGAGGTATCCCCAAATAGTCTGATGTTGTCACTAAAATAACACTGAAATGTAATTTTACTTTTCAAAGGATCTGCAACGTATAAACTTTGGCAAGTTTGATACTATCTTTTTCATTACCACACATGAGTGGTTTCCATGCAGGGAAGATAAAAACAAAAAGGGCGGAGAAAAAATTATACTAATTACCATTCCACTAGATAGATCTTACAGATTTGCGGGTGGTATAAAAAGCCCATTTTACAGTACAGTGTAATGTTTAAAGAATCTACTCAATGAAGAAAAGACATAAGCAGCTGTTAGAAACCTATGGCTGTCATCAATCTCTTTTGTAGAACTATCTTTTGAATCAGCTACTGCCATCAAAAAGCAGAAACCTACGAAATCTTCATAGGCAAAGCGCTGAAGGCACCAGCTCCCGCCTTTCATCGCTGCCATCTTCATGGCAGCATTTCAAATGACAGCAAAGTCCATGAGACATCAGTCTTGTCCGACTCAATTTGCGTCTGTGCAAGCGTATCACAGCCAACTGCTACATAATGATTCCAACGCTATCACAAAGATGGAGATGTATGAAATGTACTTTCAAGGAAGAGGTGATTCCAATTTTGCTTCTTCTAAACTGCAGGAGTTACAAGGGAGCCCTGAACTACCTCAAAAGACAGCTCACTTGTGGACAAAATTTTACCTATTTACAACGTGTCTGTGACTGAAGGGATGGATCAAAAAAACTGGCGAAGAAAAGGTTGAGATGAAAAATTAACTTTTTTTTTTTTTTTTTAATTAAAAACCCCATTCCCTCACTCTAAAAGCACGTACAAGCACTTAGGAAGCTCTCATTGTCTCTTCTTTGAAGGTGATATTACCACTTAGATCATAAAAACCAAAGCCCTGAGTACTTCCTTTCTTCGCTTCCCAGTGCCATGGCTTTAGCTAACCTGATAAACACAATAAGGTTTCCAGGAGACCCTTTGCCTGTTGTTTTCTCTCTTCACCTGCTTACGCCTCCACAGTTAACTTTTAGTATTTTAGGCCAAGTAAACAGAAGCACTTGAACAAAGACGGAGTGCCTCCTTTTTGTTGTGAGTTGAAGATAGAGTTAGCGAAGGCATGCAGATTATGGGCTGATAACACTAGAGAAGCAATCCCAGAGACAATCAGGTGTTATCAAGGTTCTCCACACAAGTCTGCCTCAGCTTTACCTACAAAAAAACCACAGCTCTAGCCAGGGACTCTGTTACTGACAGTTGTACTACCATCTGGTATGTAGGTCTATACTTGGCTTATTTGTGAAAACTAACATAGAGATGCAATTCTTTACAAGGACTAAATGCAATTATGAACAACTGTTAACTTCTAAGTCAAGGCACCTCCATAATTCGAAAGTAAAATGTTCACCTAATGCATTATTAATTCTTAAATCAAGTAGTTTCTTCCCTTTTCTATGTCCTTCTGTCAATAGTTTGCTACATCTGGAGTGTGGTTTGTAAGAAAACACAAACAGTGTTTGCAGAACCAGGTTATACTAGCCTCGTCCTCAGAGAGCCAACATTTGTCTTGCAGAATGAATCCAGAGTGAGATATTCTCTTAGCAGCCCCTGTTTCAACATTCACACTGTGTCAGTGCAGAAAGACGGGGCTTCTCCTTGGTAGAAAACTAATCACAATACCTACAGAGAGATTAACAGTAACTAAAAAAAAAATTCTCTTCATGAAGCTTTAATAAAAGCTAGTTTTATTTTCGGATAAGTTTTCAGATATTTTTGGTCTAACTTCTATATTAAATAATTAAAAATGACACTTACAACATCTCTAAAAGACCTACCTATGAATAATTTCTTCCACAACAGCTATTTTGGTCTCTTTCCCCAGACAAAAAAATTGTTAATATGAAAGTGAACACCAAAGGGTGGAACTAGGTGATATATCTATCACTAGCTTATATGTACTAAGAGGACAGATTTTCCTGGTTATCTATCAATAAGGTCAGTAAAAGTGGAGATGTCTAGCCCCTCAGAGTGTTCAATGCGGAGACACAAAAGAATTCTCCTCAGCTGGGGCATGACAGATGATAGCACCTAGGCATTGGCACATGGACGAATTATACTCAAAAGGATCAACTGAGTGAATGAAACATCTGAACACTGAACTACTTCCCTGCAGTTTGTTTACTTTGGTACCAAAAACAATATTTTAGGTGCTAACACAGTACTTAGGACGAAATGGTCCCTGCTCCAAGACATAGAAAATGCTTACCTGGAGGGAAATCTTAGAACAAAAGAAAAAAAAAAAAACACAAACCAAAACCAACCAAACAAACAAAAATGCCACCAAAAACAAACAAACAAAAAACACAAAACCCCCAACCTAACCTAATTTTATGTATCTGCTTGCTTTTCCATGCCTGCATGAGCATATAAATGCTTGATAACTCAACACAGAAATTTAGCACAGCAGGGAACAGCTCTCAGAAGAGACTTGAACACAGACAAAAAAGAAGTCAGAGCAGAGGTAGGGAGCCACATGGAAAAAACACCAGTAACTTACAAAATTTTGGAATTCAGGAATGGGAAGATATGAGAGCTCATTTGTGCTATTGCACAAATAGGCCTTCTAGTTCATCTTCTGTGAAGTTTGAAATTGTTCAGAGACAGGATTTCAGTTCATGACCATTCCCCGTCTGCCACAAGGACTTATGGAAAAACAACTGGATACAGCTCACATTTTTTTTAAAAAAAGTGTTTCTCTAAGAACAAGTGGCAGTCAAAGATTGAAACAGAAGACTGTGTTGACTTTCTGTTTCTACACTTCACTCATCACACCCACAACCCTAAATTACATCCATTCCCCAGCCACAGATTTTTAGTACCATACATGTGCAAGTGAAGAGATACAAAAAAGCAAATTGAAACATTACTAGAACCAAGTCAAGGAAGAAGTGCCAAAACTTCACACCTTTACATATCAACCAAGATCCCTTCTTAAAGAAGAAAATAAACAGATTTCATAGACAAATCTTGGCTGCAAAAACATGACTGACAGCTGAATCATTACTGGAAAGAATAGGAAAAAATGCATAAACTCAATTCAGAAATACCTTTGGGTAGAACAATGTCTTTTAGAGAGAATTAAATGTATTTTCCAAAGCAATGAGAGAAAGTGTCAGAAGTTCTACATTTAGTTTCTTGCTCTTTCATTGATTAAACACGATAAAAGTTTTCTAGTTGACCTGCTGGAGAAGTTGCATGTTTCATTCTGGTTTTATTCTTAAAAAAGCCAAAATGCAAACCACATGATTTAGGAAATTTAAAAGACAGATGTGTTGAGTGTTCCAAAGCTTAGTCTTATCAGTCCCTGGATAAACAACCCTAATGCTCCTCTGTCATTCCTCTACAACAGTTACTCCAACATAAGTGAGCAACCACCCTGGAAACAGCAGGTTTCTGATCTCAAGCAGGCCTTTGAACTACATCATTATAATAGAACCTCTGAGTTGCAGTGATAGTTGGAATTTTGCTTATATTAAACAGCTTAATACATTAAATCTGATTCTGCATTGTAATTCTGTTTTGGACTTCAGCAAGGATTCTTCTGTTACCATGCAAAACAGAAAATGGATTTTCAATAACTGAAGAAATAAAAGAAATAAACTAAATTAACTTAGTGAATAAATGAATTTAATGACAGCAAAGTACATTAAAAATCACATCATAGGGTTGTTTTTCTCATGTAGAAAGTTGTTTAAAAGTTCATCTTTTTTTACTTACAAAAATACTGATGCTCGTACGTAAACTTGAACTATACACAGAAAACCCTGCCTAGCCTGATCTTCATACAGCTTCACTCACATTCTAAATCATGAACTAAAATACCAGTTAGTAAGTTGTCACATATATCAGTGCTTACAAACTTCTGCCACCTTTGTCACTTCTGCATATTGTAAGAACTTTTCTCATTCATGGTGCAGAAACAATTCACTAGAGCATTCTGCGTTCTTAACTCTATGCCTCCCAAATCTTGGATTGAGAAAAAAAGTATTGTGCTGATAATGACTGAATTGTGAAGGTGCAAATAGTCTTTCCAGAGGAAAAAAAGATACAATATTATCTGTCAATGCATATTAAAGCAATACATCTATACTAAGATAATACATCTATACTAAGAGAATCTATACTAAGAATTTAAAACATATAACAAACCACAGATAACAGGTTAAGTGGAAAAATGAAACATCTTTTATTAAGATTGACATCTAGCCTGAAAAACACAAACTCTGACAATATCCCAGTCTTGACTCCTGTAACCCAAGATCCCTGTAAATTACATAGCTATAGTTATCCTGAAATAGTCCAGCTCTGATTTTGCCCATATGAGAAATTAATGAAAGCAAACTCTGTTATGAGCCTTGCCCAAAAAAAACTAAAAAGGAAAGAAAAAAGACAGAAAGGGGAAAAGGGAAAAAAGTAAAAAGAGGAGAGGAGAGGAGAGGAGAGGAGAGGAGAGGAGAGAGCAGCAGCTAAAGCAAAGGAGGTAAAATAAATATGTCGGCTAACCTGCATTATTATACTCTTTCTCCAACCACAGAAGAGAAACAGGGTGAAACCCACAATATAGTTTGTAGGATATCTACTTTTCTGCATTTAGAAAAGGTAAACACTAGCCTACAGAATAGCAAATCTAACTTTTATCAACAGGTATGGACTCAGCACTGGTAAGGTAGCACCTAGAATCCATCGAGGTTCTGGAGCACATCAAAGAAGAGCAACAAGGCTGGTGAATGGCCTAGAGTACGAGTCTAGACCACATACCAAAATGTTCATAAAGCCATTGGGCCACATACCACATACTCATCAGACACTCCCAGGAAAATGAGCTCCAAAACCAGCTTTCAAGAAGATGCTCCCAGCAGTCTTACAGAAAAGCACCATTCCTAAGGAGAACACCCAGACTGCACGATGAGAGGCTCAATTCTAGGATCACAGTTACTGCCAGAGTTAGAATCTTTTAGCAGCTTGCTTTCTCCCAGAGCTAGGTATTTGGACAACATAGCAATGAGAATGATCATACAGCTCCACTGCTATACACATGACACAGGCTTGCTAACCTTACTCATATTTAAAGAGCCACCTCTGTTTTAGAAGAATTTTGCCTGTTCTGTGTGTTTTCAGCATGGAAATTGTGAAACATTCAGACTGGACCTCGCCTTTAGGACCACGTGTTGTTGAAGCATACCGGGTACTGCAGATACTAGAATAAAGCTAGAAATATATTTGCAAGTCTGGAGTTAACAGGTCAAATCTGACTTCAACATTGCAAGGCATCTTTTCTCTATTATATTACTCTGCAATTTCTTCCTTTATGGCTTTTCTTTTTCCTTTTCACTTTATAGTTTTGTTTCAATACTATCCAATATACTTGTTGCCTAATCAGACTGAAGCATGACTGACTGAGACCGCGAATTTGCAGTACACACAGGACAGTAATCCAGCTGCAGCTAGTTTAGCCTGACTGCACTTTATTATAACGTTGCTGATGGCAATACAATCGTATTAGAGGAAGAGATGGAGAGCTGAAATAGTTATTTTTCAAAAGTAGTTGGCATTATAAAATGATTTGGTAATAAAGTATAAAAACTTCCTGAAGCAATAAAAGCATGCATTTCCCATACTAAGATATGGCATAACGGCACACAGTTGTCCACAGTTCCCCTTTTGAAAAAAAGAAGATGAGACCTAGAAAATACCTTTGCAACACACAATACTTTTTATTACACTCAAAGCAAAAGTAGAAGTAATATTATGAACCCTGAAAAGGAGTTAAAAGTCAACAAAAGCCTGCAGATATTTTATTGTTGGAAGCTTCCTTATTAAGGAAAGTATGACTGGGTGCACTTCTAGATACCAAACTAATTTCCTAATGTTGATAACACAGTTTTGATACCAAATAAAATCAAAAATCATCATCAGGGCCAGACAGCATGGTTCAAAATGTGTTTTTCTTTACAGACCACATTAAAAACTACAGCTTCATCTGTAATTAGTAGTAATGAGGGCCTTAAACTGGCCACTTCAAGTGGCATTTCAGGTGCTTCATATAACCTATACCTCAATCCTCTTCAAACAGAAAGTGAGAAGAAGAAAGCTTATATCCCCACAGACCCCTTGTGTTTCATTTGGTTAAAGCAAACTGAGAACAACAAGAGAAGATTTCCATCGTAAAACCTATTACTGTTTTAACAATCTAACAATCAGAGATTGTACAAAGCATTGAGTAGTATGCATGCAGTCATTTCTCATTTTTGAGGTTAAGATTTTCTCTGTGCTTTGAAGTGGTGCAGCTTCTATACTCAGAGCTTTCATTCACATTGTTTTGTCCAGGCAACTTGGCACACATGCCTTAGCTACAAGAATGTGATAATCACAATAAATCCCTGTTAGACCTGTGGTTCATCCTCTTATAACTCTGGTATAGACTGCTAGAACAGACTGAAATGCATTATGTACATTCCACATATTCTTCACTGGTTTTACATCTTTTTGAACAAAGATTTCAGCAAGTACTTTTCAAATCTAAGTCCTGCAACAGCTTCCCCGAACACTCACCTTTTTGGGCTGATTATTAAAGAAAAACTAACTGTGACTTTACTCTCTTCCAAACATGCTGGCCTTAGCAACAAGGTGATAATTTATAACAAAATTGCCAATTGCAATTGTAATCTTCAGCTTCTTTTGTAGCCTCTTTTGGTCATTCTCAGTGACAAAGTGAGAGTATGTGCTACCCACCAAAATGAATGCTATTTTCATAAAGGGTATGAGAAAGAATAAATTTGAACTGTACTGTATACAGCTATGGAAATATTGCTGTAACACAGATACCAATAGCACATTGTGACATGGACAGGGTATGTATATTCACACCGTTATTATATAGGTGATGCCATATTTAGCAACAACTGGTTTCCTCCCCATATACTGAAGTAGTTCCATCCTGCTAAAGAATTTCCTACACACTATTGGTTTGTATATACACTCAATCACCTCTCTCACTAGTTATGAACATGACAGTTTCTTAAACAGGCAATCTGTGATATCTTCCTTCTTAAATCAGCAAGACAAAACAGAGAAAAAAATATTACAAAAGATTAAACTGGTGAAGTAACCAAACTTCAGACACCACTGACAGTTGGTCTTCTAAATGAACAGTCAAAAGTCATAAGAAAGAAACTGGACTGAAGACAGGACACAAAAGGGAGGTTATTATACTAATTATGTTTACCACCTTCTGTAATAAATACATAGCTGAGAAAACACAAAAGATGGTGGTTTAGATTAGAGCTCTTCGTCATTCAGAGTTTCAGAGTCTTTGATAATCTGAGTATCAAAAGGAATAAAAAAATACAGATATAAGACAAAGCAATGCATTTAATGACCAGCAAAGCACAACATCTGCAGAGCAAGAAGGTTTAAGAACGTACACACACAATCACAAAAAGGATGGATTGGCAGAGTTCAAATTTGTATCAAAACGTAGAAAAGACAATCTATCTGTCTTTCAGACGCATGTCTCATACACAAAGACTTCCAGGACTTTTGCTTTTTCCCTGTGCTTTCTGCTCTTTGATTTCTAGGTGGGAAGTAGTAGTCTGTAAACATACTGCTACGACAGTCAAACTAAAGAAAGATCCTAACCTTCAACTACACACTTCTTTCTAATTAGTCAGAACTAATGAAATATTAAGAGTTCATATAGGTGGCTATCAAAAAACATTTTAGAATTTTACCCTGGTGCTTTGTATCAGACAACAAAGTACAAAATACCATATGCTGTGATCACAAAAAGCAGTATCCTGTGATAAAGTACACTGTAACTTTAAACCTTCAGACAGTTCCATTAAAATTCCAAAACTTTCGAAGACTCAGCTTACACTAATTCTCTCATTAGGACATGAAATAAAGCTATTTGTAACACTCAGAGGAAACATGCTGTGTAATTTTACAGAATTCTCTGTATTGGCACCATGAGCTTCCATGTTACCACAACACTAATTCCCAAACACAGACACATAAAAGTTGCTGTGCTCCCTCTCCAGAAAGATGCCACCCATGTGACAGAGACACCCAAATTCCACAGGAAGCACTATCTTAACAGTCACATTGTTGTGGCTGCCAGTCTTCTGAGGAAATGCCAAAGGTGTGCACATTACACAATGAAAGAGGGCTGTAAATGGCATTGGTTACTCAGGACTCAATCATTCCTGGAGTGTTAGCACTGTCTCACAGAGATATAAAATATCAACAGAAAATTTTCGAGGGAGCTGCAAATAATGGTACTTTAGAATTTGTTTGGTTGGTTTTTTGTTTAAACATAATCTAGAAAGACAATTCCTCTTTTGGCTTCCTTTACTCAGAGTCATTTGTTTTACCTAAGAATATGCCTAGATGCAGGAAAAAATATTTTTTTTTTTAAACGAATGCATTCTGCTCCTTTATACTGATGAAAAAGTATCTTTTTTTTTCCATATATCTAAAGCCTAGAAGATGAGCCTGAAGTTCTACATGGAAGACTGCAATACACCTTGTGGGAGTTCCATCTTTCACAATGGAAATGCTTGAGCAACTAATCATAACCTGGTAAAGTTTCTGCAGCATTTCTATTATAACCGTTATGTCTCTGGATGTGTGTGCTGTCCCAGGGGTATTGTTCTGGATTGATTAGCATCTTTATAATGAAATGCTCAATTACAGCTTTGAAATAGGTAATTACAAAGGGAGTGTGTATTTTCCAGTTAGGGATTTTGTTTTGATTTTTTTTTAATTATCAGTGCATGAAAGGCAGCTGTAGAAGTTCTGACTGCACTGTCACCTCTTTGGAAAGAAACTATGTTTTGTTGCTCTCACTGTGCATAAGCTAAATTGAATTTCTAGTTATGACTGGTATGGGAGTTTTATTTTCAACTGTCAGGGTGTGCAGCCAGCTGTAACCAATTTTTCAATATTTTTAAAAGCCTCATTTGAAGTATACAGTTGCGAATGACTTAGGGACCTTGTCGTTAATCAACAGAAAAAATTTCAAAACAGTTTCCAACTGTAGTTCTTTGGTGTAAAAAAAAAAAAAGTGTAAAGAGAACTACACAATATGGATTTTCTGCACAACTTTAGCAGCATACGTAAAAAGGGTCAACAAATTTGCGGGGCATGTCTAAGTTTGGGCTAATGTTTCAGACTCTCTTATGTACATTATTGTATTTCAAAGACAGCTGTATTATCTTAATGTTGTTAAAACCACTTTCTGCCAAGAAAAGCGACTCATTTTTCCTGAGGGTTAACAGCAACTGAGGGGGTGGGGAAAGTGCTTTTAATTTCAAGGGTCAGAAGTCAGCAGAAAAAACTATAAGGATTTCCTTCCCTTAATACTCTGCATGCTGCAGCAAGTCATCAATTTTAAAGGAGGTTTTTTACTGAAGAAATTCATTCAGCTGTTGAGATGATGTGTTAGTTTATACTGCTTCCTCACCTCAGGTGCTAAAAGATACACCACTGGCAGGAGAATTTTGTATTCTTTTCTTTATCTTTATATTAGAATAACAGAAACAATTGGATTAAGTGAAAAAATGTAAGGATGTATTCCAAACAATCTCTAACCCCTTGATATCCAAAACCAGAATTCCTCAGCTCTAATTTCTGTATAATAGAACCACCACTGCTGCCAGCACAAGGCTGAAGATGCTTGTATAAACAGGTACATGCAGGTCACGGGTTAAAAGACAAGGGCAACAAAAAAGTTTCTTTGTCTCTTAAACAGAATATAAAATCCAAAATGGTGATCTTGTTCAGGTACCTGTAGATAAGTCTATCATGCTTTTTGATGTTCGCAGTGTGCATATTGTTACCTTACCCTACATTACAAATTTTCCACCACACAAGTAATTTTCTAGTTATTAGCACTGTGGAACCCAGGACTACCTCCACAAATCATATGAGCATTGCCTCTTCATTTTTTAAAGACCGGAACCAGAACAAAAAAATTTACTTCAAGCATTACTTCTATTTTTTGCAAGTCAGTGTCTTTTAAATTCCAATCGCTATTTTACATTGTAGCTAATTCACCTCTTCTTTTTTTATGTTGGTTTTTTTATATATATATATATACACTTTTAGGATATCTAAAAGGGCCAGAAGATAAAAAGAATAGAAGAATATAGAAGAATATAAGAAGACGATACATTCATTTAGTCATGTCACAACTACTTCACTACCACACACTTCCACATCAAAAAATATCATTTGAAATGGTGTAATGGAAGCCCCAAAGTTACAGTCCAAACTTCCACCACTCTTTGTGCCAGAGACTGCTTGGGATCTAGGACAGGGATCTGTATACTCATTTACTGAAGTACTGAAACTTAAAATGAATTTTGGAGGATGGCTTGAATTAATCTATATAAAGTTCATGCCTTGTCTGTGGATTCAGGAATGTATTGGAATGTATTGGTGTAATAAATTTGTTCATTTTTATGCCTTTATTTCTGTAGTTGAGATCTCAAATAAGCACATCTACTCAGTAGTTCAAACAGCCATCTGATTTGGAATTGAATTTGTATCCATCAACACACAAATGCTGACTGAAATTCAAGCCTTTCTCAAATGAGTTCAAACAGATGTTCCACTATCTCCTTTTTTCTAAACCTCTCCCAATAGGTGGAGAGAAGACTTCCTGAAGTTTCTTGTGAATAAAAAAAGATAAAAAAACTTATGCTGATACCCAGTCCTCACACTTAAAATCAATTTGTATAATGGTAATCCAGATCACTGCACAGAATTGACACTGGAATAAATTTACAAATGTGAAATTTCATTCACAAACTCGTTACAGAAAGTTTAAAGCAATGCATCATGATCAAATTGATTACAATAATTCCTACAATCTTGACTCTTGCATAAAAATTGTTGTTATAGGGTATTAGTCACATTCACAGTTCTTTAAATATTATTTAAATTCAACAATTCGGTCGTAATTTCAATGTCCTACAACTGTTTTATTACAGAGGTACAGTTAAAAAAAATAATCTGCTGACACACTGTTCTGCTTCCTATTTTGTTTTCTCTTAAGTAGTCTTTTAAATACATAATCATTGCTCAGTCACCCTCAGTGGTTCCTACCTTTTCCTCACAGTGATAAGTAAGAGGCCTTAAACACTGAAATGCCTTGGAAATTGGGCATATTTTAAAACTTTTTATAGAAAACTTGGAATAGAGAACTGTGAAATTATGTTGGAAGTGATGCCTACAGTAGAGTAAATACCAGCACATGGAACAGGTATGCTACTTTTCTGTAGCAACATCCAACTGCACACATATACAATAACTTCTATTCCTGTGCCACCACTTTGCACTTTTAATCTGTGGAAATGATGTGAATTATGGTTTATTAATGGATTTGCAATGAAACAATCATAAGCAAACACTGCGTGCATAAAAAACTGCCTTGAAAAGGGATTCTTTCCTGACTCAATATCACAGACATAATATTGGACCCTGATAATAACTCAGTCTAAGATACCCAATATTCCACTTAGTCACAGCAAGGCCAGCAAACATCAAAACAAACTGTAATGCTTAAGTAGCTGAGGCAAATGGATGGATCCCTCCACTGCCTCACAGGAAGCAAGTTCTCAGGATCCTGAGTGATGTTTGCAGCTCTTCACATTAAAAAAAAACACCACCTTTAAGCAGACTAAGGCATGGGGACATCCTACTAAGTACTAAAACACTACAGTCACTTCCTTTGAAAATGGATCTGTAAGACAATTCTTATTTCTCCCACCTGGAAACACTTGCACGTCCATTCTGCAATGGGATGTCAGTCTTCACCACACCTATACACAACACAGTTATACTGCAAGAAGCACGAATTATCAGACTGACTAATTATCAGTCAGACTTTTGACAACAGAACCTATTTGACTGAGTATTACTTTTTTTTCCTGATGGTCTTGCAGACCATTTAATATGAAAAAACTAGATCTATTAGCAAGATTTTCTCCTGTCATGGTTCAGGCACACAAATTCAATCAGCTCTTCTTATTAATTGGAAACTGAAAAGGCAACTTTTATCTTTTCCTTGAGGTGGTTTCAGCGTATCTCTTTTGAGTCAGACACTAAACCAGAATTTTTGCTGATGCCTAGAGTATGTATGTGGTGAGGTTGTACTTTTACCTGTACATATATTTACTTACATAGATATATCTATATAGATCTGTAGATATATTTACTTACACTTCCTTAAGTCATCAGAATAAAATTAAAAAACAACTAGAGAAAAGGTATTTGTTTCAGGGTCAAAATGCTTTAGATCACTTAGTCATAGTAAAATCACTGTTTTATTATTCAATTTACTTGAAGTGTGAATGACAGACCAAGATGCAGATTGGCCTGCTGGCAGAACTCACTCTGTCTCAGAGAAATTATCTGCAATTTACAATATTCACTGCCTAAGCCTGACATGAAGAAAGTGGCAGACATAAAACTAAATTTAAAAGATATATTACATGTCTTTCAAACAAGGAACACTGTAGTGAACTGAACCTGGTAAATACTACCTCTTACCCGCTGCACCTGTTTTTGTTAGCAGTTCTTTCTGGACGATTCTCCAGAGTGCTTCTACTATGTTCTCGTTCCAAAGAGCCTAAATGGTCTGCTGAATTTTTATCAGCAGACTGTGACATGACAGCAGATGGGATATACAAGAAATGGAAGTGATGTGTACGTGAACATATATGTTCATTTACATTATATTTAACAATTATCCTAAAAATGCTATTGTAAAACTATGAGCTGCATATGTAATTCTTTCTTTTTATATAATAAATACATATAAGATAAAAATTATTACAAATTATATATTATCTTTATAACAAATAACTAAATATATTTATTATTTATCTCACATGTATTTATTATATAAAAAGAACTAAATACATATGCACCTTATAGTTTTACATTAGCATTTTAAGGATAATTATTAAATATGTTGTGTAGGAATCCTCAGAGACCTCCATTTGATAAAGGCTCTACTCCCAGCTCATTTAATGCTTATGATCCTTCCTAATTTTTTGAATGCTTCTACCTCTAGGTGAATTTAAAGGCACATAGGTTCCCTAGCCTGTGAATAAAATGCTTAGACTTGTTCCCGTTCTTAATACCTGTTCCCTTTGACACTAAACTAGGAAAATCCTCCAAAACCCTGCAAGTGACCTAAGGTCATGTAAACACTTTTTTTTAATTGGGAAGAGGAAAAACTTGCTTAATTTTAACTTTATCAGTGGAAGATCACTTGCTGATCTTTAAGTTCAGACATAGCATTAAAGAATATCTAATGACCTTCTGTATTTCAGAAATGTCTCTCCCCTTAGTATACCTGATGCTAGTCTTGGCTTTTACTACGAAAACGGAAAAAAATGAAAGACCAAATCTTAAAAGTAAACACTTAGGAGAAAGCTAGAAAAGAATGCTTTTGCTCATAGCAGCAAGCACTAACCAAAACCATGAAACTCTGCCATAAAAGTAGAAATTTGAGCACACTAATATAATAAAAGTTGAATTACTTGAATAGCATTATCTGCTCCAAACGATTTTAATAATGTCAGCATTGAAGTATTGCTAACCACTTAGTAAACACTGCACATTTCCTTAAAAACATCTCAAGATCAGAAAAATCTCAATTTTATTCTATTCAGAATTAAAAACCAAAATCAAATCTAATTTTGTTGAAAAACTAAGAAAGTGGTCTGACACAGGAGGCTGCTATCTATCACTCAGAAATACAAAGCTCAGAGTAAAATATCCAAAGTATTCTTGTATTTTGCCACATAATCACAATGCGGCCTTTTGAGACAGTTCATGTAGTCAACTCAGAGGATACACCAAGGTCTTTCTTATATGTATTTTTACCATAGTATGCAACCATTTATAAAAGCTAAAAGTTAAAAATGAGATTTGCTTAATTTAGTTTTAAGTAAATATTTGAGGCTGATAGATAGTTTCTCTGATTCTCTCCTCCCTCTGTAAAATAGAAAGGAACAGTTCTACCCTTGCAAACTTAAGTCTTTATTTAGTTTATAATAAAGAAAGAATATGACTGATCCCCTCTCCCCCCAGAAAAACCCCACCCTTCAGTAGACTCAGTAATTCAGAACATTTCACAACTTAACGTCACTGTCAGCCTTAAATTGGGAGAACGTAATAACTTTTTCAAAAATGAAAAAGTTTTATCTTGACATTTTCTTAATTAATTTTTTCTCAGTTTTTATTTAACATGTCTAAAACTTATTTAAAGTTAGAAAGCTAAAGTAACAATCAAAATCAAAGTGAAACAGTCTGTTTAGTGTCAAATGACTTTTCTTCTCATCTGAAGTGTAAATGGCTTCCACTTCCCAGTCTGGCAGAAATAAAATTATTTCAGAAGTGCTAATGAACTAAAAAATCTACTACTGACACATAGTTATGGCACAGATGACCACAAACATTGAGATTATTGGGCAAAAGAAGGCAACAAAAGTAATACCTTTTAGGAGCACAGACATAATCTGATCAGTATCCTCCAAGTAGGATACTTGTCTTTCAATCCTGTCACGTTGTATCTGTCCTTATATTTCAATATTCCTGGTAAGATTAACTTTCAATGGTAAATTTATAATATTCACATGGAAATGTAAAATTTATCTTTGACAGAGAAGAGTGATTTTAAGAAGGATATACAAAATTTGTGTAAGTATGATTTTCTGGCTTGGCTACTACTAGATAAATAAAATTTCTTTTTTAAGAGGGATAGAGACTTTCCAACAGGGAAGTAGAATTTCAGACAAACAACACATCACTTTGGTTTAGCATGAAAAGATCTTTAATCTCCTGTTTGGTTTTGCCTTCATTCCATCCAACTTTGATACTAAAAATTAAACATCTTTTGATTCACTGTGCAACAGATCTTTCTTACTACAGAACATTTCCGTGCCACAATCCTAGCAATACACGCAGAAGTGTGTCTTAGTTTCCCCTGTGGGAAAACCTGGATGCACTAATTTACAAGGTTGTTAAGCAAAAAAATATCATTAGCTTCTTTGCTCCTCTCAGAACCTGCAGCATGGTCAGCTACGAAGTCAGAAAACTATTTACCAAAGAAACTTAGCAGACTAGATCTTAGATCTTCATTACTTTTTAAACAGAAAGGTATTATGAAGAATTAGAACAGAAGTAAGGGATGCTAGAGACTAATTTTCTAGGGACTGGAACACGACAATAAAAACAAAGGTAAAATCTAATCTAATCCACTCTAATCTAATCTAATCTAATATAAGCAAAGGTAACATAGCCTTTTCTCCAAGGAAAGATGGAACCTATCATACATACACATTTAAAATATTTCCCCTTAATGCTGTTTGAGACATGGTGTGTAAAGCCCAAGTGTTCATATATTAGTACATTACCAGCACCAATCTATGTGTTTAAAACACTCGAACTTTCTTACTTTCTGACAGCTACAGAACAATTATGTAAATCCTAAAAAAAATGATCAGGAGATTTAGAGGTGTCTCATTTGCACTTGTTGTACAAAGAAGTCAACACAAAACAAGCATGTCAGCTCTTATTTCTCTTGAAGAAAAATTGCTTAATGCTGATAGGTGCATTCCTTGACTTGTTCTAGCAATTTGCTACCCTATTTTCTATTTTATGTACAGCATTGTTTGATGATTGTTTGATAGGAATTGTTGATTTACTCCTCTGACAAATACCACTAAGACATCTTGATCCTATTTTTCTCGGAAGAAGACTTAACCCTAATGGATAATTAATTGACTATGTGTAACTATTTGTAACAGAGACTTGATATTGTCTCAACTATCACTCTCATCTAAACCCTGGCAAACCACATGTGAACAGCTACCAGCGTGACTGGGCAACATTTTTAACATTTAGTTCGATTTTTTTTTTTTTTTAAAGAAACTATGCAACTGAACCTTGTAGCTATGCGTAACAAAAAGTCCAAGTTGATTGGGGAAGGCTTGATGAATCAGTCATCAGCAGTGAATAAAAGCATCAGGAATACTCTAGTTGAATGAAAGTCAGAAATAAGCCCAATGAGTAAAAAGCACTACACCGGTTTCAAACCATATTTTACACAAAAAGAAACCAGTTGAAAAAGAAACCCATAAGAATCAATGAAAGGGTTTTTTCCTGCTAGTGAGAGTATGGTGAGCCAGAAAATAGGGTAAAATCTTGGCTTTTCAACCAGGAAACTATACATAGGTCAAGAGAATTTATTCTCTGATCACTGCAAGTTTCTCAGAATTATAGCAAATGGAAGGTTGAGTCAAAACAGGTATTTCTGAATCACCTCGATAGTTCCAAATCATGAGGCTACACAAGGCAAGCCAAGCAGTTCCAGGATCTCTTACAGAAATGATAGCAGAAATAATCTTCGGGGTGGGGGTGGGGGAGAAGGAACCTAAACAAGGGGAAAAAAAAAAAAAAACAACAAAGAAACCCAACACACACACACATAAAAATACCTATATCATTCAGTTCTTAATTAGGCAATCAGAAGTCCTCAGAAAGACACGAGGTACCTAGACTTCTAAAAGTTATTACTACAGGTGACTGGCATTTCTAACTTTTAAGTTGCATTCCAAAACTTTGCACAGTAATACAAATCCTATTATTTCCAGAACAGTATTTTCTTCATCTTCTACATGTCATTTACACAATTGATAAAGAAGACTGATAATACTGAATATCTGTTTAAGGAGAGCTGCATGACACGGTATTGACTGTTATATTTCATTTACAGCCATCCTTATTTTATTACCTTTTCCCCATTACTATAGAGAGGAAACCTTTTCTCATTAGTGTTTGGCTATGCCTTCCTTAATGCCTTCCTTAAACTTATATTGATTCTAGCAGTAGCTAAACATGAGGGACACAAAAATGCTGTCTTTTTAGAGATGTAAAGTAGAAGTTTGCATACTAGGTTTGCAGTGATAAGCAGTAAGTTGCTGATAGACAAAAAGGTGGTTAATTGTTGCTAGCTTACAGGATGTACTTTCAGCTGAGATTTACATCATGAACTGTGAGAATGACCTATTATTTAGTGTCAGTTAAAAAGAGCAACTTCTGTCTAAATAGAAGGATTCATTCTTACTTGCTTTACCTTTGACTTAAAACAACTGGTTCTTCTGGCTAGAGAGAGTATTTCCAAACCACTACAGCACTGCCTGGTGGTCTAAAGATCCACAAGAATCTACAAACCCTTTTGTTGAATCTTCTGAAGGAAGTTTCAAAAAAAAGTATTACCATGGACATTCAACTATGCTAATGCTCACAGGATTCAAACAACTGGCATACACTTGTAGAGATATACATATATGGACGCAACTTATATTCACAACCCTTGTAAAATAAAAGTATATAAACTGATTCCTAAAAGTTTCATTTTTCAGATTACGTTATGCTTCAATGACTAAGAACAGTGTTCATCTGAAACTTAAGTGACACCAGATGATTGAGTTTGCATGATTTAAGTAAGAGTTTTTCCTCAACTATGGCTGAAAAACTGTAGGAAAAGAGGCCCCAGGAAACAGATACCAAAATAATTAATTAAAAAGAAAACCACAACAAAACATAAATCAACTTATTCAGAGGCACAGTTGTTTATCCTAATTATGTAAGTTACTCTGTTGAAAAATGTGAACTGTGTTTTTTTCAGTTAGACATCTACTTAGAACAAGACAGTAAGTTAGCACGTAATGATGAACGCAGGAAGCAATAGCGGTGCCAGTTCACATAACAGAATAGCAAAAATGTCAACAATATAAATTCAAAAAGCAATTGTTAAAATACCTGAAATACTTCATTATCATTAATGTCTGAGTTTTTACTGTTGTATGTGGCTGATAATGAGTGTTTAAGGCATAAAAATGTCTAAATTCTTGGTTGCTCATTACCTGACACACATTGGCATGCGTCAGCGTAAGTCCTTCCAAGAATGCATCATAGAATTGTTTCTTTAATATCCCATAGCCCCAGCAATAGAGGCTAGTTTGTCAACCCATGCAAAGAATGTTGCCAGAACAATGAACCATATGTAAATGTTTCAGCATCCTTTCCAGTCTGCAGTCCACTCAGAGCACTGCATTTACTAGCATGTTGCCATCAAATGAAGTTAAATGTTAACATCCTTGGGGGTGTTGGTTGATGAGAAGTTCAACATGACCCAGCAATGTGTGCTCACAGCCCACAAAGCCAACCATATCCTGGGCTGCATCTAAGGAAGCATGGCCAGCAGGTCGAGGGAAGTGATTCTGCTCCTCTGCTCCACTACGGTGAGACCCCACCTAGAGTACTGCATCCAGCTCTGGGGCCCCCAACAGAAAAAGGACATGGACCTGTTGGAGCAAGGGCAGAGGAGGGCTGTGAAGATGGCTGGAGCACCTCTCCTGTGAAGACAGGCTGAGAGAGTTGGGGTTGTTCAGCCTGGAGAAGAGAAGGCTCCGGGGAGACCTTATAGTAGCCTTCCAGTACTTAAAGGTGGCCTACAAGAAAGCTGGAGAGGGACTTTTTACAAATGCATGCAGTGATAGGACAAGTGGTAATGGCTTCAAACTAGAATAAGGCAGAATTTGATTAAATAGTTGGAAGAAATCCTTCACTATGTGTGTGGTGACGCCTTGATCTGGTTGCCCAGAGCAGCTGTGGATGCCCCATCCCTGGAGGTGTTCAAGACTAGGCTGGATGGACCTTTGAGCAGCCTGGTGTAGTGGAAAGTGTCCCTGCCCGTGGCAGGGGGGATGGAACTGGATGATCTCTAAGGTCCCTTCCAACCCAAACTATTCTATGATTCTATGATACATATTCTCTGTATTCCTTTTAACAACTGCTACAGTGGGATCCACTTCTACACTTGGCAACCATCTGAGAAAAAGAAAAGCTACCAAGGGCTGAAGAAATGAAGCTCTGAGATCTCATCCTCTGCAGTAATTTTGTAAATATTTTTTGGGGAACAAAATACCTATGTCAGTGATTTCCAAAGGAAGATGAGCCCTTCCTAACCTTCAGAAAAGAAACTTCAAGAAGCTATTATAGTAGCCCTTCCCTCATAATCATAAAGGACAAGAACTGCTTTTCACCCACATGCAATAAAAGCCTCAACTCCTGAGCCAGTGTTATTATACGCACGTACCATTCACAATGGCATTTTTCTAATTTATGTCTCTTCCTTTTCAGTAAGATTAAATTAGCTTTCCACCAAACACCAACCTCGATGGATAACAGGATGTCCTAAGGATGCATGACAGGATGCCTGAGCTGGACTACAGCAAAGAGATGCGGGGCAAACTGATGCCCAACAGGATTGGAGCAAGGGGATGTCTGAGCAGGGCTGCAGCTAAAATATGCTCAAGCTGGGGCAGACACAGACATAAGAGGAAGGTACACCTTTGAGGGGGCAGCAGCCTGAAGAGCAGCCCACACAGCAGCAGCTAAGCAAAACACAAGGAGGAACAAAACAAGAAAAGAAACCACTAGGCACTGACCCCAACCTCCTGTGCAACCTGTCACCTGGCCAAAGGCACGGGCTTTAATGTTTGCAGATGGGACTGGCAGACAAAAAAGGGGGGTGCAAGGGAGAGGAGCTGAGGTGCTGAGGTACATTTGTCTAAGTGTTTGTTTTATGGCTATCTTTATTTCTCAATACTAGAGTCAAAGGTACATCAACTGGCAATTAACTAAATTCTATGAAATTCCCTGATTGAAAACCATTTTGTTGCCTGCAACACATATTCATTTAAATTCCTTGTGCAGAAGTACCTCCAAGCACTATTACTGTCTATGCCTTGTGGATGAGTCTGGGGCTTTACTCTGTATTTCTTAAGTCTCCACTTAACCATGTTGAGAAAAAAACACCACTCTGACATACCCAGGCCCACCCTGTATTTGGACTGTAACAGTTTGAGAGGCCTGGATATTCCCATAGTCACACTCTTCTGCATCCACTAATCCTCCTCTGAATGTCAGATTTAACTACGGATTTTAAAAAACAGGTTTGAGGCATAATAATTCTGTGCATGTAGAAATCTGGCAAAACAACTTGTCCAAAGTAGTGGTGGGTATATGCAATCACTGTTATTTTTTGTTCCAGTTCCAGACAAAACAGAGGTGTCCCAGATGACCTCATGCCAAACAGTTCTCTGTTAGTGATGCAAAGATCAAGCAGGTGGCTCTTGCAGACATAAACGTAAAGAGGACCCACAACATGTCCCTCCACTTAGATAAAAATCTCAAACTAGAATGCTTGGTGAGAACATTGCAAATCACGACTGGAAACACCTGTGTTTCATCAAATTTTAATATTATTTTCTTTCTAAAAGCATAAATCTACTACAATACTGATAACAAGTAAAAGTTTCAGTATTTCCTGGCAAATATCCAGATCATCTCAGCACAAAATTGCCCCAGGTGATTAGGATACCAAGAAAATATTCTTTTTCCCCTTGAGAGCTGAAATATCCTTTTTTTCTTTTTAAATCTGTTGTATGTGAAGCCAAAGGATCAACTAATTCAAAATGTAAACCTTTGGCTGCCCCTTGGCTCTAAGCATGATATCTGCTAGTGCTGAAGAAGCTGGGAAGAGTATCATAATCAAAGAAAAATTCATTCTAAATCCAAGAGAAAGTAATGTGTAAAGATCAATAAAAGCAGACACATACAATGTTGTAATTTTTCAGTACTGTGGTGTATATAATTCATGCTTTCTTTACAAAGTCTCTGTCTGGTTAATGCTATTTATTAAAATTTCCTGAAGTAATTTGACTTTAAAATTTATAATTGAAAATTCTAAGTTTAGTATTAATTAAAAAACAACAAAACTTCAAAATAACGCTAAGTGCACTAAGTGAAACATGAAAAATAAAAACAAAGTATCTTTAGTCATCAGTATGCACAGCTGCCAGAAACTAATATCGATGTGACAGCATATAAACTGTGAATGCCAGTAAACTGTGTCAATTATTCTGGTATGTTTGTTTATTGCTGCTTCAGGATATCACAGAACAGATTCTTTTGGTAAGCTATGTCCATAACTGTAAGTGTACACATCTTGCCCAACTAAGAAGCCTTCTGGGAATTACTAATTTGTGAATGATCTCTTCTGTGTCCAACTACAATTATAGCTACAAAGCAAATGCAATGAACTTGGACATTAAGGCGTTTGCTTTTGATTTTACAGAAATAATTTCATAAAATTTTTAGAAGTTTTGAGTATATGGAAAGTCTTTTGCTAAACTATTTTATTCAAATAAAGGACTGTAATTAAAAAGTACGAATCACCAGTCTCAACACTTAGACACACATTTTAAGACAAGTGGAGCTCTCTGGTACGATTAAATGAGTAAGTTACTTCAAAGCACGCTCTTTCTTCCAAGGCAAATGTGAGAACACTTACTATCAAATGAGAGAGAATTATCCTGCCCTAAGCAAAATAAAGTTCAGAGACTATGCTCTAATGCTTATCTGTGACTATATTTGTGGACCTAGTTACTGCCATCCTCAGGATAGTTGCTTGAATAGTACATACAGATGTATCAACCGTAATGCACCTATTTCTGAATTACACAAGTAAGAGCAGTGAAGACAAAATAATTTTATTCTTATTGAAAAAAAGATGTAGAGCACAACTATTGTGGGGAAAAAAACACAAAACCCAACAAGCAAGCATACTAAAGAAAAAAATATAATAAAAAAACAGGTAACAAATGTGAAAACATTGTCTTTTTTTCAAATGCCTCTCCGATATTTTTTTCTCAAGTGATACAAAGAAGCATGCTAATATTATCCAAGTATAATATTGAAGGTAGTACTTCAATCAAATGAACCACAGTATATTCTTTGGATTTAGTCATATTACACTGGGAGGAACAATTATGAACTGAAGATGCAGATAATATCAATTTTAACTCTCTCTAAAACTGTATCAACATCTTTGACACGTCAATTTTAAGACTTTCTAAAGGTATACAGACATATTTGGCACTCTCCTGCACACAACCAAACTATTTCCCACTGTACGTAAAGGCTTTAGGGCTCGCTTTGCACCCTCACAAATACCACGAACAGCATGATTTTTAGATTACAAAGGAAAACAGACTGAACAGCTGAGAAAGAAAAAAATCAGGAAAAAAGAGTTAATATCATTTAGAATACATTAATAACTTTTTCCTGCTGTGGTGCACCATCTGACTCCCTGATAGTAATCCTTCACCTTCTAGAAATTACCAGATTTTAACACTTGTCAGAATTATTAAAATGGCTTCACCTAATTTCTATATAGTACCAAGCATCATATTTCAACTAGTATTTCTGTATCAAGACACTAACTCCTATTTCAGATGTACATTTTTTTATGAAAACATCCAGTCTTGACAGAATGGCTTCATATAATTAATATTCCACCATATATTCAATAGTAAGTTAGCTCATTGTTTATAAATATTACCGCATAGGACTGGAAACCTAAAATGACTCCATCACTTATTCCCAGAGGTAATCTTTTTGTTCAAACAGGCAACACTTTAGAGTTATTTCAAATGATAGTGTTCCAAGTACAAGCAGAAAGTCTGGATAGCTGGAGGGCACCCCAACCAGTTTTTGCTGACCACCTCATCCCTGCCTCTAAAATTATCACATGACTGAATTGCATAGTTTCACCTTGCAGGAAAAGCAATTAGATTGCCTACTCCTCTTCCACTGGAGACAGAACATAGCCTCCCACATTTCAGACAAATACACAGCACAGAGCAAATCTGCCCATGCTGATTTAAACAATACTAGTTGGATTACATTTAATCGTAGATTTCGTCCAACCATGCTAAACTATTTCCCTACTAATCCCAATGTTAGAAGAAATACATATAGGAGAAATGGAGTAGGTAAAAATAGAAGCAAGTGCCAAGCATTATCTACTTTTTAAAATACTGCTATTCTGCTTCAATATTGAAAAATTATATTAAATCCACATATTTAACATCACTATGTATCATGAAAGAGATGTCTGCCTGATTTTTAATGATCTTTCCTCATATATCCTGATATTTTCTCAACAGAACTGTCAAACAATGCATTAGTGACAAATTCCCCACGCTGTGCCCCTTCAGCCCTTGGAGTTTAACTCCTCTCACATTACAGTATTTATTGAATTTCCAAGCCAAACGGTGTTCTGCTCCATAAAATTCTGACAAGTGGACTCTGCCAAGCTAATAACGGCTTCATTCTGCTGAAATAAACTTATTTCACTGCGGCAAACAAAATGACATGACCTGGAAAGGTTATTTTTAACTGGGTAATGACTCAGTTCAAACTAAGTCTCTCTCACTAGATTCCTGAATGCTGTTAAGACAAATTTCTTAAATGTAAATATGTCCTAACACCAGTTTTCTTCTCTGTTGCACTCTCTGGACATGGTCATGGCAAGTATTTTCAGGTCTGTGTTGTTTGATTTTCTTATTCAATACTTCAGTAAACTTGTTAAACAATGCCTAGTGAGAATACCTCAGTGAAGCGACCTAGCAAGTTGCAAAACTCACACAAGGAGGTTGTGTCCTCACATGTTCTTTTTTCCCCCCATTTCAACATTTTTTGTCTATTTCTTTGACAAATTTACATTAAAATTGCCTTAATACATAACAAATTTGAGAAGTATTGCTTTGAGACACATGACTTCATGTTTTAATATCTCTCCCCTCTTAATCTTACACCAATTCTGATAAAACACTGCCACTGCAGAGGATTAGAAGACTACTTTGACCTTCCAAAGAAGGCCGGAACTTCTACATATATTTCAAGTTCTTCATCATGATCATTCAGTTAGTCAATGCTAGTCAGATAGTATTCATGAAAAGCTACCTATATTCTGCTACTAACACTATGTATTTTCTGCACCTACAGCCACAAACTAACCATCAATTTCAGGTCAGATCTACATCAAGTTTCAAATGATTGGAGACCATGAGAGAACCTTTGTAACAGTTGGAATCTTGTACAAAGATGTTGCACCCTGCCAGGTCCATCTCCTGAGCGCTAATAAGAAACAATCCTTGACTGCAAACAGCCAGGCAACTTGTGAAGCAGTTTGCAATAGAACTGTTAGAACTCCTATGGCAAACAAAAGGAGCAGAATAATGATCACTCACCAAAATTATGAGTTGCAGAGAAAAAAGAAAAAAGAAGAAAAAAAAAAAGAGTAAAAAACCTGAACAGGAAACCACAAGAGTGAAAGAAGGAACACTGATTCTGGTAAGTATTGTGGCATGGTCTGTACTTTATCCTGGTGAAGGAGTAAGAATTTTGAAATCTGCCTGAAATTACTTAACACTAAGCTAGCAAAATGTGAATAGCTATATTTACCAGGTAAATTATCTTATTTCTTCCTTATATTTTTCTTTTTTTTTATATAAATGCATCAAGTCATTCAAAACACAGAACAACCACAAAGTTTCTCAACAGACTGCTGAAGTCTCAAATCTATCAGTCCAACAGTGAATTCTGATATCAACTATCCTTAATCCTTGCCACAAAGGTGGCTAACGGTGCTCTGGGCTGCATTAGGAGGAATGCTACCAGCTGGTCGAGGCAGGTGATTCTTCCCATCTACTTTGCCATAGATTTTACACCCGTCTATCTTCTGACAGCAGAAGATACACATTCCTTTATATACTTGTTTTTTTCTAGGAAATACTGTACTTCTCACATATAAGAGATTGTGTGTCCTATGACTTTAGGAACACTTGTTTCTGGTATCATGTTAACTTCTTAGACATTTACTTTTGAATTTTCCAATGTTCAGTTTCTCTTTAGAATGTCCAGCTCTTTGGAGTCAAGTGGACAAGCTTCAGTTCTCACTTTAAAGATGTACTCTTTTTTTTTTTGTGGTGACAAAAAGAATGTATAAAATTTGAAAATTTAAATACATAACCCCAAACAAAGCAGAACAGGTATAATTTTAACTATTACAGAATATTATTATAATCAGTTTTGAAAACAGACACCTCACTAAGGTTTAATGAGAGCACAATGATATTACTATGACACAATTTCCTAGTTTGTTATCCTGCAGCACAAACTGCCCGCCTTTATTGATGCTGATTTGAAGTAGAACTTACATACCTCGATTACTCTTTCACAAGATGAATCCAGGAATAGCAAGAGCATGTTATTTACTGATTGACTGATTGAACTTACACAGACTCTTAGCAAAAAGTCTGATTTTACTAATCATCTCTGTCTACCACTAATATTCTTGTTGGTTGTAAGAGATTGAGAAAAGGCAGCCAAATCATGTAGAGATGTTACCAACTATACATTTTAATTCTATGTCATCAACCACAGAATCACATAATGGTTGAGGCTGGAAGGGACCTTCGGAAGTCATCTGGCCCAACACCCCTGCTCCAGCAGGGCCACCTGGAGTTGATTGCCCAGGACCAGGTCCCAACAGCTTTTTAGTATCTCCTATGAAGGAGACTTCACAACCTCCCTGGCCAACCTGCACCAATGCTCGGTCACCCTCACAGTAAAGAAGTGTTTCCTGATGTTCAGATGGAAACTCCACTATTTCACTTAATGTCCAGTGACAGGACAGTAGGCTGTGGGTATAAGCGGAACAATGGTGACAATTACCTATTTTTATGTCCCTGGACACCACTGAAAAGAATTGGCCCCATTTTCTTTACACACTCCCATCAGATATTTGTACACACGGAGAAGATCCCCCAAGCCTTCTCTTCACCAGGTTAAACAGTGCCAGCTCTCTCAGCCTTTCCTCGTAGGAGAGGTGACCCTTTTGCTGGACTCTTTCCAGCATGTCCACGTCTCTCTTGTACCGGGGAGTACAGAACTGAACACAGTAGTCCAGGTGTGGTCTCACAAGTCCTGGTAGTCACAGGTGATTGTACAGCAGAATACTGCCAGCTTCAGCAGTGGAACAGTCACTAGCACCATACTGCCTTACAGACTGAAAACCTGTTTTACAAGTTTTCTACATACTGTTACGTCTGGTGTTCAAAGTTCAGAGACACCTTTCCACACTATCAAGTTCTGAAAGAAAAGAGGAATCATGACGGGAAACAATCCACTTCAAAGCTCTGTAAGGTTCACTAGAAACAACAGCAAGCATGATTTCAAATGATTCACTAAGAGACATTTGTTTTAAAATTTTCTGCATTTTGGGAACAATTTCGCTTTTTTTAAACACAGGCAAAGTGATGAATGGTAACAAGTTTATAAAAATTAGCTTGAAATCTACTTATGATAGTAGAATATTCTAGTAGATTATTATTATAGTTATTTGCAGTGTAGGAGTATTTGAAGCAGAACTCATGAAATATGTAAAATCATGCTTGTGACAGACCCAAATTTATACAGTAAAGAGCTTTCTTATAGGTGCTTAAAAGCAAAAGGTTGGCAAAACCTTCATCTTTCTATTCAACCAATCTCTGTTTTTTAATATCTGAGATTAACTGAGATTTGTGTTGTGTTTATTTCTCTACTGAAAGATGTTTCTCTAACTGCAAACAAACTAATAAAGTTCTTTCTGTTTTGTAAGCGCTATTGCTTTAAATATTTTAGTAGGACGTTATTTTTTATTTTTTAGAAATCAAAAACTGTAACAAGTGACATTCATTTGCTTGTCATTTGCTGCATCAAAATGCAGAATTTGATAAGGCAGCAGACAGCCTGTTTTCAGTGTCAGTAAAATGCACTAATCAAATGTAATTCCAAAAGAACACAATAATTATGTTATTATTTACAAAATTCCAACTGGATAGCTATGAAAACTTGTTGATATTTTACTGCAATTGAATGGATGACCCAAAACTGAGGACAGTTTCCCAAAATGAGATTGGGAAGCATTTTTTTTTTTAATTTTTTTTTAATGCCATTGCCTCTTAAAAGTTGCTGCCTAACAAATCACATTTACTATCTTGAATCAGGTTATACTTAATACAAAAGTGTTTGAGCTATGCAAAAATACAGGGACTTTTTGTTTAATGGCAAGTGATTCCAATGCCTATTATAACACATTTTTCCCCTCGTATTCTTTATTTAACTTATATTCATGATTCCTTTAACAAAATCAAATTAATAGAAGATACCTGGTATATAATTGCTAAGTAGACATATTAAAAACAAAGTAGATACTGTGTCATTGACGTCTACTTATCTGTAAAATCTCTTTATGTTCATACACTATACTAGAAACCGCTACTAATAGTGTATATTGTTTAGAAAATACCAGAAAATTTATATTGAGAGATGGCTAAACACTCTTTCCATACTAGCTGCATGTCGTATATTCAGATATTTTAAAAGATAAGGTGCTTATGTCTGTGTGAAAAGTCACAACAGCTCACCAGAATGGTAGAGAAAATAACATAAGAATTTTTTTTATTTTTGAAACTCCAACAACAGATAAAAAGCACCAAATAGATTTGAAACACGAATTGGAACCAAATGCATAAAGGAAAAAAAATCATATGAAATCAATCCAAGCCAGAATGCCCTAATAATGTTGTTGCTGAACATGTGGAGAGGTATCACATTTAGAGAGTATACATATAGTTTAATAGATATTATGGCAATAAATTAACACAATTTTGCTTCGCATAGGCACAGAAAGAAGTAGCATAAAACAACATATGAAAAGATACATACACTTGCTAAGACCACAGTAAAATTTCACAAGAAATACACCTTTAGGTTCAATACTAAAAATAAGCAGGTGAATTAGCGCCAGTAAGATAAAAGCAAAAGCATCATGAGCAGCTCTGTAACGAGAAATTTGTGGAGGTAGATCACTGAGTTGAGCATTGGCATTCTGCTTATATATTGGCTAAATGACAATTAAAAGAAGATATAACAGTCTGCAAGTATTCGAAGGGCATAAGGAGACTGAGATGTAAGAAATAAAAGAGGAGAAACTGAGTGATTATCAGGAGAACATTCTGGAAATAAAATGTATCATCGGGGAGGAGGCCTTCTAAACAGTATGCAGGAAATCCTTCAAATTTGGATATTTGAAAATATTCTAGACAAACAGGAAAAGGTAGCATGGAAAACAATCAGAAGACAATGAGGATGAAGACCAGCATAGTTAATATTTTCTCTTCCCCCCCCCGCCCCCCCATAACCAAGACTATACTGTAAATTGCCATTGGTAAGGTTACTGTCTCCTTTAAAAGTGCGTATCAGTCTTATAGTGCTGTTTTTTAGCATGTCAGCTAATTTTACCCTTCTTCAAAGAAAATATATTTCATGAATTTAAAAATACAACTCAGTTCCAACTCTGTACTGTTCCAATAGTATATATCACTGACTCTAAACCTTTTTTCCAAAATTATTATGTAGAGCAAGTCTTTTGGGGAAGTGAATGACCAAAAAAAAAAACAAACCATCTTGTATATGCATAAAAGTTCAAGAGCTCAATGAAAGCACAGGAAGAGATTCATATGACTCTTGTGCAGGGCTGTGGCCTCATATGCTTAGAAATAAGGAACTGGAGATTAAGGCAAATCTCAGAGATCTCTTTTTCTTGGCAGTGGGGAAAATTGATGGATGGATCAAAAAAACCATGCCGACACAGTGGTGAGGCTGGAGTGTTAGAGCAAAAGAAGACGAAATCCAATAGATGCTTACGCACCTGATCCAGCTTAAGTACACAAATTGTCCCAGGGATCAAGTGCTATAAATTGTTTCTATGTTTTCCACGATAAGGCCTGTATGAAAAGATCAAAAATGAGCAAGCAGAAGGCTTCCTGGAAGAGGCTTTAGCAACAACCTGAACTTTGTCTACCATCATCATCACCTAAGATGCTGGAAAAATTGAAAGACAAAAAAAAATAAGAGAGAGTGGAGAGAAGTGGAAATATTTTGTGGACTAAAACATGTTGGCTTTAATGTGACAGTAGTCGTGACCACAAATATCAGCACTACACATTTTTCCCACATCAACTGAATTACTAGTTTTCTAGCTTTATTTCTCCTGGTAAAATGCATACATTTCCCAACAAGCATTATAAAGGGTGCACTTACAGGTACTAGAATAGAGCTCCTTCAGTCCCCAACTCAGCTACAGCCCTGAAAAACTTAAAGCAACTCAGCTTAAAAATTCTTCCCCAAATAGCAAAACTTAAGAAAACAGACACCATCTTCTGGCTTTTGAGAAGGTGGCAGAAGATCCAAAATACACACACAAAAATACACAAAGATCAAGAGCATTACAACAGGAAGTTCCAAGGCCAGGAAAAGAGAGAGAGTTCTTCTATTAATATGTGTGCTATACTGAAAAAAGTCATGGAGAAATGTAACATAGGAGTAGAGGAGAAAAGTGTAGAGAATTGACAGACTGATGATGAGAAAACAAACCAGGGTAAAAACCAAAGAAGTTCTCTGATCAGAGCAACATTATTTCAGCTGATATTTCTTTAACATGGCAAAACTTCCACTATTCTTCTCTAAGCATACATAGTTCTGCCCCTTTTTGAGGTGGGTACACAAACCCAAAAGCTAACACACCAACAACTCACCCATCAAAGCTGAAAATCTTTAGAAAACCTTTCTGATGGCAAACTGTAGAGTGCACAGTGGGCACAAATCTTCCTTTCAAATATCTGTATCATAAAAGTCTCAAAAATCAACCAAGTTCACAGTTCTAACCCAGGAATAAACAGCATAAACTTAATTTGATAGAAGCAGGGTCCTGAAGACTGAGTGAAGAATAGAGGAAAGGTCATTCAGCTTGCAAACCCAGGTTTCCACTGTAGAAAGAAACCAACACATGCTCAAGGCTAGATGTGCAATGCAGTCTTAACCCGGATGCACATCTAGATTAGAAGCCTGGATGTACTATTATTTTCCCACATTAGTACTGCTAATGACACAAGAGTTGATCTATCTAGCTGAAAAAAAAATTTACAATTTGGTAGTGACAAGTGACACATTTCTGTTTCACTTTGTTTTTCTTTAACTAAGAACAGTGACTGAGTGCTATAGGTGTTTTCATTTGACAAGCAAGAATGAAGTGCCCCCATATGTGAGATTCATGGTCTGAAGTTAACCACACTTTGTCTAAAAAATGAAACACCTCTGTGACAGATGAGCTGCCTTCTGTTTCTTCCATTTCCATTCATCTACCATTGTCCTGAAGAATCGGCTTTCCATTCATTCAGTGCCAGATGTGTCATACAAGTACCAGTTAAAGTTAAGGATGATTCACTGAGTCTATATAAATCCAGGCAGAACACCTTTACATGCAAAGTAATTCACTGCCAAGTGTCCTAATCCCTTGCTGCTTTTCTGTGCTATGTGGTGGATTCCATGCCCTCTCCCTTTTTCATTACACATGGGAGACTTTACTTCCATGCAGAGACCAAAACTGTCAAATAGCATTTACTTAAGCTTGTTCTGACCAAAATGTGATGGGACTCTTCCTCTAACACACAACTCGGGTGAAACGGAAAAGCTACTTCTGAGATTTTTTCCCACTTTCTTAACTCGATAGTCAAAAGCAAAAAATGCAGAAAATATGATTCACCAAAATGTACAGGCATTTCAAATACACATTCATCACTATGGGTAGGCAATGTCCTCCATGCCATGTAAACCAAGCACTCTGTGTTACCTATGTCAAACCAAACAAAGCCATAAATTAACCTGCAACAATACCAAAAGTCATACAAATTAAATTGTCAAAATTCAATGTTTCAGAAAACTTTGGCACTATACTGAGGTGTTCTGAACCTGCCACACAAATAATGACGCATATGATGGTGATTCAATGCAAATAATCCCTTCAATGATTTCTAGATGGGACAAAGCACATGCTGCATACTAAAACAGTATAAATATTGCTAAATATGTTATTCGGTAATGCATTTGGAAGCTGTCACATATATAAATATTACCCTCTATGGCAATATATTACATTAACAGAAAAATACATGTTCACAGTAACCATGCTTTTCTTCCCTCCAAAAAAAGCTGAAGCTGACTAAATCACAACAGAGACACAAAGAAAGGGGCAGAAAAGCTTATCAAGATCCTCTGAACAGGCACAGAAGTCAAAGATGATTAACAAAGCTATCAAAAAGGCACTACTCTTCTGATAGCTGACTTTTTATTCTTGCCCTGGTTTATCCCTTTGATTATTAATAGTTCTTACTTAATAAAGGCAGCAATTTCCCTTTTGCATGAACCATTCTTCTTCCCTTCCTTCTACTTTTTTAGTAAAAACCACAGGACAACTTTCCCACCGTGACAGGATAGAGCAAGAAGGCAGATAAGAAAGATAAAGAAAAATAACGTAGAATGAAGAATTTACTAAAATACATTAAAAACTTGGTCCACTATACTCTCAGGAATCGTTCTTCCTGAGCCACAGGCCACAGAAAATTAATGATTAGTAGCATAACAGTCACACCAAGAGTAGGAAAACCAGTTCAGAGATCTAAACCTATGAAGATCTAACAATGAAAATTCTTGTTAAGAAATGAAATTTGGTATCTGTGCAGATACACCCCTGCAGGCAACCAACTGGCCTGATTACATTCCAGTCATTGACTACCTCACTTAGTTAAGAGACTACATCAGAAGTGGCAACACAATCATTCCTTATTAGATATACAAGGAAACAGTGACAGCAAATAATTTTTCATAAAACCATTAGCAAATTATGTCTAGGCAAATGAGTAAGTAAAAGTTTCTAATCCTGTGATCTAATAGACTGTACTGTCTCCTCAAAGGAAAAGGTGTAGGTCATGTAATTTATGACACCTGACACAAGAATGGAAAGGGACTAGAAAATATAATGCAAGCAACAATATTATGACTGTGCTTAGCTGACATCATCAGAGGATTGCAGCTCTAAGTTCAGAATGTTGTGTGGAGGAATGCACAAACAATCTTCTCTTCTTACTCCTGTCTTCTTTAGTAATCCAGACTCTGTTCTTCTGACAGCTTTAATATTGGCCAAGTATTTGACCTTGGTTTTGTAAAAATGAAGGAGTCACCAATCTCTTAATTGCAAATTTATAATCATGTTTTAAAAGCAACCAGCTCAAATTTGTGCTCTGTTGTTTTACTGTACAGTTCTTGTATTGTTATGGAGAATTTGCTAGTAGTATAGAGTAAACTGTTTTGTGGCTCTTCTCAATGTCAACAAGAGCAATTATTTGAAGTTTAAAGGTATAAAAAATCCCAAGCACCAGAAACTAAAGTAGTTCCAAACGACAACAACAACAACAAAAAAGCAAAACTAAACAAAAGCAAAAAAACCAGCACATGGTATTTTCTTTCTTACACTATACCCATCCTAATGTTAACACTAGCATTGTATTGGTCTGAAAATATGCAAGATTTTCTTTCATAAATGTAGAGCTAAAAATCCAGTGCACCTAATTTTTTTTCATATTTGCATAACATTAAGTGCATTTTTAACAGGATGATACTGTTAGGACTTACAATGGCACTGCACTACAGTGCAGCTGCCATTCTACAGAGCTGAACACAGTTACTTCTGTTTCCCCTTTCACCTTCTGCACAAGTAAAATGAAAGACTCGCTACATTTCAGATCACAATACAACAAGACAACAAAGAACTTTTCCTTAATACTGACTAGACTTCATGTAATTCACAATACAATATTTTGTGCCCAGACCTTTCTCAACGTAAGTTAATTTGACATATAATGTCAATTAACATTTTAGCTGTACTTTCTCAGACTGTTATGTATCTTAATAAAGATTTCCTTTCAATTTTGCATCTTTATTAATTTTTGTAAGAGAAAAAAAGTGACCTTTTAAAATTTTCATTTAAAATCCAGAATTCTCAACATTTCTTTACCTAATCTACCTCTATTGATGTAAAGCAATACTAGCTGTAAGATACAACATATGAGCTAAACTCACACTCTCAAGAAAATGTAAAGTGGCAAAACCACTTTAGATCACTAAAGGAAAAATTAAGGTCCCTCAATTCAGTTCCAAGGCATATGCATTAATAAACATTACCAAATTACATTAACTATGACCCCCATGATGTCTAATTCAATCTATACAGAGAACTGATTATATTCATGGAACGAGCAGGTATTGGAGATTTCATGCTAACCCTGTATTTATGTCAAGAATTCATACTTTATTTACTACACAACACTCAAACTCTTTCCTGACTACATGAATTACTAATTTCCTCATGAGTACTCAATACTGCCACATGGTATCGATTCACAAGCAATTAGGTATTGTACATCATACACCTATGTCATCAGCAATCACATTATTCTTATTTTACACAACAGGAACTGAGAAAACCAGCTGGGTCTAGATCAAGTTCTGGAAGGTCTGGGCCTGAAAAGGTGTATTTGTTGATGAATAAACTATACTGCAAACGTTACAGAGGTCAAATGTTCATGTTCAGACCTCTCCCGGACAAGGACTTACGAGCTTAGCCTGGAGTCAGGTTGCAGGCCTGGAGGAAGTTTCATTAGTTGCTGAATCCACTAAAACTTCCTAGTTTAGGAATAAAAGTGGTGCAGGAAGGGAGGAATGGTTTATCCTTTATTCTGGCTCAAGTATGGCTTTCTCTTAATCCTAGTGTTATGTTCAGTTCAGCTGGGTGCAGTAAAGTCTAATACTCCAGGATAAGAATTAGCTGGGAAAGATGAAAACAGTTTGTATTTTGTGATAATTTGGGTAGGTGTGTCCAGGATAATATTAGCCTATTACCACTAAAGTCATGTACCGAAAAAGTCTCAATAATTGATTTTCTTAGTGGAACACAAAAACCACAGAGGACAAGGATATGCAGACAAGAAGGGTAGTGGTGGAGGCAAGATAGGGTAGCTGCGGAAATGTTGATGACCAGTAGATTCCTGTTAATATGGAAATTAAGGTTGGTGATGGAACAGTGGGTAAACTAGTTAAGTCTGATGATTAATCCTGCTTGTAGCTTGGAATAAGAGCAAGGGTTGGAAGAGAGAATCTGTCCCTCTCATTTCCTCTGCAAGGTCTCCACAGAACCGAAACTTCTTCATTGAGTTATGCTTTCAGTATTTTTCAGTATTTCATTTGTAGGTTGTGATCTTTTCATTTGCAAAATTGTTTTCTTGACTTATCTAAAAATCTAAATATATCACTCAAAAAAGCCATTTAGGTCTTATACTTTGCCATTTAGCTCTTATACTTTGATATCCAATAGAAGACTATCATAAAAACCATACAGTAATGTCACTGCTTGATAAAATCAAAATCAATGTTTTTTACAGAAAAATTCCTCCGTATTCACATCTCTTAACAGGAATTCTTGTAAACAATTACTCACATTTTTTATCCTTTCTGCTTCAGCACACCTACTGTTTCAGAAACTGTTGACAAGCAGCTCTTCATTTGGACCAATCTAAAGCCTGCTTGAATTAGCAGGACGTTTTCCATTAACATAACGGAATGTGAAAACTAACAACATGTTCCTTCTAATGAAGTTGAAATCAGTTCAAAAACAGGTTCTCAATGTACTGAAAGCTTTGCAAGATGCCAAAATTGTGGAGAATATAAGAAATACATGTTGAGTAAAGATGGATTATGAAAGCACAAAAAATCCTAAGTTTTGCAGTGTTTTTGAAGAGTCACAAAAGTTCTTTTTTTTTCTCCCCCATTAAGCTATTTCATTTAGCTATTTATAGATACATTCTGATCTATCCATCTTTCTTTAGAATCATTTAGTGCTGTCACATGGTAGCTGGAAAGCACCACTAACAATATGAGTTTTGTATGAATTTAGTATGAAATATGAATTTGTATTTCTATAATGCAAATACAACTCATGTAATGGTTAAAATTTAAAAATAACATCAAATGAATGGGCTAAAATCAAGAAAAATAACTTTATACAAGTAAAAAGTTCATAAAGAGATAAAACAAAGTTATCTAGCATAGCTTTCATCAGGATATTACTAGCAGTTTAAATTAGAGGTAGTCCTCATCCTAACATCAAGTACTTTAAATTATTTATTTTGACTCAAACAACTGAAAATCTTGAATTTCATTTGAGATGGCAAATAAACCAAGTATTTGGAGGAAAAAGGTTCTTAATATTTTAATATTATAGGACCACATATAAAATTTTAAAGATTATAGATTATTGAACAGATAGCAAAACTATTCTTCTGCAATCATTAACTTCACATTTCTTATTTAGAGTGTGAAGTCATTTGATAACAGGCATCTTGTAAACAGGCATTTGGAATACTACTGGGAAAACATGGCATAATTCACTTTGTTAAAATTTAAAACTGGTAACGAAGTCACTGTATTTATTCTACACTACATTTCTTCACAACTGAAGAGTAAGTGTACTTCAATAGAGACTCTGTATCGAATGGAAATACGACTATAATTCTGTCATAAAATCAAGCTTCAACTAAAATGACAAAAACATTTTTGATAAAAGAATATCTGCTGACAATAAAGACATTTTTCAAGATTAAAATTTTGTCTCTGCACATTTACACTGCCGTTTGTTTGATGATATGAACCACAGCACCTAACCAGTTGCTACTAATGAACGTCATAATCACTATAATCAAACAAACAAAGCAACCACAAATTAGGAAAGAATTACACTACCATTTAGGAAGTACTACTATGTTCTAAGTGAGTAATTATATTTGGAGATTGTAAATGAACTTGAGGTTGCCCTGAAAGGGTGATTTTTTGGATTACCAGGCCTGTAAAATCACTATTTGATCTTATGGAGGTTACAGGAAGAGTTTTCCATTTGCCACAGGCCTTAATTTTACCAACTGTATTCAATCCACAGCCTGCTTCATGCAGTCCATCTCATTGCTAAAAGCAAAAGGAAGAATCTGTTTTACTAATGCTGCAGCCCTATTTTTTTCTATACGCTAATTTATTTCAAAGGAATAGTTTACCAACTGATGTCAGCGGGAAAGAAAAAAAAAAAAGAACAAAAAAAATTGATTATTCACTTAGCCCAAATCATCAAAGAATTATCATATAAATGCATTCATCTATTCTGACTTTTTCATCATGACATTACAACAGATGTACAATATACTACTGGCATAAACCCAAAATAACAACTTGCTGTAGGTGTGCAGTTTGGGCTTAGAAACTTGTAGTTATTTCAACTGAAAAATGAGATGTTGTCATACCAATTGACTCCTAAATATATTTTTTCTATTGGCAAGTTATGTAGTATTGTCAACAATGGATACTGGAGCAAAAGGAAGTGTTTATGGTTTATACCTCAGGCTGGTGTCACACTTTGCTTCTAAAGGAGTTTGTTCTAAAGAAAAGAAAGGAAGCTTGTTATGTTTCAGAACATTCTTTTCCCATAGCTACTTTATAACCTCACTTCTACTTAATGGAAAAGTGCTTTTACTGAAGGATTATTTTAGGGAGGGAGATGGCGGAAATAGAAAAGAAAGTGAGTAAAAAGGGAACAACATAATTATCGCGAAATACATTCTCATAGATTTGTTCTCTTACATTCATGAAATTCAACCACATAGAAAGGTGTAGTCAGTGAGCAAAACAACCGAAGATTTAATGTTGTAAGAGGATCTATTTCAGATATGCCAATGTTTGTTTTATTATCAGTTCTAATCTGCTAATTTGTTATGACAGGTGTAAGTCACTAGCTAAGACATCCTTCTTAAAACAACAGTTGCGGGCCTTTACTGTTCACGAGGAATATCAAGGTTATTGTCCAGCTCAAATAGAAAAAGAGAGCTTCCATCAACAGATGTCAAAACAGATAAGCACAGATTTGACATGCACTTGTAGAACTATCACCTGCTATCAGTGCTGCAATGACAGCTTTATGGTGAGAATGTCAACAAATTTAATCGCATTCTGCACTCCAAATATGGCTTAAATGAATATGATAAACATATGTCTTTCTGCCACACAGTAGGTGTTTACTGCTGTAATATTATTTTTATAATGATCTGACTAATAAGTGTGTGGATTCTTTTCTTTCTGCATAGGTATATCCGTATTCCAGCCAAGCACACCACCATAAAATTTTCCAGTGAAAATATACATTTTCAATTGATGCTATAGATGTGACAGGAGAAAAGAAGATGGGAATGCACTGCAATGATGGAGGGAGGGAAGAAAGCAGGAAGGAAGAATTATTTATATTTAAGATTATACAGAATCATTTAGTTTGGTCTGACTGTCTGTTTAATCAGATCTTTCTTTTCTATGTGTTGACCACTACCTCTCGCCTATATTTGATTTTGACAGGTTCTAGATCTCCTTGAGTATCTTGGTAACATTAGTTCCACTGAAAATATTATTGGTTCCTTCTGCATTTTCTTCCAATTATCTGTACAGAGACAGTGATACCACCACAAAGACCACACTCATCATTTATTAGCCTTTTTAATACACTTTACAGCTTGCCCTAGGCCTATTTTTGAACAAAGAAATTTCCCCATTAAATCCCCAAAGCACAGCTAGCATAAAATATCTTTCAGGTCTTATTTTCCTTTAAGTACCAAGACTTCTCACTGTTCACCACTATGATTTTTAGAAAATATCCCTAAAACAGACTTTAAAAAATAATCTTCTAGAAGCTTTTGAAAGTGTTAAATTTCTCAATTAATTTTCTCAATAAAACAATTAAAAATCTCTTTGTTGTCAGTTTTCAAACAGAAGTTACTAAAACAATAAAAATAGACACAGATACTCAAAAGAAATAGCCATATATTCTCCCCAAACAAATAAGCCAGTAGTTCTGAAAGGAAGAGAAATTATAAAGCCAAAATTCCTACGCCTTTCATTAGTAAAAAGTTTCCTTCCTTGTGGATTGTTTGACGTCTAACAGAACAAATGCCTTTTCCTCTGCAGACATTGGTCTCTCTCCTCTACTGACACAGAACCTAAATATTTTAAGACTTGCACCACTAAGAATAAAAATGGCTAACAGGATCAGTAGTTACCAATGTGGAATAGAGCAGGATATAGATACAAAGAGCAATTTTGCTAGTTTCATTTAAGAAACCTGACCGAAAATTAGAAAGGCATTCCTATCATTGTACAGAGGAAGGAAACTTTTGAACCACTTTTACTATGAGACTAAAATTCTCTCTCAGAAAACATTTATTAAAAGTAGGGATTGAGAAAGATAGAAAGGTACTTCATTGCACAAACACACACTATTTATTTACAGGCGTTATCCTTCAAGTAAATCAGAGTACAAAAACAAGTCGTTTATTATCTTTATTTACAACCAACATCGATAGGAAACATAAGAAATTACATACATATTCATCATTATTAATTCATCATTATTAATTCTGATTAGCAAGCTTTAGTAGTGTTTTTTTATATAATATTACGTAAAGAACTATTTGACTATCTTTGACTAGAAACTTCCCCAACATGGTACTTAGATAACTTCATGTACCTTTTCTATTCAAAACTTCACTATTAATGGAGCTGACATTCACCCTTTAACAAAGGATATTCGTATACTAAGACTCAGAGTTTACGAAGATCATGAATACTACACAAGATCTATCTCTCTCTTAATCAGAGCACTGAACTGAACTGTTCAACTCAACGTTTAATATTTCAGGCTTTCCTGGACAATAACAAATGGTATATAACCGAAGAGAAAAATCAGGAACTCAAAGTAGCTGCCAGAGATACTTTTAATACAGTACAATAGTTGGTCGAGTCCTAGTTTATTTGTTATGTTGTGGAAAATAAAGGTCTTGCTGAGTTTCCTATCATCACTGTATAGTGGAGAATGGAATTGGTTCAGCACCACAAAGGAAAAGAAGAGCAATGCAGTCTTTTGATTGCAGAGGATAATCTAGAAACACAAGGAACAAAGCTGACCCTCGATGTGATCTCTGTTCACCTCTGACAAGGGATGTCAAACTAAAGACATCCTTATAGGGTACAAAACAGCTTTTAGGAAAGGTTCCTAAAGGAAATCATTCTTCTATTCATGTTGCTATAGAAACAGAACCAATCAAATCTGTTCACAAAGGCTTTTATGTCAGCTTCTGTTAGCAAACTCGTATAAAAAGTAGAACTCAAACTAAATTAACATGACAGTCATCAAGCTATTAAGATAGGTAAAAGAAGGAAATAATTTACAAACAAATGTATCACATCTTGCCTCTTAAATACAGAGCTTTTAAGGTATAAATCAGCTTATTCCAAGTGTTTACTGCCCAGTTCTGCTCACTGTTTTATATTCTCATGTAATCTGAAAAGGCATTATAGCAAGGTTGTATCATATCCCATCATCTTTGTAAACTTCATTCCTTCATAATACACCTTTCATCAAAAGACTTCAGCTAAAAAGATACACTTACTGAGGAAGTTTACATCTACCCAATCATACCTTTAAAGTATTGATTCTGCAAAAAGTTCACAGCAGCTACTACCACTACATAAATTAAAAGGGCACTGACTGAAAATGGATTTCGAAATTAAAATTTCCATGCAAATTTCCCATAACTCCCCACTTAGTGTACAAATATATTATGGGTAGCACAATCTGGATCTCGATATCTGCATCAAAGATGAGTTTTGTGCTTGTGGCATTTTTGGATGATGACTAAAACTCATGCAGGACTAATACTAAATTGCAGATTTCATGTTGCTATACAGGCTACTGCACATTAAAGGAAAGAGTTTGTGAAAGACTCACAAGAATCTCTGCCTCTTTTAAAGTGCTCATGCCATCTAGTCATCCAGTCCTAGTTTAACTCAAAACATACTATGGAACTATTTCAGTTTAGATCTCTTAAATAACAAACTATTTTTACACTATGCAGATACACTCCAGGATTTCCCTTTCCATTCACTTCACCAACTCCAAAATGTTATAACAGTTATAACCATGAGTAGCATACCAAAACAGAGAGACTTCAGGCACATTCAAAATTCTTTGTTGTTTTTTAACAATAAAATTTTAATTAATTAATTAAATTAATTTTTGTTAATTAACTTAATTAGTTAATTTTTTGAAATGAACTTAATTTCATTTCTTTTGAGATATAAAAGATTGAGTTTCATGCTCCTGATCTGATTCAAAGAAAGTACGAACCTTAAGTGGATTCACACACACAGACCAAATGAATGCCCTGCTCCCAGTAGGTGAAGGTTCTTCACACTGGGATGTTTTCTGAAAAACTTTTAAAATTACTCATTTAGTCTTTCTATTTCATTTCTGAAATGTAAAAAAACAAAAACAAAAACAAAAAAACCCACACACAAACAAACAAACAAAAAACCCCAAAAAACACAAAAACCAAAACAACAAAAACAGAGTACAAGGAAAATATTCCAGTTCTTTAACAGTATTTATAAATACAAGGAATGTCCTGGATCATTGAAAATGTAGAAAACTCTGGGAGTTGCTTTGTTTCAGAAATCTTGTGGGTTTTTGTTGTTTTTTTTCCCAAGGAACACCACAAAACTGAGGTTAATCAGTTATAAAGCAATTTAAAAAGTAGGTTTGATAATGTGTTGCTCTTCTCCACATAGACTCAATTCAAGCAAAAGTCAACAGACTTTGCAATCTGTAGATAGTTTGCAATGATTTCCATGTTTATATATGAATTATATAAATTATAGTTTGCTGTTTCTGCTTTGAAACAGATTATTAAATGTGCTGTTTAAATTATAAGGAGGATGAACCTCCTAATTCTACTGCTTCAGGGTGCAGAACATCTCGAATTCCAAACATGTTTTATATTATTATTGCTCTAGAATCCCCCAAGCCTCAAGAAAGCAATCCTGGGGCCATGCCTCCGTTTCCTGTCAGCAGGATGGAGCTCAGATTCTGCAGTTTATACTAAAGCCTCAGCTCTACATCTGAAACTGACAGCTTGAGTCTCAGTGACCCCCACAGTTCAGAGTATTTTGCTTACCCACTCCACGACAGTCTAGAAGTAAAAAGATGACGCTTTGAATTCAAGTATATTTTTACAACTTAAAATGTATTTATCTAGTTTTATAAATAACGTGGTAATTTACAAATGGCATAAAAGGAATAGAGGTAGGGTCCTTTGCCCAAAACTTTACAAAATTATGGGTAAATTAGAGCTCATACTATGATATCCTTAAAGAAAAATTATCTAACCTCATGCAGTCAAGATAACTCTAATCCCTAAATAAAGTCTACAAATAGATTAATTACTCGGGGCATTTCCCAGTCCCCTAGTCAATGCTCCAACAGCAGCTTTTTTTCTGGAACACCCACTATGGGACTATGTTTCTTCTGGAAAACAAATGGGCCTCTTTTCTTCACACAAATAATGGTTTCCTCACAATTATTCCCTTTCCCGTTCTGCTTTTCCTTGCCTTATGATTGACTTACCAATATCTTTCACCCCGTAAACTGGCCAGCACTCAAAAGCTTTTCCTTTGCTGTTTCAAGTTCAGCCTTCTGTTACAAATAAATATTAAGAAACATGTTCTGATTTTGATGATGTTTGTACTTGAAATGAAACAGAAATTGTTTTATCAATTAAAATAAATTCACCTAACCCTGGACTACACTCAGTGATATTATAAATGCCTAGCTTTTCCTTCATGCCTTCGTACAAATTTCCTGATCCTGACACAAGTAGAAGAGAAGAATAAAGTGGAGAAAAGCTTTTTCCATCAAAACTTATATATTGCTTCTTAAGAATAGTTTGCCATTAAAATTTATAAATAATTATCTTGAAGACATTTGAAACAGCTCACATTTAATTTTCAGAAGACAATTTAAGAATCATACAGAATCAAAGATACACATAAAAATACTCCAATGACAGCAGAAAAGATATGCATAAAACTGGAGAGCGGAAGAGTACCTGCAGATTACAATTTCTGAAAAGGAGAACATCTAATGGTCTCTGAGACACAGGAATAACTTGGTTGTTGTTTGGAATAGAAGGGTTAGAGTATTCTCTAGATTATCAGCCAGTATTTGTAAATGTCATCAATATTTTTAAAAACTAATAATAATAACTTTCAAAATGTATTATGTTTAAATATTTCAAATACACATAACTATGCAAAGAGGAAGACCTTTTAGTGCAAGGAACATTTTCATGAAAACTGCAGTCTCATTTGATGATTTTGTATACATGAGTGGCATTTGCTTTCAAGCGTGTGTAGAAAGCAATTATTTATGGTTTGGAATTTTAGTTCTTTTCAGATTGCACAGGGTTTGCTCCATCAGCAAAACAGATATTTAAATTGTGTTCTTAATGGTCATCTGCTCCAGCAGCTAAGGAAGTAGCTACACTTTGTTGGAAAACACTGTCCCAACAACTCTGTTCTAACGAGTTTAATTATTCTAAAACCTCCAAGGACTGTGCTCTCTCTAGAAGTTTAGTTCTATGTTCCTTAATCACTTGCAGTAAAATCCTCCAACAAATCTGACAAGTGGGCTGGATCCCTCTATGACCCACACAACCAGAATTAATCAGTTACATTACTCTTCACTTGGTTTTGTGCAGAAGAAAAGCAGATAGAACATTATTTCTCTAATCTATCTTTGATTTTGTTCCTTTTTAAAACTATGTGCTTTGGAAACATGTTTGTCAAAAATTTAGCTGTAATAATTAAGCCAAATTTCTTTTGATATGTCAGAAATAGTCCACACAAGTACTCTATTTGCCTTTATTCAGATGCTAATGCCCAAAACCTAAACTGACTGGGTCCTATGACATTTTTGCAAAAATTACCCCTAATGATGATGTAAAAAAGCAAAACTCTGGAATAACCTGGTATACTTGTGAAAGCCTCCATAAAATGGAGTATTTTATTTCATTATTTACAGTACTGAGATAAAATATGCTCACAAATTTTGGCAGTGAAACTTTCACAGAGTTTTTATGTCTTCCAACACAAAAGTCAGAGAAGCTTTTCTTTTGAGGCCTTCTTCTTTATGTATTAGATTAGATAATTTTTGTTAGAAGAGGCAAAACCTGCTAGCTGACTGCCTGAATCTTCTTTTTTTTAATGCCAAATTTTTCCAAAACCTCAAGTCTTCTGTGACAATAAATACTTCTATAACAGGTCTGGATGTAGTAGCTAACATTTCAGATACTTGTTTAGCTTACACACTTCATAATCTAATTCATCTAAACTACAGCTGACGTTTACATGGATAAAGTAGCATGTGGCTACAAGTTTGCTCAGTCATTTCTTTGTTGTTAATACCAGAGGTAAAGTTGGTTCACTACATTTGTTAACACTTTTTTTTGCTTGTCCTTTTCAGGCAAAAATACACCCGTAAGTGCCATGCTAAAACTTTATTATTTGGGTGGCAAAGATTGTACTGAAAAACAGAAAGTGTAGACATGAAGTCTCTTCCTCCTAGAGGTTTCCCCGTCTTCAGGACTGTCAACTCTACAAGCATACACACAAGACTATCTGCATCAGACACCAAAAGAAATCATTTGCAAAACAGTACATTGATAAAATACTGTCACATACACAAACTGTCTCCACTCTGACCCTTCGCTCCTGGGTATACTCAGAGTTATCAACTAATCCAAGTTTTGAATGACTGTTCTCAATCTCAGAGGCAATGTTTCTTTTACCAAACTATGTCATAATGTATGTTTCTTTTACCAGTTTCTTTTACTAAACTATGTTCCCATTTGCTGGAAAGCTCCTTTTTTTTTTTTTGTATCATTAATAAAGCAGAAGTACCATGTTATGTTTTTGTAGTTAGAGTAAAATTTACCCCAAAACATGTCAATGGTAAAATAGCTGTTGCCTGGGTGGCCAAATTGGCCCATTTTGTCTCTCTCCCACAAAAATGTCTTTATTCCCTTGACCTACTGACTGCAAGGACAATCATGAGAATAATGACATATCTGTGAAAATCAATTGTGCAGTTGGAGGAGAAATAAGCCAGCATTTCCTGCTTCTGTTTCTGAAGACCATTGACAAGCAGCAGAAAAGATGGAAGTTCAGCTTTTAAGTCAAACAAGGTCAGATATACCAATGCAAACCAGAAAGAAGTTTTACTAGGATTAAGTATATGTGTCTGAATCACAGCAAAACTTCTGTCAGCTCCCCTTGGACCATTGTTCTAAATCTGAGATCTCCTGCTTTCCAAAAATAATGTCTCAATTCAAGGTTGCATTTATTCATTATTGTACAGGGTCTGCCTGGAATAGAGAGATAGAATTAGTCTTCTTCATAGCAGACCTGTGACTGAAACAGTGTTCATAACACACTGGTGGTTTGGCTGTTGCCGAGACACATTTACACAGCATCAACACTTTCTCTTTTACCCACTCTGCCCTCCAGCAAGTAGGCCAGGATGGCCAAGAAGTTGGGAGAGAACACAGCAAGGACACCTAACCCCAGGTGACTAAAGGGATACTCTATGCCATATAATGTCATGCTCAGCAATAAAAATTGAGGGGAGGTAGCCCTTACTTAAAGACTGGCTGGGCATCAGTAGACTTGCGTAGGGTAGTGAGTGATTGCTTTTGCATCGCTTGTTTTGTTTTCTTCTTCCTTTTCCCTTCACTTATTAAAATGTCTTCATTTTTGCACACGACTTTTCTCACTTTCACTCTTCCTAGTCTCTCGCCCAGATCACTGGTGAGGTAAAGGAGTGAGAAAGCGGCTGCTTGATGTTAGCTGCTGGCCAGGGTCAACTGTCAGCCCACNAGAGGATGGGACGAACACACAAAAACAAAAACCAAACAAAACCAACCAAACTAACCAAAATTGTGCACAGTTCAGAAACTGAAAAATCTACCACTGTAAAATGTTATTTTTGAATCAGCATTTATTGAAGACAAGACTTTTTCCATGAACGCTCAAAGAATTAACTCAAGGTAGAAGTAAATCTTCTTTTACACACAAAAAAAGTAAATTACGTGAACTAACATTTTGGAAATGACAGGCTCTAGATCCCATTTAGCTGAATATGACAATGCATATATTAGAACATACATGATCAGCCTAGCAGTAAGCTAGGTGTGATAGAAATGAAGACCCTTACGGAGTCTGCTGTGTAGTATCACACAAGATCACATCAATATAAGTATACAACTGCATTGTAATGCAAATGCTGCTTACATCTCCTTTCTTCCATGAGAGAAAATAAAAGACCTGCAGCTAAATTATCTATAATGATGCATTTCATCAACACAATTGGACTTTGTTACTGACAGTGAGACTGTGTGAGTGAATTGTGAGGATGGACACTTCAGCGAAAGCACTGCTGTTTCAAAGGAAAAAGAAGAAAAATTCTGTTCATAAGGTCTTTGTATATACAAAGGGTTTCTATAAAAAGCAAATGAAAGCAAAGATTTAATCAAAATTTAAAGCAATATTATGATGTCGAAGCATTAAGCATCTTCTGTGAGTTCTCTATTGCAAAAAGAGATGAGGAAGTAAAGAAAATACCTTGATTATAATATATATTATTTCTATTCCCAAAGCTATTACCATTTGTTCACATCACAAATCAACTTTCAGGAAGAGTTATACTCCTTTCCAAATCAAATGATAAATGTAACTCCATTTCTGAAAACTTTTCTCTGAGTGAAGACCCTATGCCAACAGCCGGTGATTTAAAGTACATAATGCTTTTCTTGCATATTTCCATAATCCAAGACATCATATCAACCAATATGTTTGAAAGCAATGTCATGTGTACTACAGAATGAAATTACAAGATGCAGAGGCTAAAAATCACCTTCAAATCCCAGCTAGATCACAAATATTTCGGTTCTCAAGTCAATCCAAAAACAAAGATGCCATTGGTCGCAAACTAGAAGGTAAACAAAGCACTTGAAATTAAACTGTAAGTATTTAAAAAAAAACCATTGTAATAAGAGATAAACTCTCCCAATTGTGTTGGACCACAGAACAAAGAACAGGGAAATTTATTTCATGTATGCTGAAGCAATAGTTAATAATTCAAACTGATTGTGAAGAACTGACAGAAAATGCCATATACATGCTTGTCATAAACTGTGTGGAAGTGTGAATATTTTAATGAAACACCAGAAAATATATGATAAATAGCATTGGAAAGGAACATAAGAAACCACTCTAATTACTATAAAACAACAAAATACTTTGATGCAATTTCTAAAGCATCTTGTAAAAATGAAAACTCTTGAAACAGCTGATAGAGATGGAACAGTTGCTTTTTAATGAAAAAGAGCTGCTCCTTCAGAATTAACGCACTGAGTGCAATCACTTTCCCAAAGAAACTAAGAAATGTATTATTTTATTATTTAAAATGAAAAAAAGTCTTCCTTATTTATCTGTGATTCCAAAAGAGGAAAGAAATATGTCACCAATTAATGGCTAACAAATGTGTTTCAGGTTCTGTCCATTGCATCTGCTCCTGTCACTGGGCACCACTGAAAAGAGCCTGGCACCATCATTTTTGCAACCCTCTCTTCAGGTATTAATATACATTGGAGAGATCCTCCTGAGTCTTCTCTTCTCCAGGCTAACCAGTCCCAGCTCTCTCAGCCTTTTCTTATGGGAGAGATGGCCCAGCCTCTTCACCATCTCAGTAGCCCTTTGCTGGATTCTCTCCAGTATGTCCATGTCTCTCTTCTACTGGGGAGCTCAGAACTGGACAGAGTACTGCAGGTATGGCCTCACCAATGCTGAGTAGATGGTAAGGATCACATCCCTTCACCTGCTGGCAGCACTTATCCTAATGCAGCTCCGAATACTGTTAGCCTTCTTTGCAGCAAGAGCACATTGCTGGCTATGTTCAGCTTGGTGTCCACTGGGTCCCCCAGGCCTTCTCAGCAATGTTGTTTTCCAGCCAGTCAGCCTCCAGCATGTAATGGTACATGGAGTTATTCTTCCCCTGGTACCAGACTCTGCAGTTTTCTTTTTTTGAACTACATGAGGCTCTTGTTGGCCCTTTTCTCCCACCTGTGGAAGTGCCTCTGAATGTCAGCACAACCCTCTGGAATATCAGTCCTTCTTCCCAGTTTTGTACCATCAGCAAACTTGCTGAGGACACACTCTGCCCCATCATCCACATCATTAATGAAGATGTTAAACAGGACTGGACCTTGTACAGAGCCTAGGGTACACCGCTAGTCACTGGTCTCCAACTAGACTTTATGTCACCAATTATTACCCTCTGACCCCAGCCATTTAGACAGCTCATCAAGCCCATGCTTCTTCAGCTTCTCTACAACAATCTTTTAGGAGATAGTGTCAAAAGCCTTCCTGCAGTCAAGGCAGACAATATTCACTGTTCTCCCTTCATCTACCAAGCTTGTAATTTTCATGGTAGAAAGCTATCAGATTGGCCAAGCATGACTTCCCCTTGGTGAATCCAATTCTGATCACCTTTTAGTTGTTCAAATGCCTGGAAATGGTCCCCTGGATTAGTTGCTCCTTCACCTTCCCAGGAATCAAGGTGAGGTCTGAGTGTCCTGTAGTTCCCTGGGCCCTCCTTCCTGCCCTTTCTGACAATAGGAATGGCGTTTGCATTCCTCCAGTCTTCAGGCACCTTTCTCAATCACCATGCTCATTCAGAAACTATTAGGAGTAATCTACCAATGACATCAGCCAGCTCCCTCAGCACTTGTGGGTACAACAGGGCCCATGGACTCAAGGATGTCTTCCTTATTCCAGCCTTTCCACTTGATCTCTGGGATGTGGAATTCCTGAAGACTGGTCTTACCAGTAAAGACTAAGGCAAAGAAGGCATTCAGTATCTCAACCTTTTCTATGCTTTTTGTCACCAGTGTCCCTTCCCCATTCAGCAGCAGGACCACATTTCCCCTAGTCATCCTTTTGTCCCTTGTGTACATATAGAAGTCCTTCTTGTTGCTCATGACATCCCTCACCAGATTCAATTCCAGATGGGTTTTGGCTTTCCTAACTGTGTCTCTGCATGCTTAGACAGTGTCCCTGTATTCCTCCCAGCCTACCCATCCTTGCCTACACTTTCTGTACATTTCTTGGTTATGCTCGAGTTTTGCCAGAAACTCCTTGTTTATCCATGCAGGCCCATCTGATCTCAGAATTGAGATCAGTTTCAGAGTTTTGACCATAAAACCTTCACGTGAGTCTTTCATGAACGGTTGTGTTTGTTTGTTTGTTGTTAATGAAATTCTAAAACAAAGTGGGTAAGCGTTACACTTGACATTTATCAAACCCACCCTTCTCTTCTTCAGGAAAGATAGCACAAACGACAGTTCATAAAGCTTCAAACTTTTAGCTACTACATGCTGTGTTAAAATGCATTTGTCTTCCTGACAAAAAGATAGTAGTTTGTGAGGTTTTTTTAAGCATATGGCCATAGGGCATTTTCTTCTGATTTTCATACTTGCATTTTTAAGTTTATAAAGCTTGACCTGAGAATCTGATCAGTCCTCCACCAAGACATGTTACTTTACTCATTTTATACTCAGTTATAGAAAAAAAGTAAGATGTGGTTGTCATCTTCCAGCTTGGTTGCAAGATGCATAATGGCTTCTTTTACAGTGTATTAGCACAACTGGGGAAAGCTGTCGGCAGTAAAGGTAATGTAGGGTAAAATTTCTTCTCAGTTACTGCTAAAAACTTTCACATTAATTATATATTTTTAACTGATACAGCACTGGTTCACAATAGCAAAGCACCAGCTGTCTGTGAACATACAGAAGCTTTACAGAAACACTCATTGTTCATAATGTATCGCAATTCCGATGAATAGAAATGTAAGTAGACAAGGGTGTTTCAATATTTACTAGATCTTCTACCAATCAGTCTGTCATATCTATGTTCTACGTGTAAAGTTTAATCTGCTTTTACCTAGCGAGACAAACAAATACTGCCTAGCTCCTGAATCTTTCTACTCATTTATTTATAGGATAAAGAAAACACTAAGCTATTCCTTTCTACTTGAAAAACTACCATGTTTATTCGTATTCTAGATATACTGTACTATTATAAAAATACTGCTGGACAGCTAGCATGTTTTTATCTCACTATAATCATGTGGGACTTTGCCTAAGAGACTACAGTCTGAATTTTTATCTTCAGTTTCTGGTCATCTGAGTTGTTACAAATCATTAGTTTTAAGGCTTCAGAAACAACCCTTGCAGAACAGAAAATGCCACGTCTAAGAAGGAGACAGATCTCTTGCCTAGATTTGTATTTGAAATAGAGACTGCATGCATACTAGCAGAGCAAATTGCTGAGAACTGATTTACTTCTCTGTAATTAAGAGTTTTGATGAACAATAGCAATCATTTATTTTTAAGACTATTATCGTACTTTTTAAAAATACACTATTTTAAAAAGGAACTAACCTAATACTTATTAGAATAAAATGTATAAAATTTTATTCTGACTTCTTTATAATACAAGGAAATGTAACTTACATTCTGTATTAGTAACACTGTGAGAACAAACTGTATAAACAAGTGGAAATCTGAAAATTCAAAACTATTATCTATTTGCTTTCCAAAAAAAAAGAAGTGTATTCCCATCACTCATCTCTACTGCTCTCTCTTCATAATAATGGAGTAGAATCTTGTGCAGTATTTGTATGAGTAATTGCTGACAACATTTGATGTCTTTCACCAGGAGTACAAGTCCAGTTATTTCTCAAAACCATGAAACAATATAAAAACAAATTTCAAAATTATTTCAATAGCAATGATTGATTCTTTTGTTATAATATAGTGCAAATTTGCAATTCAGTTCCTTTTCACACAAACAACAAGTTTTCAAACTGAACTTACTAAAAACACATCCTAGCTTTATAAAACCAGTGTACACTTCTTAAATAGCTTACGATACTTTGATCACTGGAAGGTTTAGTATAATACTGTTCATTCAAAGGAAACCCAAAAGTGCTCTTGTATAAAGGATGTTGTTACCACAGTAATTCAGCATTGTGCTCTATTACATTTTGCAGTACATAGTAAAGTTGCAGCCCTTTGAGTCAAACTTTAATACAAAAGATTATGAGCTAGACCCTTTCAGACAGCACTTCAAAAGAGAGCAGTTAATGTATAACCTGGATCCTGATGAATATGAAAAATGAAGATGTTCACTGAGTCTCTGCTAAACAGCACATGAGAGAACTGAGGTGGCACAGCTCCATATTTAGTCTTTAGTAATAATGCAAGAAATCAAAATCTCATTCCTGAGAATAATCACATTGTTATCCTAACACTGTCATCAGGAAAAGCACCCATATTTTATGTTCTCTGCTATAAGACTTCTATTCTTTCTGAATAATTTTAAATACTTAATTCTAATTAATTAAATTCTTAATACATTTTGAATTCTGTGTCTTGTTCATGATATTAAAACATAAGTAACACATAAGGCAAACAAAATATAATTACTGTGATGAAAGTACAAATAATTATAAATAAAAAGGATCTGCTTGTTTGTGTAACCACATTAAGTCTTAAGCAACTTCTTCAGGTCTTACTCAGAAACCTCTAACTATTCAAAACATTCAGACTCACACAGTCATTCTCAAAATTCACTTAACAAAGGAGACCTTATGACATTATATTTTTAAAGTAATACCATGGAGGAAAAAATAACCCAGAAGATGTCTCTATCACTTAATTTCTCCAGCTGGCCACAAATATCAATGACAGGGCACTAAGGAAACCTCCCACCCCTCTGTTTCTTTCACTTCTATTTTAGATTTGAAGAACCTACTCACTAGCATTTAGTTTCTGTAACCTTAACCAGCGTAAGAAATTTCAAAAATTACATCAAAACTAAATGGTCATGATATATAAAGAAAATACTTCCCCACTGTTAGAAGGGTACAGGGGCATTTATTAATTTCTGTTGATGTACTCTGTTACATAATTACAGTATCTTAAATAATAATTAGAAGAGTGAGTGAGAACCTTCATGTGCTTATATATACATATTTACATATGCAGCAGAGGCAGTAAAGAAAGGTAAAATATACTCAGTTTTCTTGAAATTCTGCTAGCAACAGCAGATGTTGGGTATATGGTATCACCTTGGAAAAGCCTAAAATGCCACCATAAATCCTCCTATAGCTTCCACAGAAATTGCCATTGAAGTGCCTCAGAATACCAGGGAACAGAAAACAACAGGACTTCCTATGGAATAAACAATTTAAAAAAACCAAAAAATAAACAAAACAAAACAATCCTCTGCTATCAAACGATATAACAATATATGGAGGCTGAATATTAACTCCATTCAGTCTGTAATTAGATATCTCCCTTATTCTTGTCTCTTTCCCCTCAGCAACACATTCCAATGTAAAACAAAAATATTTACCTACATCTGGCAAACAATTCAAATAATCTACAATGAGCATAAACATGCCTAGTACTTTAGTGTATGCTTTTACAGTTAGCTGAAATTTTAGTTGTTTGAGGCTTCTCAGTGGAATTGATTACTAGAGTAACTTCTTGGGGGAAAGGACTAACCATAAGGGTATCTGGTCAAAGGCCCACAGTAAATTCAACTTATCACATGGTTCCACAATCTTCTGCTACATGGATATCAACATATACATGTTATTATAGATGACTTACTGGCCACGCAACATCTTTGAACAATTCACATGCTTTTTGTCCACGAGCATCTCTCATGGGACACATTCTAATGTTGCAAGTCCTTGAGCAGTTTTAAGTATTGAACATTTAAATAAGGAAATGCACAACCTGCTTTGTCATTGACCTCATACTACTACTGTGGAACTTACTAAAATTATAGTTCATTGATACTTCAGATAGGGAACAGATGGGAATTTTGTTATTAAAAAAAAATCAGGCATGCGAAGTCAAATAATTTGCTAGAAATAGAACACAGGCAAGTTCCCAGTTTTCAAAAAACACGGACATCACCCATGTCTCACCCATACTAGACTTAAAAGATCACATCACACACTGTTACCTTTATGCTAATATTATATTGGGAACCTAACTTGCATATAGCCTCAAGAATATAAACCCAACCACGTTGCTCTAAAGCTTCCTAAAATACAATTTAAAAGAGCTTCAGTATATTTACACAAATTTTAGGAAATTATTTTTATTAGACCTGTGATGGCTTGTTTTGCATACACTTAATTGACTTTCTCTATGGAATCTTCAAACAATACAAATATTTAAGAACATGCTTCTGCACAGGAGAAAAATGCCACTAACTAAAGCAAGATTGTAATGTAAATTAATAAAATCTAGAAGTTGAGCTAGGAATGGCCTTGCACCCTCCCCTTTTCTTGTTTTGTTTTTTTTTTCTTTTTTTAATTTTTTCTTGTATACAAAATAATATCCAATTACTTTTATTATATTTAAGCATCGCTGGGATAGACTATAAAAGCTTTTCTGGGAGTGTTCTTACATCTTAGAAGGCAAAAGCTCAAACACTTGCTAGAATTCCTGCAACTACTGTGAAAATAATTTATTATACATTGTACTGTTCTCAAGCAACAACTTAAATCTGCAGGTCTCATTTACTTCAAAGGCACCCCCATTTGAATTGTATCTCCACTTTACACATGACGAAACAGAAGCACTGACAGAAGAAAATGGTCCAGAATTTTTCAACAAGTCTGTTTTCTATATCTGCGACTATCAAAAGATGTCACATAAATGTCACATAAAAACACTGGTTTACCCATACGTGGCCAGACAGTCTTCGATACACAGAAGACAGCTTATTTCATACCTATGTGAACCTTAGGTTAACGTATTTTTCTTTCAATAAAAATGGTTCAGACATTGCAGTATCATGGTCATAGAGACCAACATGGAAAAGTATATAGTATTCTTAAAATGTTTGTGCTATATTAAGAAAAACACAGAAGCAGTATTCTCAAACACTAGGCCATATTACCACTAAACCTTTTTAAAATGGGGAAGAAGTCAATGAAAATGATACTTTTACAAGTCTAGCCTTATAGGCAGTTACACAGATGAACAGATCATTGGATGAGTTGGAAAGATATTTGTACAACAGTAAGAGGCAAAAATCCAAGAATGTTTGCATATCCACGTAACTTTAAGCAACAGCATTAAAAATAAAGCAACTATGTTTTGCAGGATTGGGATTTCTGAGGTAAAATTTAACCCTCCAGCAAAAATCAAAAGGTATAAAACACAAGAGTTCTCAGAAAAGCCTCACAGGCCACAATGCTGCTGCTTCAGCAACGGTGAAAATCAATGTAACTTTTCAGATCAGTTTTTGGTTCAGTAAGCATCTTCTTATTTTCCTCTGCAAGTAAGACAAAGCAACTGTGATTCTTCATGATTTTTTTTTGTGTTATAAACAAAATACTGATAGCACTGGTAAAGATCTGAAAGCTTTTCAAGTGACTTAAGAATACTCTGTCTTTTGGTCTTTTGCCATATTTGGGATATTTGTCCGTGCACAGTAACTGTATTGAGTGTATTAGTAAAAAGCAGTCACAGCATGTGCAAAAATAAAGTAAAAACGAAGCAGATATAGATATCATTTTGTAAAGAACTTCACAATACAACCTGATATTTTGATTACTATTGAGATTAACTTTTATTCTGTGTAAAGCCCCCTATTCATGGGGTTTCGGAATTTCTCCTAAGAAATTATGAATAGTGCATTCCTACCTCTACAAGTAGCAGTTTGAGGTCACTTCTAGTAATGAAAACTTAATACCGATTGAAAAGAACCAGCAACAAAAGCATCACACGGTGTGTGCATACAGCACAAAAGAAATAAGTTACTTAGCTTTTTTTCCTACAAAGGCTTTAGAATTATTAAGTATTACAACCTAAATGTTAACATTATTTATTACTGTAGCTTTGAAGAATTTAAGCATCTTCACCTACAGGATCTCTTCACAAATAACACTGAAGAAATTATTATGATTTAAATTTCAATAGCCCAAACAATCAACAGGTAATATATTTAGGTACCTATGATACATTTCTTATCACTATATTCATTTTTAGAAGTATCCACTCAATATATTTTATTGAGAACACTGTGTTAAACTAGTCCAATTAGGGCATAGCGAACTGAATTTAATAAGATCCACTTAAAATAATAAGCCTAAAATTGCACAGAATAGAAGCTTTTTGCAAATTTATACATTCCTGTAATGTCTAGTAAAATACCCTTAGGCATGTTTAATCAGCACTTACAATGTTAATAATAACAGCAATAATAATAGTACATTAAATCCATTTTGTGCTCTTGGTAAGTTTAGACAGTAGTTACATTACAACAAAAGAGCAAAACAAAACGATGGATTGTTCAATTACGGATCTGTCCTGTGATAGAGGCACAGTGCACGGCAAACATTATCAGGTCCCCTAAAGGAAAAAGAAAGTTTTCTGTTGCATAGAGTCATCACCACAGCCAAGAATAAGCCTCATTTAGAATTACAGTTGAGCTGAAAAACAATAGTATAAGAGCACAAGGACATCAAAACAAAACCAATATGAAAACAGTTAAGCAAAACTCCTGGAAGAGTGTTACTGGAAAGAAAATTACAAAGATTTTTAGTTCTCTCTTTTACATTCCAATAAAATAAACAGAAAAAAAACGCACTGGGATTCAGAACGTGTCCAAAGAATTCTTAAATACCACATATTTGTTGGGAGTTACTATTGGATAATACTTATATAGTTTATCACAGGTATACTCAGAAAAGCCATAGCAGTTGAAAGTAAAAGTTTTTGTTCCTAAAAACTAAAAAAGACAGTACATTTCCAAGAGCACCAGCCCTGACAGTTCATACAGCTAGACTGAATTCTCAGCTTTTTCGCCTGTCTAGCAGAAAAAATGACCATCCTGACAGTGTAGTAGCTCTATGAAATGCCCATTTCTTATGTCTGTGTGGTGTAGTGACGACAGTACAGACAGAGGTATCCCTCCTCCACAGGGAAAGGCCAATATCAAAATGCCATCATGTACTTACTGTCTGATTTCAAATTCCACTAGACTGTGCTTCACACCACTTCCAATACAATTAATTTTACTGGCTATGTCCCCAACTCCTTCTTGAAGCAGAACAGACTCACATTGCCCAGTCCCTACCCACTAACCCACACAGGCCCAATCTAGCCAACCGAGAATTCACATTTTAAGACAGTCTGTCAGTGATTTACAGGATAAAACTTTCATTTTTAATTAAAAACTGCAGTCAGAGCAAATTTGAAAAGGTCTGCCTGTCACTGTTACTTTAGATTCTAAGGCCACAAGAGGAAAAGCACAGTATTTTGGATATAGCAGATAAATTATTGTAATTCATTTCAAATATGCAAATACAGTATTTCCAATAAAATAATTATAGAACTGGCAAGTAAGCTAGGGACAGTATAGTAGAAGGATCATCATGAAGCAAACACGCCATTCTTTCATTAGTTGAGACTTATGTAAAGGTTTATGATCTTTATAGACTCGGGTCTATCTTATAAACTTGAGGCATAACTTAGTTATACAAATATAATTTCTGGTTATAGCCTGGTTGAGAAAGATCAACATAGTTAAAGAAGTAAGACAAAATTACAATACACAATACAAACCACTACAATAATACTTCAATATGACATTTTTTTTAATCAAGTCAATTTAGGATAATATCTAAAAAAAAGGCAACACTTGCGTTTACTATCAAATGGTACCAATTGCAAAATATCTAAAACTTTCCATCATGAGAGGCACATGCAACTTGTCTGGGGAAATGCAGCAAGTTCCACTGAAACTGTTAGAAGAGAACCGCTCACTCTTTGCTTCATGAGGCTTCTCTCCAGCGCAGCAAAACTGTTAAAAGTTTTCAATTGCCTTAACGCTCATACATAGCTTAGGAGCATTAGGGCACCTGGCCAAAAAAAGCACAAGTAGTCTGTATTTCAGGCCTACTGAGCAATGGCAGAAGCAACAGAAGTTATCATGGGAATTCCTTGGCAAGGGAAATGAAGGCAAGAACAAAGATACTTCCTTCAAACTTTCCTTGAAGTATAGTACTAAATACTACATGTTGTTTTTTGGGAGTGGGTTTTATTTTTGTTTTTTTCCTGGAAGTTTTACAAAGGCGAGAGCATTCCTAATGCCATGGATGACAATAAACCAGGATAAGTTCCTCTGAAACACTTCTGGATCTCACTTACGAAACATACAAACCCAACCTCACTGTTGGATGGCAAGTGCTTCCCGCTGCTAGCTACTAAATACAGTCCAACAATAGTAACAGCAGAAGCCTACACAGAGGGTGTTGCAAGATGGCCCACAGCAATTCTGAAGTCAGACAACCATCCCAATGATGCCATTTTTCCTGAAGAAACAAACTCAAATCACAGATCTCAGATAAAACTGCATTAAAGCTACATTCTGTTCCAGCATCAACCAATTGAAAATTAAATGAAGTTGGATAAGGGTAGAGTCGTGATACAGACATCAAATGCGAGATAACATATTTTCCCAGAAGACTTGCTTCAATTAGTCCATAAACCAAATGCACAAAGGACAGAAAAGAGACTGTGTGGCCTGCTGCAAAACCTTAACTTCTTAGCCTTTAGGTTTACAACCTAAGTAGTCTTTTTACTTTCTAGCGTAGTATACACGAAATTTTTATCTCAAGTAGAACCTACAAACACTCAAAATATCCCTTCTACTTCAGCTCAAAGTTAATTTAAAAATGACTCTTTTCAGGCTTTTCATGGACCAGCTCTTCCTTCACTACTACAATAGCCTCCCCAGGTAATCCTTTCATCTACTTTTTCTTACCCTTTATACAATTTTAGGTTTCTTTTTCCCAAGGCTGTGATTTATGGCTGACATACAGCCCTTTCGCTGCTACAGCTCTCCTCAGTCACCCACTTAACTTTCTTTAAATCACATTTAAACTGTAATTTTCTCCCTAATTTATATCCAATTTTGCATGAGAACAAGATATTTTAGGAATGTTAATGAGGTATGGGGGCTTTAACATGTAGGTCTCTAGATCAAAGTCATCTGTAAGCAGCATAGGCCACTGAAGATTTGGTGGTGTTTTTAATCAACTGTGGAAGATACAGCAATAGTCTCCATCAGAGTCCAAGTGATCAGATATATACATCATAACTTTACAGAAAACAGTATGATACCTGTTTGGCACTGGCAGCAGAGAGGTCAGTCACAGAACACATATGGGAAATAAAGCTTACAAACCAAGTAGATGTTACTCTCTCAGATGATAATAACCTCAGCCTATCAATATGCGAGAACACCAGCCATCTACAGAATCTGCAGTAAATCTTACATTTTACACAGTGGCGTTGCATTAATCAATACATAGATTACCAGCCACTAAATATCCTTGTGTTTTATCAGACTGCATGTGAAAGAGGGCATGCTAAATTTGTAATGTGTATTTGATTATAATGTTTAAAAGGTTACCCATCTTTGCTGTATTTATCTTTTTGTTTATTTAGAGCAATTTTATTCACTTATTTTGATGAATTTAATGCTCATTAAAGGAACAGAAGGAAAAAAAAGAACACAAGCAGCAATAATCGTGCTTCATGAAAACAGATGCCATCTTAAACTGCACGCTGAGTTCTAATTAAACATGGTTTGGGACTGTAACAACAACCCTTGTATGAGAAGTCACATTTATTCTACCAGTAAAAATTTAGAAAAACAGTCAAGAGATTAATTAATATGCAAGATTTGAAATACACAGAACCTATTTTCTTAGATAAGCGATGGGAAGACAGCAAGTCAGACACTGAAAATAGATTGCATCGTAATGTCAAGTTTCCTAATACAATTCAATGCTACTTTGTAAGTGAAAGCAACATTTATTCAAGGATTTCATGTCCAAAATATCATCAGAATTATCATCTAATGTATTCAAATAATGCCACATGAACAGGTTGTTTTTAAAATAGTACAGGTACAAATATTTTCCTCAGAAAAATAGCCCTACTGTCCATTAAAAAAAATGAAAAAGCTTATAAATTGTAAAAAAAGGCTGTAAAGCTCAACAGAGATGTAAAAATTTGATTTTGGGAAACATGAGTTCAAACTTGAATATTACTGTGCATTTTCTTATCTCATGTCTCAATAGTTCCTAGTGAAAACATTTCTGTATTAGTCAATCTATTTTCAATTTGGTACTTTACTAGAAGTCTCTCAGGAGAGCTAAAGGTATACAGCTGGTCAGGCTTACAAGGAAAAGCACTGTGAATTCTATGCAACACCAACTATACCTGTGCAATAACTAGTTAATGGCAGATCTACCAGCCACTCATATAGATTTATTATATCCAAATGAATCTTGTTTTTAACATCCATCAAATGACTGAAGACTGACTGTAACAGTAAAGCACCATATCCTCACACTGTTCTACAACCACTTAAACAAGAGCAGAGGTGAGAAACTAAGTTTTAGATTTGTCACACACCATTTGGAAAGAACCTTAAAAGTACTCATCTTTTCAGGATGTCTTCCTACATTCTATGTTAATCTTGTAACCAAATGGATGATGATAAAAGGACTGAGCCTGAACTGGTACCCTAGTACTTTATCCATTCATCGTGTATACTGCAAGATAAGATTTTGCCTTGGTCTAAACAAGTAAGAAAAAATACTAGCGAAAGAATAAACCAATAAGGAGCAGCTTGCTCCAGAAGTATTTAAAATTTTTGCATGATTACAGTGTAAAATGCAAGGAAATTTTTAGTTTACCTTGTTATAAATACAAAGCAGTGTCACTTGAGACAAATCTGCTTTATAACTAAATAAAAAGAGACATAATGATTTAATATTCATGATGGAAACACGCAAATGCTTTGTTTTTTTTTAAATATTAGCTAAAAATCCATATATAAAAAGACACAAAGTAAAAGAAAACAAAGAACAACAATAACACAAAGCTGCCAAATTTCTATCCCAGCAGTAACGTAATCTGGGGATGGGAAAATCTTTATTGAGAAATCTTAAGTGTCACATCATTCAGGGAAAATTTCTGTTTAAAAATATTAGTGCTTCATTACAAATTCTAGTTTTAATTCCTGTAACTTCAAACAAGTAATTTGAGCATCAAAAATGCTCAGTCCAAATTCAGAATTCAGAACAAAATAAGATTTAAGAGTCACAGTCAGTGATGACTACACCCTACAGTAACACTGGATCACTAAAGAAACTAAAGATGAAAAATTGTATGTTTTTTTCCAGGAAAATTCCCCAAAACCCATGTATATGGAAACCATTAAGAAATGTTGAGAATTAGTCTCAAATGCCTCTTCCTTCAGGAAAAGAATTGTGAGGTTTCTTACCCTGTGCAGATGGAGTGCCTAAAATTAATTTGGTTAGTCTATCTAAATACAGAAATTGTACCGTTTAAACTACTCTGATCTAGGTACCTATATAGCAACCAATAATCTATCTTGTGCACAGTACAATAGGCAGTTCACCGGTGATCCTGCTTGGACACAAAGAGTTACAGTAGCACCAGCCAAACACTCCCCTTGTGATCTCTCCTCTTATACAAGATCATGCATACCGTTACTAACACGATGTGTCTATCAGACTGAATGCTACCTGAAAAAAGACCAGCTTCATTGCTGGTATTAAAAACTGTGAGGAAAGCAGGGAAGGAAGGGGGTAAGGGATAAGAACAATAACAAAAAGCATCATTCATCACCTAATGGTAATAAAAGCAGAACAACTGGTAGCTTACAGCAGAACCTTGTAAATCTAGATGAGGACACATTTGAAAAATACTTCAAGGAATGTCAGTATTTTCTAAATCCCATTACTTAAAAAAATCAAAAATATCCCTCAAAATATCAAAAGTTTCTGGTGTTCAGAAACAGCAATGAACCTAAGGCATGTAATCTCCCAAGCCACCATGAAATTCGCATGATTTATGTGTCTGTCTGTACATGTGCATGCATCCATGAGACCTCAGGGCTAAAAAGAAAGAAAAGAAACCCATCTGTTTTGCAGTAGATGGCTTTCACTTCCTAGGAAAAAATATTTATCAATTTAAAAACATGAATCTATGTGGATCAATTCTACAATATTTTTATGAATCAACTGCGGTTGTAAACATTTCAATCCTACAGAGAAAGGTACACAGAAAGGACAATTTACATATACTAATTTGGCAAAAATTGCTTTCTAAATAACTGTGTTTTGTAGAAGCCATATTCTGTTTTTCCTCTAGTGCTTTTCTGACAGCAGAAATAGATATAAGCTGTAATTTACTTGTATCAATTTCCTACTTTACTAGTGTCCAGTAAAATCATTCAAACAGCACGACAGATAAAAGGCAATAATGAAAAGCATTTTCAGTCTTCGGAGAGCTATAATGTGCACTGAATACAAACAGCACTTAGGGAATAAAAATTAAAAAACCAAACATACACATACTTAACAAAGTCCTGCTGGTACCTTGTAAGACAACTCCTAAATATATTTCAGTATCCAGCAAAGAAAATATTATGTAAAATGATGTGCATTGATTCAGTAATCCCCAAAGCTCTTAGAGTGACTTTAATTTACCTGAACAGAGAACTGCTTTGAGAAAAATCCTTCTAGACCTTGCCAAAATCTGACTGCAGGGAACAGCATATTTTTATAATCATAAAAGCAGAACAACAAAAAAGACGTCAGACACAAGACCAATGGCAGCTGAGCTATCATTTTTTTTACACAAATAACAATAAACAGTGCGAAAATTCCTGGTAAAACAGGCTATGAAGTACAAGATGAAAAGAAAGTTGATCATGAGTGATAGTAAAATATTTTTAGGAATAGCAGCCTGTACAATCTAAAGGCTAAAAGGCATATAAAATGGAAAATTAACACAAATATTTGCATCCCATATATGTATATTTTACTAGAACGCTGTTCTTGCTGATGTTTATGGTCAAATTAGAAGACCATGAAGAGTCCATGTTGTTTTAAATGTCATGTTCTGTATACTACGGTACTCTAATTCCCACTGATGTCAACAGGACACAAAATTAGGCCTTCAAGATTTTAGTTTATGTTTCCATTTCAATTTCACTTTTTAAGCAAAACTGAATACTGTCCATTATTAGGGTTCCCATTTAGTACTTTCTTCCAAGGTTGAAGGATGACCTTCTAATCATGTGTTACAACTGCACCTACCAAAGGGATATCAAAACGGTGACTCCAGTTACACTATTGGTAGAAAATATTCATACAAACTAGCTACAAAAGCTATTACTTTAAAAACCTAATATGTAAAAAAAAAAAAAAAAGACCAACAAATAACAGATTCTATACGTAACAGATTCTGCATTCTATAAAATAAGGCAAAAATGTTAGTTGCAAGACAGTTTTTATTCTCACATAGCAGGATAAATCTGTGGCTCAGTGTTACAGTTCCAAGAAATACTCTCCTGGCTCTACCTTTATTTGACTCATATGATTCCTATCACCCTATCTGTGATTTATCAATATTATGTTTTTATCACATGTACAGAAAGTCATCTGATTGCTCCGTTAATAGAATGTTTATTCCTCTACTGACAAATTCCTGTGCACTGAATTCTACAAAACTATATAAGGGATAGAAGACTGCATTGAAGTAAAGGGACAAAGAGGAAATTGGAAGACTTAACCCCCAAGTGGTTCATGTAATTTAATAAAATTCTATTTTAAAACCAAATCAAGCCTATGCTATAATGTCAGTCTATGTCAGCAAATCTAGCCATTAAAATCATACTGATTTAAAATGACTCTTCTAACTACCTAGAGAAAACACACCTTCATACTCTTAGATCCTTTCCCAAGAACAGATACAACTTTCAAAGTCTTTTGGTCTTCAGCTCATCTACCTTAATAAAAATGTATGAAAGGCATTCAAAGAAAAAGAACACAGAAGAGCAGCATCGTAAGAAGAATGAAAGCTTTTTGACGAAAAAGGCTGGAATCTCTAAGAGAAGGTAACACTGAAGCTAAAGAACGATGGACATAAAGCCCTTTTTTAAACAAGGAGTATAGCACTGATACATAACAATGTCACATACAAATCCGCAGAAAGTAAATTACTTGTACACGATAATTTACAATGAAATGCCAACTACTGTCTACCCTCAGTTCCACAAACATACAAAGAACATCAACTTGTTCACTGTTTTCAGTACTTGGAAAATTCTTTTTGAAGTGTAAACAAAAGTACTGAAATATTTTACCTAAATTATTTCTCCATCACCAATTCAACACAATTGTGAATAACCACAAGGCACTAACTATAAAACAATATAAACCAGCACAAGCCCAGTGAAAAAAAGACTAATTTATCTTGTAATATATAACTTAATTCTGCTAATTTCTTCAGTTACCAGATTAGGAACTAGTTTTTACTAATCCCTTCATCCTCTACACAACACGTGAATTTCTGTTCTGCAATTCCTCCACAAGAGAAATCACTGGCAGTAATTTTCTCTTTAAAACTTTCATATTTCATATGCTCATAAATATTTAAGAGTTTCACCTGTAATAATCTAGTGCTGTCTTTTGTTATACTCATCTTAAAAACAAGTAGGTATGACAATGAAATGCAAAAGAAAAAATTGATTAGAACAGACGCAACAAAAACTTGTTTAGTATACATTGTATCTCTCAATTTTTGCAGAGACCTCAGCTGATATTCGGGTAAATACCAAAACAGATCTTCATTAAAATATTAGTGTGTATGAATCAATGAGAAGAATCTCTTTGCTTGACTGGGTTCAGCATTTCAACCCTGCGTTGTGTTTTGGTTAAAGACAGAAATTCCTGACAGAGTGATGCCTATATTAGTGTTCCTGTATCACATAAGATTAAAAAAAGTGTGTTCATGAACTGAAGTGATCACACTTACAGAACAGACAGTGTCTTTTCATGGACCTCTTATTTAATAGTTTTTCCTGTAGTCAAATGACAGTGTTCCATAACGCATACAAATGGAAATATAGCCTATGTCTGTTTCACATTTCAGTAGCTTTGAGATGCTTTGCTTGTGCTAGATGCAAACTTAAAAGAAAACCAAACAATATCAAATAAAAGTAGTAGTATATTACTTTCCATAAACCAAGGAAAGAGGTAAACTATTCCATCTCTTGTCAGCTGTGTTAATAAAATTGATGAACGTTCCGAAGAAAATGGCAAAAGAAAGAGTAAAGCAGAAATTAGATTTTTTTTTTTTACTTCATTCCCGTCCATAGAGTTAAGTGTCCAAATTTAAAAAATCATTTTAGTGTACATACTTGTTTTTAAATCACACACATGCTTATTTTTAAAAAACCCATATACTCTCATGATTTCAATAATGTTACATGGTGATGAAGTTACCTAGATATATGGTTATGGGCAACCCTAACTTCTCTGCTGAATTCTATCTTAAAATGAAGCATTTTTCTTTATCCTTTCTGTCCTTGCTACATTTTCATATATATATATATGTTTTCACATTTTTACTATACACTTTTACTATATAGAAAGACAGGACAAATAACCAGTTCCTGCTAACTTGCTGTGCGATTAAATCCATTTGATACCATCAGAGTATGTGCATGAATAAAGTGAGCCATATGCAGCACACAGTTCTTACTACCAAGCAGTGCTTACACACAAGGACTGTCCTTCTACAGTGAAGCTCATTTAAAAATAGTCCTTCATTAATCTACAACAGATTTTCTTCTGATTTTCTTCCTAACACTTAAAAAAACACATTTGCTCTCTGATTTGGTGTGTTTAACATTAGCAGCAGCCATGAACGTTCTGTATTTTAACAGTCATTTCAGGGGATCTAGTTACATGACTATCCGCACCTATAATTATTTTTAGCTATATGTGTATAAAGAACTTTTTTCTTCAAAGTTATCCTTAGATTTCCAGATAATTAGTATAGGATAAAAGGGAAGAGTGAAAATAAGCATGTTTTACGACCAGATTTTTTTTTCTGTATTATTCATACTCTGTTAGGCAATGACACAAACTAGGGACTAAATTTTAGACTGTAAGCCACAGAAGATGCCTACAAGGATTCTCTTATGTATAACAGCACAAACAGTAAGGGCATTTTTGCAAAGTACAGCTGACTGGACTAGTTTTTATCGTTCCGCAGATCTCTGTAATCTCTCTGTCTGGGCAGTGTATTTGTGATGCACAAGTGTACAATTCCTTCATACCTCTGAGTCATCCTAAAAATGCAGCTCTAAAATTATTTTTGATAGTTCAAGTAAAAACTAACAATGCAAAAGAATGTATTATATACACCACCAGTCCCACATATAGACACCCAATAAAGGACCATAGAGCTATCTAAATTTATGTCTGATTTAATAGTATTTATTCCACCTGAGATCTAAGATTCTGCCCATCTGAGAGTATGAAGTAATTCCTGATTGCCGTCTAAGCAATCAAACATCAGCTCACTCCGCTGATGGTAGTTCAATTATCGGTTATTTGATTACCAGTCACGCACTAAGACCTCTCACGCAGCTGTAACTTTTAAGGTAGACATGCCTTACAACTAGTAAAATACCCATGAAATCTACAGTTTAAGTAAAGGGAAGCCACACAACTTTTGAAGGATAAGCTTCACCTATACTTTGGGTTAAGAAACATCAGAAAATTGCCTTATTGTTTTCACAGTCAAAACCTGAAAGGGAATTGCTGAACACAAAAGATATTTTCACACTACTCCGGAGGAAGACTCTTGGTTTTCTAAGGAGTACTCTGGTATTTTCAAGGGAGCACTGTAAGGAACAATAATTTGAGATGGATCTCCTGTCTTTTTCCCAGTCTACACACTATTAAAAAAATAGAAAAATCATCAACATTACAGCAAAACATAGAGGATATTATAGACAAGAAAATCTGAATATGTTTTTCCTTTCAGCAAGTTTGAAGGAGAAAAAGGAAACAGTTTATCAGGAAACAAAGAACTGATAAATCAAAATGTTGATCCGACAAATATCTGAGGTATTTGCAAACATAAAGCAGGCAAAACACTGACAAGATCTGCAACACATTCTGAAGTACAAAGTCGCAGTGAGAGGCATTTCTGAAAACTGATCTTTGTAAGAACAGGACTCCGAAAATGTGCAAGTACTGAAAGCCAGGTCCAAACAGTGAAAAACCTAATTCTAAAAGAAGGTTCAGACTCTGCATAGATTCAGACAAGTGAGACAACTTCAGTATGAGCTTCAAACCGTTACAAAGGGCAATCAAAATCACAATTAAACATCTATGTCAAGGGTGTGTGGTTACCTGCACTCTCAGCAAAAGACAAACTCAGCTTCTACGACTTCATTCCGAACAGTAGAATCGAATACCACTAGCTCCCCTCAGCAGTTACTAGATTATTCAATACATGCAACTCCAGGCAACACCAGAAATCTAGTAATACAACTGTCTCTCTGACTGGAGCAGTCATCCACCCTACACTGACAGACAAAACTTATAAATACAAATCTGGGGGAAAATCATGCTTATCTTTGTATATCTGTATGTATATGCCTAACTCAAGAAAACCAGCCATTGTTAACCACTAATAACACCTCAGAAACTCAGTACGTGGAATAATAACTACACCAGTGAAAAAAGCACAGTAAGAACCTGACTGAAAATTCTCAAACACATTAAAAACAGTGAAGTAATACACCATACTAAGAAAAGTACAGCGAGTGTGACAATGTCTGACAAATGGCGTCTATTAATGAAATTTATTGCTTCAAAACATTAACAAAGAAGGTTTGTGTTCTTCCGAAAAATATGTAGCTCCAATTCTTCCTGGAGAACCCAGCACTGAAATGAGCTTGAAAGCTCATTCAATTGAAACCTATACTCCTGAATTTCTCACCAGAATATGAACTTGCAACTCTTTTATCAGGTAGGTCATCTGAGAGACCAAAGGATCAAGGACTGTGTCTCAGTAAAAACTGGTTCACTCTGACAGAGATGGGAGTTAAGAAACTGAATTCAACTAAATAATTCAAAGACTTAAATGGAAGGCTGCACCAGGAGAGAAAAGAGCTAGCACCCACAGTTAAATCTAAGTCTGCTACCTCTGCATCTAGAGACAAAGCAACCAAAATGCCACCAGAAAGATATATTTCTTTGTGGTTACGCTCACACAGTTCTGCAGACACAACAAACCAGAAGAAGCTGTCAAGCAGGTCTGTTTCTCTTACTGTGTTCATTCTTTTAATGTGGAGAGACTCTTGATGTGAAAAATGGGAAGTGGTTGAGAAAGCAGAGATTTCACCTATAACCAAAAGATAATGTTGTGTCCTATCCAAGATATAAAAACAAAGCACAGAACTTTTTAAAAAATTTGATAGCCCTGAGTTATTCAAATACCTCAATGAAGGCAGGAGGTGCACAAGCATACATATGGTGTCTTAAGTACACCAATAGATAGAAAAGCCTATACTGAAAGACTTCTTTCTACATATCTGTACGTAGTCAAAGAAGTTGGAGATCAATACAAAAGGACAAGCCCATAACACTTAGCAGAAGATGTAAAAAACATAAATGAAGCCTTTGAGATACTAGTGACGGTAGGTTTCAGAGGGGATTTCTAGAACATAACAAATAGAGCATCTAATATTCATAATTTAAGGGACATTCTGAAATAAGGACAGTATAGGGAGCCATTCTCAGGGTTTTTGAGAGTTCATGTCATCAGATACAATCTATCAATGAGAAGTAAAAATTGCTATAGAGTTACCTTTGAAGGATACTCAAAGACTTATTCAAGACAGAGTGATGTACAGTATGGAAGAGCTGGAGTGAAGTAGGCATTGGTATTTCTTCAGGAACGTACATTTCTTCTTGATTTACTAACTGCCATTTTCTTACAGAGGATAGAACTCCAGCTGAAATGCTCCCAGCAGTGCAAAACCAGGATGGAGAAAGAAGAGGCGGGGAAGGGGCATCCCCCGTCACAGCAGTCAAATTGTCATTGATCATGTGGCACTTTTGCTTTAGTGGGTAACTTCTAAGGCTGTAAAATTTCACTCTTTACTCTTTCAAGTCAGTGAATTCAGGTTTCCTCCCACCCCAAAGCTCTTCAGTGTTCTCAAGTGTTCTTGGTCATTAAATATAAAATAGATATTAACACTGTTATCTGAGCAACAGATACGAACTGCAGAAAATATCTCTGCATAATTTTCTGAATCCATCTGCAACCTGAAGTTAACCCAAGAAAGCAAAAATTTCACACCAAAATGGCAAGCTCTTCACCTCCTCACAATAATAACAACAAAAAAGCTGAAAATGCAGCTTTCCTACCAGTAACCCAGTTTAAGAATTTATCTATTAAGAGAACGCATCTGTTAAGCACTGGTTACTATATAAGCATTTTTAGCAACTCATTCATCGTCAAGGTAGAAAAATCCCATCACACCTTTCTCCTACACATAACTGACAATCTATTTTCTTTTTTTTTTTATTAATCTCTCTCTCTCTCACATGGACTACTGCAGAGATCAGCAAAGATGAAACAACAGTTTTAAGGCCACTGCACCTTTCACAGGCTATGTACTCCTCACTAAAAAGTGGAAAGACTGACTGAGATTATAAATTAGATTTGCTCAAAGATACAGGAATCCACATGTCTAAGAAGTCCACTAGTTATTTTCATGCTTTCTAATACCTTTGGAATAAGATTACCCTTGTGCACTAGATTAATAAAGCAATCCTATGAATAAATCAGCCAGGGATACAGTCCTAGTAAGTGTCCTTTTAGGGATTACATTGCCTAGAAGGACACATATCTGTTCCATCAAATACAGTCAAACAGCTGGAGAAGAAACATTTCCTTTTTACACATATCCACTATTTACTCTGTTCAGCCCAAAACTGTCTAGAAATTTCCAAGCTAACTGAAATACTACTGCTAAAGTCTTAATACTCTGTTTCTTTTCCAGAGTCACTGTAATCATGTGAATTAAACCCAAGGAATGCTAACATTCTTACAGACGTATGATTGCTCCTGCAGGCATTCACTGACACCTGTTAGCATTAGAAAGTACAATGCTCTCTTCATTATTTACCGTCCTTGATATACTTAAAATTTTCTCCTAGTCAGTATGTGAAACTTCACATGACCATTTAAGGCAGCTTTTGAAAATGTAAAATGGGAAATAGGTGTAAATTCTACATATTTGACTTAGTGACAACAAAAATTGACACCCATTACCCGCTTCTCTGATAAAAAAATAAATTGCATCATAGTAACATTAATATCAACTAGGAGAAGTATTTCTTTAAGTTAATGCCATACATTTTCTTTCACATGACTTTTACATAGAAAAATTCAAGACTTCTCATGTCAAGCAAAAATAATTTTCAAAACTATCCAAACCGTCAAACAAGGTACACAAAACGATTTCATTGTTTAGAAATTCTGTCAATCAAGAACAGGTCATTGATGCACTTAATGCATCAATTTGCAAAACTCCATTCTTTGTGAAATTGGTTAAAAATGAAAAAAAAAAAAAGGCCAAACTAATCACAGAATCCATCTGTTATTTATAGTAAAAATGAATTGGTAAATAGAGAATATTTATTACTTAAGCAAAGACAGTTTTCCAAATAAAGTTGATGGCATGCTGCCAATAAGTAGAATACATAGGCATTTGGCAAAATGCCATTTCCTCGATGCAAAACTGTTCTAAACTGATTCTTAATGGATATATATTTCTCTTTACCAAACTGCTTCTTATTCCCTAATTTATGAAATACTATAAATAAAATCATCAGATGTTTTATTAAGCCTTCTTCTCAATATTTGAATTTAACCACTGCTAGGATTACCTGAGGTAAAAACTACTATCATTTAAGCAAAGACACAAAGGCGCTATGGATCTGATCCAAACAACGCTGCTGTCAAAGGAAATCTTTCTCAATGACCACTGAGGGCTTTGACCCTATTAGGACAGCTCTTCTAAGGCTTGACAGAAAAATCCACCTATACCATTAAGGTACAAATTAATACAAACAACTCAAAAAATGTCTGCAAGCTTACCAATAAAACATCATGTTTTGTTGTGCACCTTTCGCTACCAAGATTCGCCCTTTAAAAGTTAATCACATCACCTTATATCAGGAACAAACTCAGGGACGGTAGATAGTCCGTAAATAAAGTCTGAAAGTCTGATCTTAAGAAACAGTTGCGAAAGCACACGTCAGAGCTATCGGAACTATGCATCTTTATCAGCAATACATATTGTGATACCCAACTAAACAAAGTAACACAAAATACTATTTGCCCTTTCTACCTCATTAATATCTACCCTTTCATCACTGATGAATATCAACTCTGCCTTGGTTAAGCTCGTTGAAATCTACTAACGTCTATTTTTTCCATAAAAAAACCCACCACACCCTATTTTTAGGTGAAAAAGGAGAGTACGTTCATGCTTGGGAAGCTGTTAAAGACTTTAAGCACATCTGAAACAATCAAAATAACAAGTTAACAGTATAGATTACACATTTGTTAACATACTTTAAAGTAGTATGTAAGAAGTTATAAATAAAGTCACATCAATGTATTTACTTTTTATAGCTATTTCTGAGTGTTTGTGTGAAACAAAAGGGCATACTCATGACTAAATTTGTCATCATTCACAAGTCTACTCACTCTTTTTCACTAGTATGAACAGCTTTCTGAACCATGCTGCAATACAAGCTCAGCATTGAACGTACCTTGTGGGGTTTTTTTCTTGAAAAATGCTACTGGTTATGTTGGCGTAGAGACATAAGGCTGTAAATTCCTATCCTCCATCAGTACCACTGAACTCAAAGCAAACCCCACAACTGGCTACAGACATCCAACATCCATCATTGCTCCTGAAACCTAATCTTTCAGGGAAGGACAGCTGCACTGGGCAGCAGTTAAGCAGCTTTCTAAGACACACTATCATCCCAAACAAACATAAATAAATAAATAAAACTTCCTGTCCTACTTTCTGATCAGTGTTTTAGAAATCTCTCACTGCATGTACTTCACACCAAGTTAATTACTTCTATCTACACATAGGCAGACAAAATTCTAATCTAGTAACCAGAGACCTTTTTTTAAAAAAAATTGCTTCTTCTTACATGCAAAATATGGCTGTTTGCTTATTAATTAAAAATACTCAACTTGCTACAAGTATTAATAAACAGTACACCTGTAAAGAGGGTTTTAATAAAATGTAGCATAAGAGGTAAAGATATGATACACCTGATGTTCACAGCACTGAAAACCTTGGCAGGAAATCTCTGGTCCTACATTTGCAAACTGCCTTTTAAAATAGCCCTCCCTGCCTACAGTAAATTCCACAGAGGGAGAAAACACCTTCCTTTTAGAAAAGTAAAAAGAATATAAAATTAAAAGTGTGATTCACAGAAGTTTAACTACGCAGGTGAACACAGATAAATTAATCATGTGTCTATGCTAGAAATGGTAACACACATCTGTCTCATAAACCCCTTCTTGCTATGGCATAAAGGAAGTGAAAGAAAGATATAGAGTACAAAATATCCCTACATATTTCTGTAGGGATCAATTTTATCTTTTTTTTTTTTCAGAAACATAAAGTTAAAAACATTGTTCCTTAACTTTAATAAAGAATATGTGCTTTACTTTTGTAAAAGCATGCACAAATGAGAAAAAAAAAGAAAAAAAGAAAAGAAAAGAAAAGAAAAGAAAAGAAAAGAAAAGAAAAGAAAAGAAAAGAAAAGAAAAGAAAAGAAAAGAGAAGAAAAGAGAAGAGAAGAGAAAAGAGAAGGGAGACAGTAAAAATGGCAATCCTTTACTCCTCATACACAAATTTCAGTTTTTTGGGGGAACTACACACAGTTAAAAAATGCAGTTAAAAGTTTTTCATTCAATCAGCATTGTAAAGCAAGCAGAATTATTGAGTTCAAATTTAGCAACAATTATTTTCTAAAGGCCAGAAAGCCTGTGACATTGTTACCAGAATGTATTTTAATTTCCTCTCAGTGAGCTAAAGCAAGTAACAAAAAGCCAGACTTTTGGGTAGAACCAGTAAATAAGCCAATGTGAAACACTGAAATCAAAATGGGATTGGGAAAATCTGCAAGAGAAACTCACACCTATTTTCAAATTTAGGACCTAAGTCACATTTGTTTCAGTCAGGTTGGCAGCGACTATATTCTTCATGAGAATCAGCCGATTCTCCCATCTAAAAAGCCAGATTTTACACCCCACTTACTGAACTCTGACTTACAGATACATAATTTCCAGAACACTGAAACTGTAAAAGAAAGAGCAATGCACTTGCCTGCATTACTCCATATACCACATTTGATATACTGCTTGGGGAAAAAGTACACATTATCTGACTACAACAATATGTGAGCAGTTCGGCTGGCACTAACCAGGACATCCATTTTGATTGTCTGCAAACAACAAATTAAATTGTGTACCAGTGGAGCGGCTCCAATAATTGGAAGATTACTGAAAAACTCAAATAACTCCACTAAGTTTAACTATGAAGAATCGCAGCACAGGGAATTATAGTATATTAGGGCATGTCCTCTGGCATAATAAATCAAAGTGCCTAAAATTCTATCATTTTCAGTTGGCTGAGAATGAGGAAGTTTTTTGCACATTCTTTGTATTGGAAAGAATACACAGAATCCCCAGCAGATACCAGACACACAAGTATAAATAGGGGAGTTGATTTTTACAAAATCTCTGGTTTGGAAATCTACTGCAAGATCAACCACCTTTTCTTTTTTTTTTTTTTTTGGTTCTTCTTTTTGTTATTGTGCTACTAAGCTCATGGAGAAGGCTGTCATGGCATGTAAGCATGAGACACTTAAAGCTGTAAGTCTTTTTATCTTAGGGAAGCACAGACTGTGTATACCTACTGATTGAGTTAAAAATAAGCTGATAAACAGAGTATTTAGTGTGAATTGTCACTTTTATGAATTAATTGAAAGAACATGAATAGTAATCATGTTTTAAAATAGCAATACTTTCAGTATTTACATAATAATTTATTCAATTTAACCTATTTTTTTTGCAAACAAACCATTTGTATTATTTGGTATCTATTTTCCCTGCATTTTAGCCATCCGCTTCCTGTAGGAGGACATGAACATCCAATGTTTTAATAAATATTACCGATCATCAACCAAAAGCCATCTGAGCTTATAAAATGTAAGTCAAAATCGTGCAGTAGTGGACATATGGTTCTATTAATGCACAGCAGCTTAAACAACGAGTGAAGTGAAGCTTGTTGGAAAGGAATTTACAGGCAAAGCACTCTCATGCAATCTTTTTCTACTTCATCAGATTTCTCCAGTTGTACTGCAGCTTTCGCAGTAGATCACCAAGAGAAGTAAAGCTTCCTCTTTCGAAGTAAAGCTCCTACTTGGTAAATCACTGATAGTATACGAAGGAGTATTTTTAAAGACGGATTCTTGCTTTAGGCTGCCAAGTTGCCATCGTACATTCATTAATTAGACTCATTTAAGGCCTTTTCCAAAGAAAACAAGGACTAAGCAAATGAAGTAAACAACTCACAGAGTATGTGAAATTGAGAGTTTTCATAAAAATATTGTATGTTGACTGTGTTATGCCAACTGTTTTTAAGTAGAATTACAGCACAAGTAAGCTCCTGTTACAATAGATAATATGTGACTCTGACACTGAGCTTAAAACAGTAAATATCTTTACCTTTTTCTAATCTTGTTAAAGAACAAAAGATTAAAAAATTGCCATGATCTTATACAAAAATGAAATACAATGATTTGTAGACCTGTACTATATTACTCCTCTTGATATCTGAAGTGCAAATGAAGTGCCTATCCTCTGCATTTCGGAGACACCACCGTGGTTTACCGACACTCAGTAAGGCTTACAGTTTTGAGCAGACGTCTATCACTTGAGAAGACCATTAAAGTGGATTTCATTACATTTCACCATGACTTTACCTAAGTGCACACATGCATATTTCAGAAAATTAAACTCAGTCAATATTTGCACAACTGTTGTTGGTAATATGACAAAAAGCCTCTTGCTGTAACTGGCCCAACACCACATGATGTATAAAACTGCTGTTTTAAAGACAGCTTATTAAAAAATTAACATAGCAGAGGGAAACTGCATTTTGATTGTATGACCTTACCGTGGTTCAGCCTGAAAATCCTTTTAAATGAGAATTTTCAAAGAGCTTACTAATGGAAGTTCATTTTGAAGGAAATCCAATATGCAAATATTTCAGCTGTGCTCTTTTACAAATTGTCTGCCTTGTCAGTTTGAAAAACTGAAAATCAACAATGGAACAGTGTAAATATACTTGACCTTATTGCTTAGCGTCTATCAAGAATGCTACGGCTGGTGGATTTAAAATTTCTGAAACTGACACTCAAAAATGCATAGTGCATCTTCACCCCAGGTCGCACAAATGCTGACAACGCTCCAGCCAAAGCCTTGGAGTCGCCACTCTCAAACTTACATAACACTTACAAAGCTAGTTTAAATACACCATCAATCTATGTCTGTTCCTGCCTTGAAGTAATCCTGTTTAGTTTATCTTTTAACCCTACACTTGCACGGAACAGTACCATTACTAATCTAATAGAAGAAACACACAGGCAACAAATCTGATTTTCTCAGCTTACAGAAAATATGAAATGCAGGGAGACACTCAAATCCAACTTTGCCCAAAATTTGCACCTCCCAAGTTGACATTCATCCCCAACTGCCACACAGCAGTCAGGAAAGCCGGGTGGAAAGAACTATGTTGGGCACCATACAGGACTGGGGGAAATGGATGAAGTAGGGTAAAAAAAACACAGAATAAAATACTATTTGTATGCATCTCCTAAGTAACTGCAGTCTCGTTTATAAGCAAGGAATAAATAACTGGCAACTTTGCTTTTGACATTAGGCACCTGTGTAAAAAATGTCTGGTGAAAAGAGTGAGCATATGCCATGTACTGGTATTTGTTGTACGAGAGCAGTTTATACAGGCCCCTAGTGGCTCGGCAGACACAGCAGCAGATGAAGGGGGATTCCTACTCTTCAGCTTGTGTAGTTTTGGTCCCTACATTATTCAAACATGGGAACGAAGGGCAATCTTAAAAAATGAAAGTGAATCGCTGACTAGAATTAAATCACCAGTTATTTCATGCTTTCGCACACCCCTGAGTCCGCTCTTGCAAACCCTCTCCTAAGATTAAGCACTGATTTACTATCACCCGTTGAGTTTGCTGACAGTGCTAGTGTTTTAGTTACATAACCATCACAGCAGAACGCTTAATTCATATTATTCTTTAGCGCTCATTTTAAAAGTACTATGACTGATGGGTCTAAAAGCAGGTTCTAAGACCCACTCTTGATATCTAGAAATATGAAGATACCATTTTCCTTTCCACACACCATTCCTGACAGCTTGCCATAGCACACACAAACCATAATGAAATTCTTAGTGCATTCTTAGAGTAGAAGTCTTCTACTTAGGCAAAGCTTTCAGTGCTTTAAGTGGATACAGAAAAGCTATACATCATTTCTGCATTGAGAGAAATCTAAATATACTCCACCATATTACCACAAGTGACAAAACTAAAATTGGAAAGCTACTCCTGTAAAAAGTCTCTCATTAAATCCTTCTTCTTTTCTATGTAACACTCAGTGCCTTGAAAATCCCATGCCAGTACATTTACAGCTTTTAGCAATTTTGACTGGGCAAAATTTGACAGCTGAATTTATTAAACTGACCAGTTTGTCAATTTGACACACAAAAAAAGCAGTAATTGCAGATCTTATAAGACGGAATTTAAAGAACCTATCAAAAAATTACCATCTAAAGTAAGATACATATACATATGCTTTTATTTAGGAGAGGGGAGAATCTTTTTTTTTCTTCAGAGTTGCTCCATTCAGTAACAAGAATCATCGGAGCTTTGTGTGCTCCCAGCCCAGGAGAAAATGATGTCATTTACTATATCCTTTTACAGCAAGAAAAGAAAGTACTGACTCTTATAGCATTATAAACCACTAGCAGATACCAGAGGAAGGAAAAATATAGTACATCTACATTTTTCCATCGCTGCATCAAAATTCCTGATAAATATCCCGATCTTACAGAAGTTGCTTGTGCCTGAACAAAAGGTACGTTGGAAGCGATCTCTGAAAGGCTGAGAAGACAATCGTAACTTCACACATTAATCCTAAGTTTAAGAGAATACAGGCTTCCCCAAAAATACTCATGTCTGCAAATAGGAAACTCCAAAGCAAATCAGCATCTACAGACTCATCTCCAATACAACACCATCTCAAGCGACAAATGAAGGAACACATAAAAGCCTAATTGTTCTGCGTAAATAAAATGACCCTTCTAGGTATGTTGAAACCGAGAATATGAACATAGTAAGCGTGGTAAAGAAGCTGCCATCCTTCCACGAGGCAGTAACTGCACAAAGGCCAGGCAAAAGAATAAAATACGCATGACAGCAGCCTGGAGAAGTAATAAGGAAGAACAGACATTCAAAAGCCATACATGCAAGGGTGAGTCGTAATCACTTGAAAAGGAAATAGTATAGTTCTGTCGGGGAGGGAGGGGATAGAAAACCGGCAAAATATGGAATTCGGTGGAAGGAAACAACTGTTTTATTTGCCAGCCTGGGAGAGCCCGGTTGCAGCAGTGAGGAGTGACTGCTCGCACGGGCAGACGGCACAGAGGGAGCTGATAAGTTTGCTGAACAAATTCAAGAGCCCCTTTGTCAGCGCTCGGAAAACTGAGTTTCCATCCCGATGTGCCTCCTTTCAAGTGGTTTTGGGAGAGTAAACAAAGAAATTAAAAACCTAACCTGTGAAAAGCTTCGCATCTCCGTGCCTCCCCGCTCCGCCGAGAGAGAGGAGGAGGAGAAGCAGAAGGAAGAGGAGGAGGAGGAGGAGGAGGAGGAGGAAGCCCTCGTCCGACGGCTGCCGGGGGTCCCTCCCGGCCGCTCGCCCCCACACACGCCCTCTCCAGCGGCAGGCCCCTCGCCTCTCACCCCTTGCTACCTTCCCCCTTCTCCCCACCCGCTAGAATAAACAAAATAATTAATATTAGTAATTCGCTCGCCAAAGCAAACAGCCAACGTGTAACTGCTGTAGTCCCGTCCCCCCCCCGCCCGTGTACAGTGGCATTCAGTGCAAACGTCGACTCCGATTC